>JASPKZ010003081.1:1672500-2247376 GCA_030220185.1 Diploptera punctata
CAGATTATTAAATGGTTCTTAAATGTAGAAGATTTTAAGAATGAATACAATCACATTTTGAACATAGCCAATTTAAATGGTTTGGAAAAGAAATAATAATAAAAAAATTAAAGAAATTCAGACAACAAAAAAGATTAAAAGAATACACTATCCTGCAATCTAATTCAAAGAAAGGAAAACAATTTAAGAAAATTACTTATCCTGAAATACATAACAAATTTAAAGAAATTCAATATTACATTGGCACTGATAAATAAATTTAGCCTTGGTAATCTATTAATAACTAATAAGAAATTGAACACCCCAGGTAGCAAAAATCTGGAATTTATCAAATTAATTGTAAAGACTGTAATAAAGTATACATAGGAAAAACAAACAGGAATTTGGACACTCGCACAAAGGAACATTTTAGAAATATTAAAAATGGTGAAATTGAAAAATCAGCTATTGCAGCAATAGTTTGTTGGAGAATCATAAAATTGAAAAAGAGGCCCAACTTTAAAACATTTGGAAAAACCTTTAGAATTGACAATTTAGGAGAAGATATATATTCAGAAGAACAAATCAAGATCCATGAATTTCGAGATTCCTGATGAATGTAACCTCATCTCGAAGTTCATTAAATCAACACCAGATGACAACGTTATTGATGGAGATTCCAACGAAAATCTAGTAGTCATAATGTTGGTTGAAAATGAGAGAGATGTTTCTCTTGAAAACTAGTTCTGATGTTTAAAGAAAACATGAAATATGAAGTAAGATGTAAAAAATTACTCATTAATTTACGAATTAAGAACCTCATAATGTTATTTCCCATATTTAACTATGAATATTGTTAAGTTATTGATTTATTTTGTGTTTTATTATTTTTATGATGTTAAAAAATAAACTTTTAAAAGTAAGATAAATTGCAAGAAAGTTTTTACACATTTGTAGAAATGAAAACAATAATTCATACAATTTATGGTATGTAGGCTCTAACGGAAATGAGTACCAGACGCTTGTTCTGGGGGTAAAGGCGGCCGTCACACAGGGCTGATAACCCGGCTGACGTAAAGTGCCGATTGTCTAGAAAAAGTGGGAGCCTTAACCTCCTACTATCCCAAGGGCCTCCGGGCCTGTTATGGGATCACTTTACTTTACTTACCTGTGAGTTGAGCAATCAGTGTGACGTCAAATAATCATGTCACAGATCATCGAGAGATACTGAACACCATTTATTATTTTCTCTTAGTTGAAAAGCCATGTTCTAAAGAATGGTAGTTTTTCCTTATATTTAACTTTTACAGGAACTAATCACTATGAGGTTTAATTTATGGTGAGAGAGGTAAGAAACATTTAATTTCACTATACATTTTCCTTATATGTTTATATAATGTAAGGTATGTAAAAAGCATGTGAGTTAATAAGAATATATTTCTCTGCCAACATTAAATTCTAATTTTAATCTCAATCTTCATCATCATCATCATCATCAAAGTATGGGCCTGTTAGCCCGTTCCGCTCCCCACTACATAATACTCTGTATGCTACAGGTCGTCCTTCCAATGTCATTTCAGTCTTCCTACATTTCTTCGGCCGTGCGGTTTATACTAAAGCATCTGTTTTGATAAACAATTATTTGGTAACTTGGGAGTTTGAGTTTATTTAAATTTTCTCGTAGCGGGTAACTGGCCTGCTGCCAAGTAAGTCCAATGGTTGGGCTGCCACCTCAAAGCATTTGAACATACTTCCATCCATACAAACCCCAGGTGGAGGGCTGCCTCTTCCATTTGCCTTGCCTTTATTGAAGCTTGTTCTTTTTGCCGATCCAACTGTTGAGGTCTTCACTCATATCCCTGGGCAGGGGCACTCGCTATACCCCGAGGATTGGGTCCTTGACAGAACTTAGTCACTAAGATTCTTAGTGTTCACCCCCGCAACGAGAACGCACCTGTCAAGAATTACCCAACTGTATACAGTTATGGCTTATGCCCCCTGTACATGTTGGGCCAGGTTAATAGCCTTGTCTAAAACCAAGGCTAAAGGCTAATCTCAATCTTTGAAAACTAAATAAAAAATTCAGTATAGAATATAAATTGAAAATATATCCTTAAAATTCATCGGAGAACATATTGTTTAAACAACTCACCTCATAGGATTCATGCTTCCATGATATCGCGATTTCAAACATAGTCATGTTCATCATCAGCCATAACTCCGACTGACGAAATTCTTCGGCCGTCAACTATTCTATTGTCGCCATTTTCAGTGCTGCCATCTATGGTTGAATTTATGAACTTCGAAATCAATGTAATTTTGTTAGGGATATCAAAATTCATTGATCTATTTTTGTTTTTCTGAATGTATATTTTTTCCCAAACTGTCAATTCCAAAGGTTTCTCTACTTGTTTTAAAAGTTTAGCTTCTCTTCCAATTTTATGATGTTCTAATAAACTATGTGCAGCAATTGCAGATTTTTCAATTTCACAATTTTTAATATTTCTGAAATGTTCTTTTGTCCGAATTTCCAAATTCCTTTTTGTTTTTCCTATATAAACTTTATTGCAATCTTCACAATTTATTTGATAAATTCCAGATTTCTTACTGTCTGGAACATTGACTTTTTTATTAGTACTTAGAAGATTACCCAGACTAAATTTATTTATTGGTGCCAAAGAAATGTTGTATTTGTCAAAAAATTTTTGAAATTTCTTATGCATTTCAGGATGGTAAGTAATTTTCTTGTATTTTTTCTTTTCTTTGCAATTTTGTACAGTAGTATATTCATTAAGTCTTTTTTTGTGTTTGAATTTCTTCAACTTATTTATAATTAATTCTTTATCAAAACCATTTAATCTAGCAGTGTTTAAGATATGTTTAAACAATTAATAAATAAGTTGAAGAAATTCAAACACAAAAAAAGACTTAATGAATATACTACTGTACAAAATTGCAAAGAAAAGAAAAAAATACAAGAAAATTACTTACCATCCTGAAATGCATAAGAAATTTCAAAAATTTTTTGACAAATACAACATTTCTTTGGCACCAATAAATAAATTTAGTCTGGGTAATCTTCTAAGTACTAATAAAAAAGTCAATGTTCCAGACAGTAAGAAATCTGGAATTTATCAAATAAATTGTGAAGATTGCAATAAAGTTTATATAGGAAAAACAAAAAGGAATTTGGAAATTCGGACAAAAGAACATTTCAGAAATATTAAAAATTGTGAAATTGAAAAATCTGCAATTGCTGCACATAGTTTATTAGAACATCATAAAATTGGAAGAGAAGCTAAACTTTTAAAACAAGTAGAGAAACCTTTGGAATTGACAGTTTGGGAAAAAATATACATTCAGAAAAACAAAAATAGATCAATGAATTTTGATATCCCTAACAAAATTACATTGATTTCGAAGTTCATAAATTCAACCATAGATGGCAGCACTGAAGATGGCGACAATAGAATAGTTGACGGCCGAAGAATTTCGTCAGTCAGAGTTATGGCTGATGATGATCATGACTATGTTTGAAATCGCGATATCATGGAAGCATGAATCCTATGAGGTGAGTTGTTTAAACAATATGTTCTCCGATGAATTTTAATGATTATACCTCATAATGTTTACTTCCCAACATTAATTAAATATGAAAATATATCCCTTTAGCAAAATAAACTAAGCCATAATATTTAGCTTTAGTTGACGATCTGGAAATAATTAAATAAAATGAAAAGACCATGATGCTTCTCCTTAATTGCTGAAGTATTCAGAATATCTAGTATGCATGATTGGTTAACACAATAACCTACAAACCAGAAGGTTGTGGGTTAGATCCCAATGGGGTCAGGATTTTTTTTTAAACTGGCTTTCTGGTGGAAACATCTGTCAATGGATATTTAAGAAGAATTAAAAGAATGAGATAGCCAGGTACAATTTCAAATTTAAATTATGGATTATAAGAAATCAAAAGTAAATTACAATAGAAATGAAAATTAATTGGATAGGATACACATTAAGAAAAGAGATAATGGCTTTGGATTGGAATCTCCAGGGTAATAGAGGAAGATGACCAAGAAACACATGGAAGAGAACAGTTATTGAAGATCTTGAAGATTTCTGGGCTGTAGGCCGTGGTCTCGAGGCTTGAAGTTCCCCGACGTTTTGCCAGAGACTGTGTCTGGCATCCTCAAGGGTTGTCTTGAGACTGGCAATTTGTCCACTGTCTGTCCTATTTATACCGTTCGCCACGATGTGTGCATAGGTTATATCTGCCTTCTGATTGGTCAGCAGTAGGGACTTCCCATTGCTCCAATTAGGTTGCTGTTTGATGGTCTAGTAGACTGTTCTTGTAGAGGTTTGCATTCTTCGTTTTTTAGAATCGGTATCCATATTTTGTTGACTTTTAATGATTCTTCTTTTCCATTGAAACATTTTTTTATATTTACATATTTTGATGGCTTCTTGTTGTAGACGGGTAAAATAGTGTGTGCAGTTAGATAATATGTCTGTATTCTGGTATTGTACTCTGTGGCCATTAAGTAAAGAGTGTTCTGCTACTGCTGACTTATCCATTTGTTTAAGATGACTGTATCTTTCATGCTCCTTAAGTCTGGTTGCGATGCTGCATTTGGTGGTGCCTATATACACTTTTCCACAACTGCATGGTATCCTGTCGGGGAACTTCAAGCCTCGAGACCATGGCCTACAGCCTGGAAATCTTCTTCAAGATCATCACAGCAACTCCGGCTGTGAAAGCCTAAGTCAATACATACAGATATTGAAGAAATTGCTGAAGAAGGAAAAACATGCAATGAAGTAAAGAAGTTGGCAAGAAATAGGATCTGATGGAAATACTTTGTGAACAATCTAATGCTCCTCATAATGAGATACAGGAGATGTACTTATTGATTAATTGAAACCTTCTAATGGTCTTGGTGTCAATTGAAAAGAGAACCAGACATATACTCTGAGGGTAAAGGCAGCTGTCATCCTGGGCTGACAACTTGTGCCAATTATAGGTGGGAACCTTAACCTTTTAGAACCTGTAGTGTGATCACTTTATTTTTCGTTATACTTGTTGAAAACATAGTGAACATTTTATTTAATATATGTCTGTTACTATTTTACTTAATACCTGAACAACCAAGACACGACGCAGTAGCAACATTCAGACTGTTAACAGGCCATGACTACCTGGCAGCACACCTCCATAAAATTGGAATCTTCAACTCTCCAAATTGTATCCTATGCCAAGACAATAACACTACCATGAACAAAGATCATCTTGCTAGCTGTGAGGCTCTGAAGATGTCACCTACAAGAACTCTGGCAGGACTCTATTGGGAAGCAAGAAAGCAAATGGAACACATCCAAGCTAATGGGCATTAGACTATTACTACTACTACTACTACTACTATTTTTCTTTCAAATGGATGGTGAATAAGGGTGTGGTAGGAATGGAGAAATGATACATAATTACCAACCTAGAAAATGTAACTCACAGGTTGCAATGTATACTGAAATCTTGTGAACGGTTACTTACTGCTTTTATGGAAGTGTAGCATCTTGAATGAGTCAGTCAGTTTCATTTAGTGGTCAATCCATGTGAAGTCTGTCATACTTACTTACTTACTTACTCACTGGCACTATCGAACCCAAAGGTTCATGGCCGCACGGACATAAGCTCTCCATACATCCCTATCCTGAGCTAATGCTTTCCAATCATTCCCTGTATAATCTACTTTCCTCAAATCATAGTTAATGTTGTTCTCCCACCTCATTGAAGTCTGTCATACTTTCAGAATATTATTATAGCATTATCATAAATGATTATTCAAATTTTGAAGTGCTGTATTTTCAAAGTAACATACAAAAAAAAGTTTATAACCACAAATTATCCCAAATTTTCATCAAAACAGTGTAAATGATACACCAGCAAGCAATTGCAAAATGACTACTGAGAAACAAAACTTTATATTAGAATATGTACTACTACAAAACACTAGCATTCAGAAGAGAGTGTGCATTCTTTCTTGGAAATAATTATGTCAAGGACACTCCAGGAACACATCATTGCCACTCTGATGGTCATCAACAAAGAAACGATAGAAAGTGTATATCTATCCTGATTATTATGTTGTACGACAAACAGAGCACACATTAAATATTTGTAATATATTGAAATGTGGAGAGAGCTTATTTGATTTTCATGTATGAACCATTATTTTAAATGCAATATTTACAATTTAATAAGCCAGGTGAGATGCTGATGGTGGTTAACATGATCATGTGTGACCATTACAAAAGCCAATGTGCAAGTTATAAGTAGACATATAATAGTTTAATAACAAAGTTAAGTTAGAAATTGAAAATAGTAATCATTAATTAGTTATTAACTTTGATCGGAGAGGTATTATGTATCAGCGCATATGTACACTGTTTTAAAATGTGGTAAATTATTTATGGTTACCTTGTTTTGGGTAAAAAATTTATATTGAGTTATGCAAAATTTTTCGACGTCCTCAAGCAGTGCAGTATGTAAACTTTACAGAAGGCAAGAGATTGCATACTCAGGTATTGTAATAGAATATTTTATTGTAGGAAGTAATATTTTGAGGTTCTTTTAATTAAATCATTATGAGTCTGTTTATCTTACCTCAATATTAATGTTGATTTGTTCTTGAACATGTTACAATTAGTCCTTCCGCAGGAGGAAGCTGACATCGACATCCAGGGTTTACAACATTAATCCAGTCTGGGCAAGATGATTAAGAACTAATCGAAACATGTTCAAGAACAAATTAACATTAATATTGAGGTAAGATAAACAGACTCATAATAATTTAATTGTAACAGAAATAGATATTTAAAATAAATCTTACCAAATGTCTTCTTTTTCTTTTCTCATTCGGGGTTTATCCCATTAGATGTGCTATCCAATTTAGTGTTATGGAGTTGACCTCATTTGCAAGTAATTTGGTGTTTTTCAGGGAAGAAATTTACCTTATTCTTTTCTACCAGGTGTGATGTATTTAGCTGATAAATTAAATATTTTGTTTGAAGCTAAATTTGTTATATACTTGTACTTATTTATACTTGATATATAACACCGATATTCCTCTGAGAAAAAATAATAATGTAGTACAGAGGAAAATCAAATAAATTGTGAAGTTAATCCAGCAATGATTGAGATGAACATAATTTGAATAAGAAGTGTTAGTCCTATAACTAATGGGTGATCTGTTATTTTATTTAGTAACAATGCTATTTTACAACTAATATTATTAGCATTGCAATTGAAATATGGATGTGAAAATGGCAATACAATTTGCACAGAGGATTCTTTTTGAGGCTTGAATTTCTTTGACATGCCATAATTCTAAGACACAGAACACATGGCTTTAGTTCCCTTATGAAAGAACCCACAGTCATTATTTTTATGCCCTGAAAATCCATTGTTCCCAGATGGGTTTGAACTCCTGAATCTTGGGACCAGAAGCAGTCACTAGTCCACCAGCTTTATTTGTGTGAAGATTGTTCTAGTTAATAATATAAAAATTAATAATATTAATTTGATTTTGAAGATTAGTTTATATAAAAATATATAAGTTTTGAGACTTATGAAGTTCTAAAATCCTTATGTTTTTATTTACAAGACCAATATTTTAATTAAACTATTAGAACTTATTTATCAATGATACTACCATTTTATATATATATATAAAGTCCACCGCTGTGGTCTCGAGGTAGCGTGCTGCCTTGTCATGCAGCGGGCCTGGATTCGATCACCGATCGGAGCAGTTTTTCTGGGTGAGGTTTTTATCGGGGTTTTTCCTCACCTGTAAGACAAATGTCAGGAAAACTTTAAGGCCTAAATGGTCCCCAAAATCATATGGCCATCATCCTTATCATTATCATACTTACCATTATCATTATCATTATCATCCTTACCATTACCATTATCATTATCATCATCCTTCACCGGTGTGGAAAGCAACGGGAAGCTACCACACCTACACAATTCCCTAGTAAAGCTGCAAGCATAGCATGAAAATGCTATGATTGCAGTGAAGGACCTGCCTTCGGGCAGAATTACTATGGATGGATGGATATATATATATATTTATTTATTTATTTATTAGGGTTCATCTCATCTTCCTGAGCCCAATTAATCTACTGTCATTCTCCTCCACATCTGTCATTCCAAATCTCCATATACAGGGTGTTGCAAAAAACACCGACAACGGAGGTGAGGTGGTATATTGAGAAATGTTGATAATTTTTTAATAAGGTACCTATGTCCGGAAATGATGCGTTTTCACCTATAGTAGCTAACATCTCAAGAGTTCTGTTAGTTGGATTTTAAGACTCAGTACTTGATAATACTGTCACAGTCACATCCATGTTTTCAAAATATCCATCTCCCATCTCATTGCAGAGTCTACATCGGCGGTGTAGTGATTGATGCACACGTTCAAATACGCCTGGCCTTGTTTGAATTATTTCTGTAGCAGCATGGATTTGGCTATAAGATCCATATGTGACTCTACTGGAGTCTGATAAACAGACTGTTTCATGTCGCCCCACAAAATGGTTAAGATCAGTTGATCTCAGAGGCCATGGGACTGGACCCCCTCTGCCAATCCATGGACCTGGATACGTGGTATCCAAATGTATCCTCACATTGGCATCAAAGTGAGCTGGAGCTCCGTCATGTTGCAACAACATTCCGTTGCGAAACCACGTATATGTTCCGTACCTGTGAGGTGTTATCACGTAATGAGTCTTCAAATCCTTCAAACTAACACTGATCTTCAGACATAATTAACTACTCATAGTGTGAAAATGCATCATTTCCGGACATTGATACCTTATTAAAAAATGATCAACATATCTCAATATACTACCTCACCTTCGTTGTCACCGTTTTTTGCAACACCCTGTGTGTATGTATAAAAACATGAATGCTAGAATTATAGGCTTTCATGGCCGGTGTTTTGATTTCTGTTAAATTGATTTTCTTGGGATTAAATAGTTGTGGTAAGTTTTGTTGAAGCCTGACATTTTGTCTGCTACTGGTAGACATTCTCATGAGATTCTGCATGATTTATGTGAATTGCAGTTTGCTTGCAGCCAGCAGTTGAGGAGTTCACAGTGAGCATGCAGAATCTCATGAGGATGTGTACTGTAATAGTAAACAAAATGTCGAGTTTCAAAAAAAGTGGTCCATGGCATTTTAACCCAGATCAACAAAACTGTATCACAGTCATTTAACCTGGAAAATCAATATAACAAGAATAAATGTTATACTTACACTGTAGGCTCATTTGCAAAACAATGTTAATTGTGTAAATAGTTTAATCTTGTATTGTGGAAGCACAAAATCTTCCATTGATTTTATGAAGACTAGAACACGCATACTGGCTGGGAAATATTGCATCATTTAATCTAAAAAAATAATTTTGTATTTATGCTGTAAAGAAGAAAGTACTGCATTTACAGGCATGAACTGATCATTGTGTACCTCTATGGTTTTATAAACAAAACCTATTTGATAAACATAGTTTTATATGGAGGGTTGTTTTTGATCTCTGATAACGATTTGCCAAGTAGATTGTGACGTTGGAGTGTGAGTCATCAGGACAGGAGCGTACGAGGTGATCAAACCAGTCAATGTGCTGCTTCTGTTACACTCGCACGCGTGTTGCTCTCATAATGCCTAAGAAGATAGACCCGTTTTGGGAAGGGTACATTACTGCCCTTTCCGATGCTAGTTATTCTGCGATTATTGAGGCTTGCAAAAACGTAATTTTATGGTGTCAAAGTGTGGAATTAGCTCAGTGCTCAATAAAAATTGAAAGGGTCGCTTGGGATTAATTTCAAAAGGAAAAAAACGGGCAAATCCACGACCTGCTACTACCTGCACCCCAGATGTAATCAGAAAGGTCATGGTCCTTATCTCTGGTGGTAACCCTGCCACAGAAAGGGTGATTGCGAACAGATTGGGAATATCCCTGAAAACTGTAAACACCATAATAAACAAAGATTTAAACATGGAGAAGCGCCACAAAAGCAGGGTTCATAAATTGTTGCCACCTCACATTGCCGAATGTCGCACCAACAGCAGGAAACTATGAAAAGCATCTGGCAGGAAAAAAATGGAAATTTTTGGCCACACTTGATGAAGCATATGTTTATCTAGGAGACTGCAACAAGCCCCGGGCAATTTACTATAGAGAAAGGGGTGAAAAAATTTTCAAAAGTGGTATGCCGAATGCAGAGAAAGTTTCTCCAATGGATTTATGGTCATCGCGGGATATTGCTACAATGAAAAACTGACCATTCGTAGAGTAGCTAAAAAGGCCAAAACCAACTCCCAGTACTACCAGGAAGAAGTTCTCACCCCAATTTACCCGACTGAAATCCCAGCTTTCTATGGTACAGACAAAAACCAAGTCTGGGTGCACCAAGACAAGGCCTCCAGTCACACTTCCGGTTCAACCCTGACATTCCTGGAGAAATGGAACAGGAAACTGGAATACATGCTATTCCATTCAGCAACATCCCAGTGAAGTCTCCCGATGCATCACCAATGGACTTTGTGTCTTTGGACTCTTCAAAAGGGCACTGGGAAACAAGCGTCTTCGAACAATAGACGGTCTCTGGAAAGCATATAAAGAGGAGTGGGAGCTTCTAGACATGGGTGTGTTGTGTAAGAGTCTTCTGTAGCGGAAACTCCGATGCTGAACCATAGCTCGGGTGAAGAGCCATTAATTAGAGCATGCTCGATGGTGGAGACACGGCTTTTCTAAGTAAAACATAAAAATAATTTGTTATCAGAGATCAGAAACAATGCTCCGTATGTATGCAATTTTATTCAAACTGAGTTGGATATTGGTGAATTTCTTATCTGACCTAATTAAGGCAGAGTATATAAAATAATTTTCAGTGTGTTAGTAGATTTTCTAATTAATCCTTATTTGTTGTTGTTTATAGTGAGGATGCCAACACCCATGAGGCTGAGGGACCTAATTAGACAAATAAGAGCAGCACGCACAGCGGCTGAAGAACGTGCTGTAATAAACAAGGAATGTGCTTACATTCGCTCAACTTTTCGAGAAGAGGATAGTGTATGGAGATGTCGAAACATAGCCAAATTATTGTACATACATATGCTGGGGTAAATATTACCTATTTTAATAATTCTAAGATTGTGCTTTCTTTATTATTTTTAAAATATATTTTAAGAAGTTATTTTACAGTAAAAGGAAAAAGTTATTATAAAAGCCGAACTAACTCTGGATGTAACAGAATAGCTGATGACTTCTAACAATTCACTTAGAAATTTTTCCTCAGGAGGACAATTGAGTAGCTACTTGTTACAAGAAATGTTAAAATGTTATTAAGAAAGGAGAAATTAAAGTTGAGGGATTGTACAGTGCTATTATGTGATTCTCTATACACCATCTGCTAGTTAGGTCATAGCAGCCACTTTATGCCTTTTATAAATTTATTTTTAGTGTAACTTTAATCTATATAATAAGTAAATAAAGATGAAGTGGTTCCATTAAAGGCCTTAAGATGCTCTTCAGGTAGTAGGAGATTAAGGGTCTCATTTTTCTAGACAATCGGCTCTTCATGTTATCCTGGCTCTTGATGTCGACTTTATCCCAAGAACAAATACTTAGTACAAATTTTCATTAGAGGCTAAATTGACCCAGGGGATTGTGCTAATGGCAAAACAAATAAAGCCTGGGTAATCTAATAACTAATAAAAAAAAGGTTAATGCCCCAAATAGTTAGAAATCTGGAATTTATCAAATTAGTTGCAATGACTGCAGTAAGGTATGTATATATATATGTGTGTGTGTGTGTGTGTGAAAAACTAAACAAAATTGAGAGACTCATACAAAAGAACACTTTCGATGTATATATAAAATAGTGAAATTGAAAAATCTATAATTGCAGCTCATAAGTTGCTAGAGAATCACAAAATTGGAAAAGAAGTTAAACTTTTAACACATTTAGAGAAGACTTTGAAATTATTAATTTGGGAAAAGATATGCATTCAGAAGAAGAAATATAGATCCATGAATTTTGAAGTTCCCAGCAAGCAAAATTTAATCTCAAAGTTCATGAAATTAGCATCAGATGGCAGTTTGAAAGTTGATCATAATAGCAGAATTTCAACAGTTCAGTTTTCTCTGAGGATAGGAGAAACTGGTCTTAATAGTGAGTGGAGAACATATTTTTAACGACTCGCCTCATATATTTTCAAATTTCTTTGATACCGGCAGTTTCAGACAATATCTTGTCCCTCTTCAGTCATGGCTTCCACTGATGAAATTCTGTGGTTGTTGATTTCTCTAAGGATATCACCTCTTGTGCTGCCATCTGTTGTTGGGATAAAAATTTAATTACAAAGTTATAATCCCAATGAAAGATGGCAGCACAAGAGGTGATGTCCTTAGAGAAATCAACAACCACAGAATTTCATCAGTGGAAGCCATGACTGAAGTGGGACAAGATATTGTCTGAAACCGCCAGTATCAAAGAAATTTGAAAATATATGAGGTGAGTCGTTAAAAATATGTTCTCCACTCACTATTAATGATATAACCTCATAATGTTTACTTCCCAATATTAATTTAAATGAAACTGGTCTTGTTAAAATCATAGTTTTTTATGAAGTGAGAAGTAAAATGTTTTCTCTGATTCATTATATAAATTGTAAATAGCCCATAGTGTTACTACCCGATCTAATTTTTATTGAAGTTTATTTTATTTTTGAAACATGGTGTTGTATTGACTTGCTTTTCATGCTTAATTTACATTTTTTTACTAATATTTCATGATATTCCTGTAAGAATCTTGCTTCATCTAACTTCTTGAAATATTTGAAATATGTAAATTTTAATATTAAGTAATTAAATATTATGAGTTATGGAGATCACGTGTAATGCTTATATGTAAAAGAAAGCTTGTTATTGAAGTAAATTTTGTTTTCAGGTATCCAGCACACTTTGGACAACTAGAATGTCTGAAGCTGATAGCATCTCCACGATTCACAGACAAACGTATTGGATATTTAGGTGCCATGTTGTTATTGGATGAACGCCAGGATGTTCATCTGCTCATCACTAACTGCTTAAAGAAGTAAGTAATGAAAATGTCATGGGTAATTTAGTTCGTGCCAAATGATTTGCATTCTGCATGACAATAATAAACAACAAAACATTTCTGTCATTGAAATCTGTAATAAATATAGATGAACTAGAGAAATATTTAACACATAATTAATATCTGGAATATTCTATTTCAGTATAGATTAAACTTATTAATGAGGTTAATTCTTCTTACGAGACCTGTATATCTTCTTTTGCCCATCAAGGATTACGTCACTACATCTGTTCAGATGCTGAACTGGTTATTCCACCATATGCATAGTTGTCATAAGTCTCTTCATGTTTTTGGTCTGCTCTATAATGCTTATTGTGGATATCTTAAAGGCAGCATCCTAAGAATGTGTTCCTTCTATGAGGGTGAATCAAATATAAACCAGAATTATTGTTTACAATTTTATTGAATTAACAAAAAAATACAAAACCACCACCTCATTTTTCTACATAGTCTCCTGCATTTCCAACACACTTTTGCCATCGAGTTGGCTACTTTTTGATGCCATCCTTGAAGAATGAGGGATGACGTGTAGTCTGCCAGTTGCGCACAAACTCCTCTACCGCTGCATTGTCACCAAACTGCCTTCCTCCCAGGTCTTCTTTCAGTGGTCCAAACAAATGGTAGTCACAGGGTGACAAATCTGGACTGTAAGGAGGATGTTCCAGAGGTTTCCAATGTATTTTCGTCAGTTTTTCGTAAAATTTTTTTGTTCCTGGCTGAGGAGCCGAGGAACCCACCTGGCAGACAATTTTCGGAATTTGAGTTCATAACTGATGATGGCTTGAACACTTCCGAAGCTTATTCCAACGTGTGAAGCAATTTCAGAAATTGTTATGCGCCGATCCTCCTCAATAAGGTCCCATACAGAACGAATGTTGTCTGCAGTGATGTTCGTTGCCGTCTTTGGTGGGGCTCATTTTCCACTGAATCCCGGCCCGCTAAAATTTTTTTGTGCTAATCATACATCTGCGTCTTTGAAAGGGTTGCTTCCCCGAACTGCGCATGGAGCCTTCTCAAAATTTCAGGTGATTTAGTGCCTTCTTTCACCAAAAACTTAATAATAATGCGTTGTGCAACATACGTATGTACCTCTTGCTCACTCATGGCATACTGAAGCAAGCGACCGCTCTTCGGAATTCGACACATCAAGATCCCTACTCCAGACACCCCCACCAACTTTCCCTCCAAACCGCAATCTTTGCAGTTTGCTACCAGAGCCTGGAGATACAAATTCCGGTTTATATTTGATCCACCCTCGTATTTATTATTGTATTGTTCTGCCTTACACAATACTGGCTTCCCCTAATTATGTTCGTATAATCAATATTTCTCTTGTAGCTACCCCACACAAGGATGTTAAATTTTGTGTTGCAATCCACTCCTAGGTCGCTTCTGGATTTTTTGAGAAGACTTTGGGGAGACAGAATTCTGCCTACAATTATACAGTAACTTTCCTCTGATCCTCTAACAAAACAGTTGCCACATAAACACTTGTTGAGAAGAAAGTGACCACTATTTTCTTCCCCATATTCTTGGCTCTTTTGGTCTTAATTAAAAGCTACTCATCTGGAAATATCCAGATTGATGATTGGCATTTTGTTTCGGTGTCATACAAGTAGACCACAGTATTGTCGCCTGTTACAATGACCCTGGCAGGAGCCCCTGTTGTTGAATATCTCCTGCATTTCTCTGCACTATTTGATTCTAGTGCACTTATGGCCTTTTGACAAGAGGTGTGATCTAGTCCTAATAGCTCAGATGGTAGAGCTCTGGACTGGAAAGCCAGAGGATCTTTGTTACAACCTAGATTATCATAGGTCATAAAGTAGCGTAAAAAGATTCAATATTTTTAATTGACTTGGCCCGAGCGGTCGGCCTTTGGTTGAGGCGGAGAAACATGCTATAATCACAATTAGCGGGAGCATCACATTGTACATAGAAACATTTAAAACCATAAAACAAAACACATTTATTATAAAAATCAACATTACACAAATCATAATCAAGAACAAAACATTTATAAACATTGTGAGCAAGGAAGCTAAAGTCACCATATTGATTGCACCGAAATTGATTTAAAATTTTAATGTGTGTATGAATGTATGAGAGAGTTCAATTAAGTCAACTGTAGATTATTAATTTTTAATTATTAATTTAATTCGACCCTTTGGTCTACTCATTTGATAATGCATAGTTATTGACAGTAAACCAAATTAATCTAAAGTTTTTTTTAATGGTTCAAAGAACCTTTTAGTTTGACGTTAAAATGATCCACTATGGTGAAGATTATTATGACTTATGCTTACCCATGTAGAGGGGCCATGGCCCGTCCTAAAGGGGACCTGTCACGAATACTTCGGTCCCCGCCTCCAGTCTGATCTTCTCTAAAAAAAATGACGAGTTTATATTTGATTGTTTTTTCCCTTTCCTATACTCAGATCTTGTGGAAACCCTAGTACCTTACAGCCTTCAACTTTCTAAAAAATGTGGAAATCTCTGGTCTTTTCAGGCCCCGATTGTATAACTACTTTATATAATTATGTTTTGCCATAGCTGCTTATATAAACTTACATAAGTGTGTTATCCATAGTCTGTCAAAACATGTTGATAATTTTGAAACTATATCCTGATGTGGTTGCGACAGGTTTTGCCAACCACTTATTATAATATGAATCTAGAATGATTTTTATTATAAGATTCTTTCTGTTATTTTTTTTAAGCTCTTTGTATGAACTTGAGTATGACTAATTAATATATAAAGGGTGATTATTTATTTCCTGTCTTCCGCTATATTTTACATATAGTTTTATAGTTTTTAGATATAAATAATGGTCCTATTTTTTATTATCATTGCGATTATGCCCTGATTATAATAATCTTGGATCGAATCTGGGTTCTGGCAGAAGTTTTAATAGTGGTTCCAGGTTGAGAAAACTGTCTATAATATGCTGACTACATGTCACCTCTACACTCGCTGGATGATGTCTCTCTCTGTGATTAACACATGTAGATGTGAGGCCAACAGCCAGCTGGTAGGCCAAGGGCCTTCTAGGTCTGTCATGCCATGGATTTGGAGAGACGAGGTGTGGTACTCATTGTGAAGAAAATTCCTTCACTCTTAAATGTTGATGCAGGATGGTGGAAACACTTGGTGAACTTATTCTTAGACCCCTTTGATGGCCTTACAGATCAATTGTGGCTCTTCCTTAATCAAAGTCTCCACTGCAAAGATGTTTTCATCATTGTTGTTGGCTTCTCACTTCTCTCCTCTTCTTTAATGGATGCTCTTCCTCTCTTAAATTCATCAAACCAGTGGAAAACTCACTTTCTTGTGTGAGTCATGGAAATGTTGGTGACTAATTAAACCGGACTAAAAATCGTGTAAAGTTATAGCACAGTATGCTGCCTCTCAAGCTCCATAGATCACTTATACTATCACTAGATATTGGATTTATATGGAAATGCATGTTTTTTTTTTGCTTTCATGTATGATATGGAAACAAAGTTTGGAGTTCATTTTAAGTTCATCTCTTTCCGAATGTAAAGTTTTATGATGCATATATTTTCATATTGTTGCATATTTCATGATTATGGTATGTTTGTGCATATATCAAATTTCTTATAGTATTGATTCATATTTTATAAATTAATATAAACACTTTTATAGAACATACAGTTCTCCGTACAAACAAGTCAACCCACTAAAATTCATTGGAGAACACATTGTTTAAACAACTCACCTCATAGGATTCATGCTTTCATGATATCGCGATTTCAAACATAGTCATGTTCATCTTCAGCCATAACTCAGAGTTATGGCTGAAAATGAACATGACTATGTTTGAAATCGCGATATCATGGAAGCATGAATCCTATGAGGTGAGTTGTTTAAACAATATGTTCTCCGATGAATTTTAATGAATATACCTCATAATGTTTACTTCCCAACATTAATTTAATAAGTCAACCCACATTGAGCGTCTCGTGTACAAGTCTCAACTTGACGTGATATATTGATATTTGCGGGGATTCTCAGCCAAGATTCCCCACACTACGAAATTAGTGCCTGCTATCAGTAGACAGAATTTCGTTCTACAGTTAAGTTACGGTTGCATGTTGTAATGCCGAAATTCAGCAAACGAACTAAAAGCGAGCTTTTAAGACAGAGGTTCAGGACTGTGGACCTTTTTTGAATTATACTACAGATGGAAAATTATTTTTTGTCAAGTGTGCAGTAAACAAATTGCATGTGTGAAAAAATGTCAGTTCAGGCAACATTCAACTACTAATTAACATTGTGTGACTAAAAAGAAGCAAAGTTCCTTGAAGCAAATGTTACTGACACAGCAAACCTTCTGTTTATCTAATTTGAAAAAAAAAAATTCAGTTATTTACTCCATATGCTAATTGCACCAAATGTACCGTGGAATTCACTTAACAATCCCTCATTCCGGAATTTCCTAGACTATTTAACTCATGCCCCAAATGGGAGTCAATGACCAATCACGTTCCAATGATTTCTGTTTTACAACCAATCAGAGTCGTGTTTCACCAAATATTTATCAGTGTTATAATTACCATATTAAAGAAAGCTCCTCCTTACAATATTGCGTTCCTTTGGCAATAAATAGTATGATCTGGTTGCAGTGATAAACAAAAGAAGCAGTAGAAGCGTACCTATCGTTTCTCATTTGTTTTCAAACATCGCCGTTTACATTATATATATAAATATTTTAAAATAACTAGTTAAATAATGATTTGTGAGTAAACAGCTTAATTTTATTCGTTAAATAGTCCTAACAAATGCCACTCTTGATTTCCAAATTCTCTAGATAAATTCACTCCTCACTTCGTGAGTCGTGAATTTATCGATAATTTGGAAATTACTCGTGGCATTACTTATGATAAATATTGTAAACAAAGCATTCCAAGTGAATCAACCCTCAGGAAAAACTATCTCGAAGATGCAACCATTAAAGAAATCCAAGATAATTTGGAAGATTGCCTTATATGGGGCATTTGATTCCTGGTCCAGGCAAAACATTTTCTCTTTACCATTGATTATAGTAGTTTAGTTGTGTACATTAATTTACTTATTTCAAACATAGTAATTAGCTTTAGCTTCTTAATATTAATGTTAATATTATTCGTTTTTAAACACCTTAATGATGGACAAATTATATTTGAAAAGAAAAATATACGCCTAGACTGGGGTTTGAACCCAGGACCTTTGACTTTCTATGTCAATGCTCTTCCATCTGAGCCACCTAGGCCTCCAATCTAAACGCGTATTTTTCTCTTACAGATAGTTAATTCCCTAACTCCAAATGCTACGAGCCATTGCTACGATTTTTGCAAATGGCGGCTTCTTTGTTAAGAAGACTTCTTCTTCTTCTTCTTCTTCTTCTTCTTCTTCTTCTTCTTCTTCTTCCTTCCAAGTATTAGGCCAAGGCCTGTTATGATCCTATAGAAAATTTTCCCTCCAGCGTTTCATAGGACGGCCCAGTGATCTTCGTCCTCTTGGTATATAATTATAAACAGCTTTGGGGATCCGATTTGAACTCATTCTTTCAAGATGGTGTTTCCAATTTAGTTAGAAGACTTTTTATTGGGAATTTAAACAGTGGCTTTATAAGTAATGTTTAAATTCCCAATAAAAAGTCTTCTTAACAAAGAAGCCGCCATTTGCAAAAATCGTAGCAACGGCTCGTAGCATTTGGAGTTAGGGAATTAACTATCTGTAAGAGAAAAATACGCGTTTAGATTGGAGGCCTAGGTGGCTCAGATGGAAGAGCATTGACATAGAAAGTCAAAGGTCCTGGGTTCAAACCCCAGTCTAGGCATATATTTTTCTTTTCAAATATAATTTGTCCATTCTTAATATTAATTTAATAAACAATGAGGTATTATTTATTTAAGAAAAATTTATCACCTCACCCATATCCTCCTTATTAAGCTGGTTTTGGGACCTAATAATTAGGTTCCATCCTCAGTTATATTTAAATTAATATTTGGAAGTACTTTTACGTTATGTTATCTTGAAGAGCCATCTCCTGCTCCCTCTGTTGGTAGACTGAAGAACCCCCAAATCATATCACTTTCTCTGGGAATTTCAAAATTCATTAATTCTCCTTTTAGTTTTTTAAATGTAGATTTGTGCCCCCCCCCCCAAATCATGAGCTCTTTACGTTTTACTATTTGTTTTATTAATTTAGCCTCTCTTTTGATTTGATGTTTTTCTGACCAAGTGTTTTTTGGCCGGCTACTGCAGATTTTTCTACTTCCCATTTTTGACATTCCTGACATGTTCTTTCACTCTGGTTTTTAAATTTATCTTTGTTTTCAGTTTAAAAACCAGAGCAAAAGAACAACTCAGGAATGTGAAGAATGGAGAAGTAGAAAAATCTGCTGTAGTTGCTCGTGCATGGTCAGAAAATATAAGATCAAAAGAAAGGCTAAATTAATAGAACCGAGCTCATAGTTCGGGAAAAAATGTACGTTTAGCAAAAAAAGAAATGAGCTGACTCTTGTTGTCGAACATTTCAAGTTTTAATGTGCAATTCACACGAGTAAACTAATTGTACATTAGAGCTACAATACGTTCCCCTTCCTCCAATGAAGAGGATTCTTTTATGCACAGCAAGTTAGTGTACGGTTAGCTCAGTGTCTTATAGCTTGTTTTGTATGCAAGATGTCACAGGTTCGATTCTCAGTGAGGTTAATTTTTTTAATCATTACAATGCTTTCTATTTTATTACATCTGTCTTCTTTTAAAGAAAAAGTGAACTATTTGGAAGTATTACTATTTTATTATTATTATTGCCCATCACCTATGGGCTATTATTAAGCTGGACTTGACTTATATAAACTAAACATTTTAATTGAAGGGTGAAACTTTTTCATCACTAATATGTAATAAATAAATATATGAAGCCAGAGGAACAAGAGATGTTGGCCGACCACGTAGAAGATGGACTCCACTTTTAACTTTGCCGGAACAGGCTGCATAGCCTAAACCTTGTAGTAGAAGAAGAAGAAGAAGAAGCCACATTAGCCTTGGATGCGCCATAGTGTAGTGGTTAAGGCACTGTGCTACAAGCCGGAAGGTCAAGGGTTCGAGCCCCATGGGGTCAGGATTTTTAAACTGACCCAAATCCTCTGGCGGCACTGTGGTCCTGGGGTCGACTCCGCCTCTAATGGAAATGAGTACCAGAAGCTTGTTCTGGGGTAAAGGCAGCCGTCATGCACGGCTGACAACCTGGCCGACATCAAGTGCCGATTGTCTAGAAAAGATGGGAGCATTAACCTCCGACTACCCCAAGGGCCTCCTGAGGCCTGTTGTGGGATCACTTTACTTTATATTAGCCTATCTTACATTACATAAATTTATTGCATTATTATTAAAACTTGGTACTGCACACACTAATGTATACCGGTAGCTAAATAGTGTTATAGAGTTTACAAAGGCAGGAATACTCCATATTACTTAAAATAGAATAAAGTGGACGTAGATTACGTGGCTAGAATTAAATATTGTAGGATTATTTTGCAGAAAAAATAAATAGATAAAAATTTTAAAATTGTCGAGGGATTTGAAGCCTGGCTCTGATACATATTTAATTTTTTTTTGTAATTGGTTTAACGATCAATGCTACTTGAATGTTGGATACTAGTCGTCTAAATCCTGGATGTCTTGTTTACTTTTACACGATGCACAAGAGTTGAACTTTATTCAAAATGTTGCAATTTGAGTAATATTGTATACATCGAACACTCGTAAATGTCTCTTTTACTGTTCTTTAACCATTTAAGACAATTGAAATCAAATGCAGCATATTTAAAATATTTAACAATGCATTACCTCGTGAACCACAGCTTTAGCTCTTTGAACATGCACAGTGGGTCATAACAGGGACACTGCGTTATGAAGCTGCTCATTCTTTTTTATTTTTTGCTAAGTGTGCATTAAAAAAATGAAAAGCGGAAATTAATGAATTTTGAAATTCCCGGGAAAGTGGTTTGATTGGGAGGTTCTTGAGTCTACCAACAGAGGGAGAAGGAGGTGGGTCTTCAAGACGACATAAGTCGTGAAAATACTGAGGATGGAAACTAATTAGGTCCCAAAACCGGTCTAATAAGATGGATATAAGGTGAGGTGATTAAAAATTTTTCTTAAGTGAGTTAAATTATGTTTTTTACTTCGATTTTCAGCTGTAGTAATCAGTTCAAAGAACATGCTAAAAATACAGGAGAATATTTTATTAGAAGACTGTTACTACGAGGGTGGATCAAATATAAACCGGAATTTGTATCTGGAGGCTCTGGTAGCAAACTGCAAAGGTTGTGGTTTGGAGGGGAAGTTGGTGGGGGTGTCAGGAGTAGGGATCTTGATGTGTCGCACTCCAAAGAGCGGCCGCTTGCTTCAGTATGCCATGAGCGAGCAAGAGGTACACATGTCTGTTGCGCAACGCATTATTATTAAGTTTTTGGCGAAAGAAGGCACTAAACCTTCTGAAATTTTGAGAAGGCTCTATGCGCAGTTCAGGGAAGCAACCCTTTCGAAGATGCAGGTGTATGATTGGTGCAAAAAAATTTTAGCGGGCCGGGATTCAGTGGAAAATGAGCCCCACCAAAGACGGCAACGAACAAGCATCACTGCAGACAACATTCGTGCTGTACGGGACCTTATTAAGGAGGATCAGCGCGTAACAATTTCTGAAATTGCTTCACACGTTGGAATAAGCTTTGGAAAACAGCATATCTCAACAAGCGCCGCCGGAAACCGATCCGAAATGTGATTGTGCTGCATGACAATGCAAGGCCACACACTGCTCGGGTGACGCAAGAAAAACTGACGAAAATGCATTGGACACCTCTGGAACATCCTCCTTACAGTCCAGATTTGTCACCCTGTGACTACCATTTGTTTGGGCCACTGAAAGAAGACGTGGGAGGAAGGCGGTTTGGTGACAATGCAGCAGTAGAGGAGTTGGTGCGCAACTGGCTGACTACACGTCATCCCTCATTCTTCAAGGGCGGCATCAAAAAGTTGCCAACTCGATGGCAAAAGTGTGTTGGAAATGCAGGAGACTATGTAGAAAAATGAGGTGGTGGTTTTGTATTTTTTTGTTAATTCAATAAAATTGTAAACAATAATTCCGGTTTATATTTGATTCACCCTTGTAATTCTATTATTTGCTGTGATGAGATACTTGGTAATTGTAGGAGTGATTACTAGTGCAATAATGTTACACCTTAATAAGAATCAAATGAATCGTGAATTCTTCTTACCTCATACTTCTATGTTTTTTTTAAACACAGCATTGTAGTATCGGAGAACAATCTTCCCCATTGTCAGCTGTTTTCACTACTCAATTTTTTCTTTTGCCGGTAATTATCCAAACTGCCATCTGGTGTACTTTTGAAGGAGTAATTTTCTAAACTGCCATCTGGTTTTTATTATTAATTTCATACATCTCAATGATGGATAAATCATATTTGAAGAGAAAAATTATACGCTCAGACCGGGACTTGAACCCGGGACCCTTGGTTTTCTGGTCCAAGTGCTCTACCATTTGAGCTACCTGAGCAAGTACCGATCTAAACGCAAATTCTTCTCTACATACGTTGTAATTCCTGCCCACCAAATGCTTTGAAACCTTTGCTTCTATCTTTGCAAATGGCGGCTCCTATATTAAGAAGACATATTTGGGAATTATATATTACATTATAAATGCCAGTACGGCTTTTTTCGATGTTTTTATTATTAATTTCATACATCTCAATGATGGATAAATCATATTTGAAGAGAAAAATTATATGCTCAGACCGGGACTTGAACCCGGGACCCTTGGTTTTTTAGTCCAAGTGCTCTACCGTTTGAGCTACCTGAGCAAGTACCGATCTAAACACAAATTCTTCTCTACATACGTTGAGCGTATAATTTTTCTCTTCAAATATGATTTATGCCATCTGGTGTATTCAAGAATTCAAGAAATTTACTTACCATCCAGAAGTTCATAACAAATTTTAAAAAAATGAATATAACATTGGCTCCGATTAACAAATTCAGCCTGGGTATCTTCCGTTAACTAATAATAAAGTTAACACCCCAGACAACAACAAATCTGAAATTTATCAAATTAATTGCAAAGATTGCAATAGGATATATATAGGAAAAACAAAAAGGAACTTGGAAACTCGTAAAAAAGAACATAAAAAATGGAGAAATTTAAAAATCATTTATAGCAGCACATAGTTTATTAGAGAATCGTAGAATTGAAAAAGAAGCAAAACTTTTGAAACATCTATCTAAACCTTTGGAATTGACAGTTTGGGAAAAGATATATATTCAAAAAACTGTACTAAACCATGAACTTCGAGATTCTGGACGAACCAAGCTTGATTACGAAGTTCTTAAAAAAATACACCAGATGGCAGTTTAGAAAATTACTCCTTCAAAAGTACACCAGATGGCAGTTTGGATAATTACTGGCAAAAGAAAAAAAATTGAGTCATGAAAACAGCTGACAATGGGAAATATTGTTCTCCGATACTGCGGTGCTGTGTTTATGAAAACAGAAGTATGATCAATACTAGTAAAATTCATATCAAATTCCATTGAGGTGAAGTCATATGATGAAAGTTAAAAATTAAATTGTACCTGTTGGTAGGTGCCGTCATCCTCAACTTTGTTAATATATTGTATATAAAATTAACTGGAGCACTTTCAGAAGTTACCTTCCATCTTCTGAAAGCACTCCAGTCAATTTTATATACAATATATTAACAAAGTTGAGGACGACGGCACGTACCAACAGGTACAATTTAATTTTTAACTTTCATCATAGAAGTATGAAGTAAGAAGAATTCACAATTCATTTGATTCTTATTAATTAAACCTCATAATGTTAAAATTCCCAAATTTATTATATTAAAATGCTACACCTTGTCCCTAATGTTATTTAGGAACATTCTACTAAGTGGAACAACCTTTTTATTTGAGAATTTGTTAAATGCATGACTGTTGAATAATTAACATTGATTTTTATTTTCTAAGAAGTATTTTAGATTATTTATTGTATTTGTTTCAGTGATCTGAATAGTTCGACTCAATTTGTTGTTGGTCTTGCGCTTTGTACGTTGGGTGCTATTGCATCTCCTGAAATGTCTCGAGACCTTGCTGCCGAAGTTGAACGATTAATGAAGTCACCAAATGCATATATTCGTAAGAAAGCAGCCTTGTGTGCATACCGTATCATACGAAAGGTTCCAGAATTAATGGAGATCTTTCTCCCAGCGACAAGATCTTTACTTTCAGAAAAAAATCATGGTAAGTCAATTATTTCTTTTTCCTATCTATTACAGCATACTGCCAATTCATCATCATAATCTTCATTAAAAGTTGTTTCATTGCTGTGGAATATTGTAAGTCTCTTTCATTGATATTTATCTTTCTATAACTTTTTTTTAAAGCCTGTGTTCCAATCAGTGGTGTAACAAAAGGGCCAATGGCCTAAGGCTATGAACATTTTTTGTAGAAATTTTCATTATTTGATAAGATCATGAATGAATGAGTCATTTTTTATATCTTACCTCATAGTTTGTTTTCTTAAACACGGGAACTGTAGTTTTCAAGAGGTAATATCCCTCCCATATTCAACTGACATTATGACTACCAGATTTTTAAAATTAATATAAAATTATGGAATATTCACCTGAAAGGTCCGTCTTCTCAACTTAATTAATCATTTAACTGTAGCACTTTCGGGACTTGTCCCATCATCGGCAGGATTCAAAACTGGTGTTTCACTGAAGATCTGGTAGAGGGGGTTGCATGTATTGGGTTCGTTTTCGTTTATCAGGTTGTTGTTGTGAGCTGCTTTCATGATTTTCATCTCTTCGAGTACGTTTATCATCGCTGGATTATTTTCTCTTTGCATTACTGTTAGGGTGTTTTCAATATTTAACATGCAATGTCCTTCATGGATAACGTGTTTTGCATAGCTTGATTTCCCTTCTGCGTGAATGAAGTCTCGAAAATGTTCTTTGAATCTGATGTTAAAACTCCTGTTTGTCCTTCCTATATAAAATTTGTTGCATAAAACAAAAACTAACAGACAGTAAACTTGAAGATAACTATATCAATCAGTTAAACAAACTAATAACAACAACAATAAAGCAAAATTACTTCCAATTTAACAATGAACTGTTTATTCAAGAAGACGGGATCCCGATGGGGAGTCCTACATCTGGAATAATGGCGGAAATCTTCCTACAAGAACTGGAAAATAAACATTTTGAGGAAACTAATAACACACAATTCAACATAAAACTAATAAACACGATATGTCGATGATGTACTAGTAATATATGAAAATGAAAACAGAAAAGAAAAAGAAATACTACAAGACTTAAACAACATGCATGAAAAAATCACTTTCACCGAAGAAATAGAAGTTAACAACAGCATAAACTACTTAGATTTGTCTATAACCAAAAATCTACACAACAATAAACTAGAAATCGGTATCTACCGGAAACCCACAAACAATGCTCTGGCCATAAACAAAAATTCTACACACCCTTTTCAACAGAAAATTAGTACATTTAATAGCTTAGTCAGTAGAATGTTGAAACTCCCATTAAGCAAAGACAATTATATCCAAGAACTCAACTACATTAAGTAATATGGCAAAAACCAATGGCTATAATGAAGAATTCATAGATAAGCTCGTAAATAAACAAAAAAGGAAGAACAACATAACCAACATAACTAAACTAGAAAAAGAATCTGACAACAACAAGAAAACATGGATAACACTTACATACACAGGAAAAGAAACAACAAAATTAGCCAATGCACTAAAGAAAGCCGATAAAAAACGTAAAATAGCATACAGAACCAATAACAAATTAAAACAACATAATAAACAATAACATTGAAGAAAATAACATTTTCAACAGCAAAGGAGTTTATAAAACTGACATGTAAGGACTGCAACAAATTTTATATGGGAAGGACAAAACAGGAGTTTTAACATCAGATTCAAAGAACATTTTCGAGACTTCATTCACGCAGAAGGGAAATCAAGCTATGCAAAACATGTTATCCATGAAGGACATCGCATGTTAAATATTGAAAACACCCTAACAGTAATGCACAGAGAAAATAATCCAGTGAAGATAAACGTACTCGAAGAGATGGAAATCATGAAAGCAGCTCACAACGACAGCCTGATAAATGAAAACGAACCCAATACATGCAACCCCCTCTACCAGATCTTCAGTGAAACACCAGTTTTGAATCCTGCCGATGATGGGACAAGTCCCGAAAGCGCTACAGTTAAATGATTAATTAAGTTGAGGAGACGGACCTTTCAGGTGAATATTCCATAATTTTATATTAATTTTGAATAAACCTCAATGGAACACATAATGAATCTTATAAAAATACCAGATTTTTGTTGGAATCTCCATCTATAACATTGCCATCTGGTGTTGATTTAATGAACTTCGATATCAGGTCCCATTCATCAGGAATTTCAAAATTCATGGATCTAAATTTGTTTTTCTGAATACAGTATTACTCCACTTTTATGTTCCTGCATTTTATGTTTTCCCGCCTATTACAACATTTTTTAAAGGTCCCTTCAGTTTCCCTGTATCCACAATGTATTAAAAACCCTGATTTTATGTTCCTAAAATGTTGTTTTCCTGCAGTTTACGTTACATCATGTTGATCTTCAGTGTTAAAGATTGAAGATATTCAATTTATTTGATTGATTATCTTGCTTCTATACAATCTATATATAGCAGAGTAAGTTCATTGAGCCAACGAAGCCGGCTGCTATACAATCGATAAGGAGCCAGGCAAGTTTAATGAGCCAACAAACATTTCTGAAATTCAACTCGTGTACTTCTATGGCAAAACAATTTTTTTTAAATATCTCAAAAAAGATTCATAGTGCTGCTTGCTGAACCTCTCCTTGTTATTTATTTTTTTAATGGTGAAAGTAAAAGAAAGTAATTTTATGTTTACAGCAGTTCAAAACACACATTGAACTATTATAGGAAAATCACTATGAGGTTTAATTTAAAATAAAATTCTTTACACCTTTTACACCTCACCTGACATCCTGTCTTCTAAATATATAAAAGACAGGATATGAGGTGAGGTGTGAAGAATTTTATTTTAAATTAAAAGAAACATTACATTATTTAGCCAATATTGTATATTATCCCAGCCACTGGTTTTTTGCATGTTTTAGAATGGTTGCTTAATATGAGGGGCCAAACATTTTTTAGCTGCTGCTCATTTTCCATAATTTACACTTTCCCACAATTTATAGCACTTTTCCTCTGGTCCCTTGAAAAGTGTAAAGAGGGGTAATACTGTAGTATATTATCCCCATCTGTTTTTTTCATGTGAAATGGATGCAGAGTATGGGGGATCAACATTTTTGAGCTCATCTTCATTTCCTTCAATTTACACTTTCCCCTATTTTACACCATTTTTCCCATGGTCCCTTGAAAAGTGTAAACTGTCAATTCTAACAATTTTTCCATATGTTTTAGAAGTTTGGCCTCTTTTTCAATTTTATGACTCTCCAACAAACTATGTGCTGCAGTAGCCGATTTTTCAATTTCACCATTTTTAATATTTCAAAAGTGTTCTTTTGTGCGAGTGTCCAAATTCCTTTTTGTTTTTCCTATGAATGCTTTATTGCAGTCTCTACAACTAATTTGATAAATTCCATGATCTCTTATTATCTGGGATGTTCAATTTCTTACTGGTAATTTGTTGATTAACCAAGGCTAAATTTATTTATTGGTGCCAATGTAATATTGAATTTTTTGAAATTTGTTATGTAATTCAGGATGATTGTTTCAGTCTTAAATTGTTTTCCTTTCTTTGAATCAGATGCAGGGTGGTGTATTCTTTTAATCTTTTTTGTTGTCTGAATTTCTTTAATTTCTTTATAATTATTTCCTTTCGAAAACCATTTAAATTAGCTAATTAAGAACCTCATAATGTGTTTCCCAATTTTAACTTTGAATAAATTAGCTATGTTCAAAATGTAATTGTATTCTTTCTTAAAATCTTCTTCATTTGGTGGAACATTTAATAATCTATAAACTGTTGAAAATTTCATGTTTATGCACAATATGATTGAAACCTGAAGACTTATAATTGTCAGTTTTAGTGTCCTTCCTGTATATATTGAATTCAGTTCTTTGTTGTTGTTCATTTCTTATTACGTAGAGATCCAAAAATTGGATTTGGTTATTCTTTTCTAATTCCATAGTAAATTTTACAGATTCATCTTGAATATTGAGTAATTTTAATGCTTCTTCAATATATTCAGAATTTATCACACAGAAAATATCATCCACATATCTATACCAACATTTAAACATCCAGGGATAAGCATTGGTGATATGACACTCTAAATAACCCATAAATAAATTAGCCAAAAATGGCGAAAGTGGGTTTCCTATTGCCAGACCTGAGATTTGTTTATAAAATTTTCCATTGAAGGTGAAAAAATTATTGTCGAAACAAAGTTTTGTAAAAACTAAAATTCTAATACACATAATATTTTTCTCTTCAAATATGATTTATCCATCATTAAGATGTATGAAATGAATAATAAAAACATCGAAAGAAGCCATTCTGGCTTTATAATGTAATGTATAATTCCCATATATATAGCCTATATGTCTTCTTAATAAAGAAGCTGCCATTTGCAAAGATAGAAGCAAAGATTTCATAGCATTTGGTGCATGGGAATTACAATGTATATAGAGGAAAATTTGCATTTAGATTGATACTTGATCCGGTAGCTCAGTCGGTAGAGCACTTGGTCTAGAAAACCAAAGGTCCCGGGTTCAAGCCCCGGTCTGAGCATAATATTTTTCTTTTCAAATATGATTTATCCATCATTAAGATGTATGAAATGAGTAATAAAAACATCGAAAGAAGCTGTACTGGCTTTATAATGTAATGCATAATTCCCATATTATATGTCTTCTTAATAAAGGAGCTGCCTTATGCTAATGATCTATTAGTATTGGGCAATAGCAAGGAGATACTAAAGACCAACACGCACACACTATTGAGTAACACTAAGAAGTTGGGACTGGAAGTAAATATAAATAAAACTAAATATGTGGTCACACATAGAAAAAATCATTATATAATGGAAATGTACAGCTGATGACAAATGAGGGTAATTTTGAGGAAGTGGCTGAATTCAAATACGTGGGAACAATAATCACAAATAGGAATGAAATGCACAAAGAAATTAAACATGGCTCAATTCTGGAAATGCATGCTTTTATGCTGAATAGAACCTGTGAAGTATTACCTGTTGGATCCACCGTAGAGAAATATTGGAGAGCAAGAACGCTAATGGCTTCATTGCCAAGGCCCAGCATTTGAAAACAACAACATGTATTACGGAGACCCTTGAAGTCCCAACTCCTTTCAAAAAACATTAAACTGAAAATGTATAAAACTATTATTCTAGCTGCTATATTATATGGATGAGAAACATGGACTCTTACTTTAAGGGAGGAAAGTAGATTACGAGTATTTGAGAATAAAGTTCTTAGGAAAATTTTTGGACCAAAGAGAGATGAACAGACAGGTGAATGGAGAAGACTACATAACAGTGAATTTCATGGTCTTTATAGGAAGCCAGATATAATAAGGATAGTTAAGTCTCGTAGACTGCAATGGGCAGGACACGTGGCACGAATAGGGAATGAAAGACATGCATGGAAGCTTCTTGTAGGAAAACCAGAGAGAAAACACCCAGTTGGTTGGCCAAGAATGAGGTGGGAGAATAACATTAACTATGATTTAAGGGAAGTAGATTATACAGGGAATGATTGGAAAGCATTACCTCAGGATAGGGATGTATGTAGGGCTTATGTCTGTGCGGTCATTAACCTATGGGTTCGATAGTGCCAGTGAGTTAGTTAGATCGGTACTTGATCCAGTAGCTCAGTCGGTAGAACACTTGGTCTAGAAAACCAAAGGTCCCTTGATCAAGCCCCAGTCTGAGCGTAATATTTTTCTCTTCAAATATGATAAACAAGATATTTTGAACTATTAATGTTGTATATTTGAAGAGAACAATTTTCGCCTAGACCGGGACTCGAACCCGGGACCCTTAGCTTTCCGGGCCAAGTGCTCTACCAACTGAGCTACCGAGGCGAGTTACGATCTAGACGCAAATTTTTCTCTTATGTACGTTGTAATTCCCTCGCGCCAAATGCTTGAAACCATAGCTTCTATCTTTGCAAATGGCAGCTTCTTAGTTAAGAAGACATTTATTGGGAATTTAACACTACTTTATAGCCAGTAGGGCTTCTATTGACGATTTTTATTATTAATTTAACACTTCTCATAGAAGGATAAATTATATTTGAAGAGAAAAATTTTCGCCTAGACCGGGACTCGAACCCGGGACCCTTGGCTTTCCGGGCCAAGTGCTCTACCAACTGAGCTACCGAGGCGAGTTACGATCTAGATGCAAATTTTTCTCTTATGTACGTTGTAAAGGTCCCGGGTTCGAGTCCCGGTCTAGGCGAAAATTTTTCTCTTCAAATATAATTTATCCTTCTATGAGAAGTGTTAAATTAATAATAAAAATCGTCAATAGAAGCCCTACTGGCTATAAAGTAGTGTTAAATTCCCAATAAATGTCTTCTTAACTAAGAAGCCGCCATTTGCAAAGATAGAAGCTATGGTTTCAAGCATTTGGTGCGAGGGAATTACAACGTACAAAATTTTTCTCTTCAAATATAATTTATCCTTCTATGAGAAGTGTTAAATTAATAATAAAAATCGTCAATAGAAGCCCTACTGGCTATAAAGTAGTGTTAAATTCCCAATAAATGTCTTCTTAACTAAGAAGCCGCCATTTGCAAAGATAGAAGCTATGGTTTCAAGCATTTGGCGCGAGGGAATTACAACGTACAAAATTTTTATCTTCAAATATAATTTATCCTTCTATGAGAAGTGTTAAATTAATAATAAAAATCGTCAATAGAAGCCCTACTGGCTATAAAGTAGTGTTAAATTCCCAATAAATGTCTTCTTAACTAAGAAGCCGCCATTTGCAAAGATAGAAGCTATGGTTTCAAGCATTTGGCGCGAGGGAATTACAACGTACAAAATTTTTATCTTCAAATATAATTTATCCTTCTATGAGAAGTGTTAAATTAATAATAAAAATCGTCAATAGAAGCCCTACTGGCTATAAAGTAGTGTTAAATTCCCAATAAATGTCTTCTTAACTAAGAAAGATAGAAGCTATGGTTTCAAGCATTTGGCGCGAGGGAATTACAACGTACATAAGAGAAAAATTTGCGTCTAGATCGTAACTCGCCTCGGTAGCTCAGTTGGTAGAGCAGTTGGCCTGGAAAGCCAAGGGTCCCGGGTTCGAGTCCCGGTCTAGGCGAAAATTTTTCTCTTCAAATATAATTTATCCTTCTATGAGAAGTGTTAAATTAATAATAAAAATTATTAATGTTTTGGCTAATTGACAGTGTAAACCTGATATTTAAAAAAAATAGCCATAACTATTAAATGTTTTTATTTATTTGGAACTCAAAATTAAGATCTATAACATAAAAGGCTTGTAAGATCTGGTTTACTTGCTGGCTGCAGGCCTCACATCCAGATGTGTCAATCGCAGAGGTAAATGGTAATCAGAAGTATGTTTGTATTATGGTAAAATTCTTAATTTTAAATGTCAGTATTTAAATCCCAGTGAGTAGTAGTAGTAGTATTCAAATGTTCTGAAGCTCTTGATTTGTCATCATTCGCTTGCGGGCTTCCCAATAATATTCAGCAATTTGAAATGGTGTTCCAACTATTTTCTGAAGATCAGCGCAGAATATCAAGTGATCCTTGTTCATTATCGTATTTGTGTCCTTGTATACTATGCAGTGTGGAGAGTCTAGTAGCTTAATTCTATGTAGATGTGCTGCCAAGCAATCATGACCAGTTTCAAGACGAAATGATGCAACTGCAATTGATCGGGGGCTGTTTGGTATTGTATCTGGTTCTAGTAATGTCTTCCATATCTTGGTTTCACATTGGATTTTGTTTTGTTCGGCTATATGGGATTTATTTTCATTTTGGTGTAGAGTTGTACTGATTTGTAAGATAGGTAATTGATCTTACTCTGTTGGATGAGTGTACCCTTTTTTGCAAGCATATCTACCTTCTCATTACCTTCCATGCCACAATGTGCTGGAATCCATTGTGGAACAACATTTCTGTTTAGATTTTTCAACATCCTGATGCAATTTTTGGCTTCTATTATTCTATGGTCTTGGATGGTCTGGTTGTATGTTAGTGCCATTATGGCTGAGCTAGAGTCAGAAAGTATTACAGCACTTTGGAAGGAATTGATATGAAGAAACAATTGTTGTATGGCTGTAAGTATTGCTTGTAGTTCACCGTCATAATGTGTTGTATATTTCTCAAGAGAGATGTAAAATGAGAAGAGTTTACATGTTATTCTTGCTCCTGCTGCTGCTTCTCTATTCTCTAAATCCCAGTAATTATTTAATGAAAAGTTTTTCTCTATTTTTAACTGATACCACATTCTTTTGCCTGTATTTCAATTTTCATACCCACTAATAAAAATTAGGCAAATTTATGTAGATATTATTTAATTGGCTTATGTTTGCAGTTGTCATTTGTCTCAAAGTGAATGCAATTATCATTTGAAAACTTGTGTATATTTAATTATTGTAATAATTATGTTTCAGGTGTACTAATTACTGGTGTCACATTAATCACTGAAATGTGTGAAAATAGTCCAGACACATTAAATCACTTCAAGAAGGTAAGATTAACTTATTACTATAATATATTAAACCATATATAGGTATATAGATAATTTTAATCACATAACTGATAGGAAGTAACACTATGAGGTATTTTATAAGAAATTGAATTTATTTAAGGCTTAATAAATGAGCGAGTCTATTGCATCTTACCTCATACAAGTTGAGTTCTTCTAGGACATGTTTTAAAACAATTCTGTTTTATCTTCAGCTTGGACAGAAGAACCTCATAATTTTTTTTTATTTAGGTAAAAAAATTTATCACTCACCTCATATTCTTCTTTTTTTAAACTAGTTTTGGAACTTTGCACTTCAGTTCCATCTTCAGTAATTTCGTGCCTGTTGGAATCTCATAATGTTATTTCCTCCTGTAATTTTATTTACACCTTACCTCTTATTTTGCTCTCTCACTTGGACATGTTTCGAAAGAAATATTTTTCTATTCTTAGCCAAGTTCCTGGAGAAAAGGATTTTATCATCAGGTTTGTCTGCCCAACAGCAGAGGGATCTTCTCAACAATTGGTTTTTGGTAGAGAGTAAAACAAAAATTTCTTTTGAAACATGTCTAGGCAATAGAGCAAAAACTGCTAACTTTTGATGAAATATGATACTAAGACAAACTTAAGAAAACTGTTCATTTTATTTTTTCACTGACTGTACACTATGAGTTTCTTAGGATTGCACAGAATCATAGAGTAATACAGAAGAGATAGTGGGCAAGTTTCACGTACATGCCACAAGCGGCGCTAGTGTAGAACTAACGGCTGACATCTAAGATTTTTTGACGGTACTAATATGAAATTCAGTACCATCTGGTGGTAAAATTATGAATTATAATTATACAACATATGGGGAATAATTATGGAATTATTTGTACCCAACCTCTCAGACCTCAAGATTTTTTTTTTAATTTTAATTTTAACAGAAAGAACGAATGGAAATAAATAAAACATGTTAATTAATTTCTGTTTATTAAAATTTAAAAAGTGCATTATGAGCTCTTTTAAATATGTACAATTGACCTACCCCTTTATTCTCACATACAATATGTATTATAATTAATTAATATGTATTATGTTGATACAATATTTATTACAGAACCTTAGCCATGTCGTACATCTGAAATCCATTATAAAGTCACTCACATTTTTTAAATGTTAATTAGAAATGGATGTACTCTAACATCACTCTTCCTAACCTAACAAATCTTAAAATTTGATCACTTCTATACCCGAACCGCCATATCTCCGACTCTGAAGTTTAGGTTATACGAGGGGTAAAGGGAGAATTCACCCTCTACTGCCAATAATGATATGGTTGTTGTGGGAGTAGATATCTGCCACAGCCAGTCACTGCTCTTGATGCAGCTATAGTGCGCTAGTAAGGTTTGAAATTGTTGAGATGTTGTCAGCTGTATGTCTGCTAACCGCGTACATAAAGCAGCCACTCCCACTGATTATCCATATCGGCAACATTCGTGAAAATGTCAAGGTCGGAGAATCAGTGGCTGCAGTATAGTAGGTTTATGTTTGAAAATAGATTCACATTATAAATGTAAACAAGTTTGAATTTGATGTTTTTATTATTAATTTAACATTTCTCAATGAAAGATAAATTAAATTTGAAGAGAAAAATTTTTTCGCCTAGACCGGGACTCGAACCCGGGAAAAAATTTTTCTCTTCAAATTTAAGTTTGAATTTACTTATGAATAAGAGTAAAATAAAATCTAAGTAATGATTTTTAACTTTCGACAATATGTAATTTATACAGTACCATCTACATAGAACAAAAGGATGGCAGTTAAAAATTTCAACTTACAAAATGGCTAATTTCTCATAATCCCGAGTGAACACGCAGTGTGCTTTGCATTTGTTTTATCTAGTTACATATTCTGTTACTATGAAACAAAAGTGCTACCATTGTAGTTTGCTCATTTTAGTTCATCGTAAATTTTTAGGTGTCACTGTAAGCAGTTTCTCTTCTGTGTATTTAATACTCTGTGGCATAGAATGACAAAGGGACAATAGGCCACCCTCCTTCACCCACTCTTGCTACCTGCTATAAAGCTTACTACAACTCTGTCAGAAAGTTTACTTTAACACTTGTCTTTCTTCAGCTCATTCATAAATTTTAGAAACAAATTGAGTGCAAAATATTGTTTAGTAAACCTGGAATATTATCAGGGAAGCATATGCATAAATCACTTACTGTATACGAGAAACTGAAAATTATCAAAAGGCTTGAAAATGGAGCCACTGTTGTGTATGTTTGTGCAGAATATCGAATCCCGAAACAAAAGTTCCATATATATATATAAACTGAACTCTTTATCATTTGCGATTAAATGTGATGTGAACAAAGAGAGTTCTCAATTCAAATAAATGCAGCAGCCAGCTGAACAATAGTTAGAAAGACGCGGTCTACAAGTGGTATGAACAGTTTATGCAAGTGGAATTGGACTGAGGGGTGTTATATGTTAGATCACAAAAGAAAATTGAAAGTTTTTTTCAAATCAAACAAATAAAGGATGTACACTTGAAACCAGTTAGGCCCACTGTATCTGTGTCACAATAAAATTACTGTATCATTTTATTAATAAATATTACTCTGATTTTTTAATCCGCACAACACTCAGCTCCAATTGGTTCAAATTAATGAGGATTTACTGTATCTCTCTATCTTTCTATACTTTAGTTTAATCTTTCCTTTATTTAAATTTTTTATATGTTCCACACCACATGGGCCATAGAAGGATTTGTAACTTTGGATCACACACATACATTTTTGACCACACAAGGACATGGAGGACCTCCTTGGATGAGTGATCATCTCAATGCCAGGCCACTTCAGAGATGACACAAACATTTAAGATAAGATATTACATATCACCCAGTTATTCATATTAAACAAGGTGAATATGATAAGAATGATGATTATGATGACCAGATGATGTTCGGGGACTATTTGGCATCAATATTTCAAATTAATGAGGATTTACTGTATCTCTCTATCTTTCTATACTTTAGTTTAATCTTTCCTTTATTTAAATTTTTTATATGTTCCACACCACATGGGCCATAGAAGGATTTGTAACTTTGGATCACACACATACATTTTTGACCACACAAGGACATGGAGGACCTCCTTGGATGAGTGATCATCTCAATGCCAGGCCACTTCAGAGATGACACAAACATTTAAGATAAGATATTACATATCACCCAGTTATTCATATTAAACAAGGTGAATATGATAAGAATGATGATTATGATGACCAGATGATGTTCGGGGACTATTTGGCATCAATATTTCAAATTAATGAGGATTTACTGTATCTCTCTATCTTTCTATACTTTAGTTTAATCTTTCCTTTATTTAAATTTTTTATATGTTCCACACCACATGGGCCATAGAAGGATTTGTAACTTTGGATCACACACATACATTTTTGACCCACACAAGGACATGGAGGACCTCCTTGGATGAGTGATCATCTCAATGCCAGGCCACTTCAGAGATGACACAAACATTTAAGATAAGATATTACATATCACCCAGTTATTCATATTAAACAAGGTGAAATATGATAAGAATGATGATTATGATGACCAGATGATGTTCGGGGACTATTTGGCATCAATATTTCAAATTAATGAGGATTTACTGTATCTCTCTATCTTTCTATACTTTAGTTTAATCTTTCCTTTATTTAAATTTTTTATATGTTCCACACCACATGGGCCATAGAAGGATTTGTAACTTTGGATCACACACATACATTTTTGACCACACAAGGACATGGAGGACCTCCTTGGATGAGTGATCATCTCAATGCCAGGCCACTTCAGAGATGACACAAACATTTAAGATAAGATATTACATATCACCCAGTTATTCATATTAAACAAGGTGAATATGATAAGAATGATGATTATGATGACCAGATGATGTTCGGGGACTATTTGGCATCAATATTTCCTGACATATCTTCCAAGTGAGGAAAAAATTAAAAAGAACTCGCTCAGGAAACTTGTCCCAACTGGGGATCAAGCCCTAGCTTGCTGTGTTTGAGGCAACAATGTTACCCTGAAACAGCAGTGGACTATTTTATGGCTATAATTCGGGAATATATTTTATAATTTGAAAAATGGTTAGGAAAAAGGTAAGAAAAAGTAAATAAATTTAAAGAAAATATTGTATATTTTTTATTCTAAACCTTAGCTCTGAAAATTATATGTATGTATTAAAAAAATTATTTTCTATCATTGTGGCTGAATTTATTATTTTCCAATGCCTATCGCTGAGAGAATAATAATAATGGATTTTATTATTCCGTATGGATAATACACAACTAAGATACAATAAAGTCAGCAATGTTGTGATTAATCGTCATGCTGGCTCAGGTGATAGCATGTCTGCTTCCTGACTAGTGGGCCCAGGTTTGATACCCAATGGGATTAAAAATTTTAATTGTTAAATTAATTTAACTGTAAAATGTTCAATTTTGAGGTCAGGAGAGGTGGTGGTGTACAATTTTTAATCGCTAGATTGTGCACCATATTTCTGCATTAAATTGCAAATCACTCCACATACATATGCTGAGAAGGCATATGTTACTGTTAAATCATTTGTCCATCAGATGGGAACATTAAGCCTGGCAGGCCCTCTGGTGTTTTTTGACATGAGTAGGTTATGTACCGGCATTGGGTTTCATCTTCTTCCTTCTCTTCATCATCATCCCTTATACAGCACACATTACACTACATAAATGCACAAACATACTCATCCTCTCTGTACTACAATAGAAGAATACATAATTTACTTGAAGTGGTGCATAAAATTTAAAATGAATAACATTAATGCCATCTATCTGCCCAGTGCGGAACTTGTAGCATGTGAAATGCAATGGGTGGCATTAGAAATACACACCAGGGGTTATGAATTGATTTTTTTTTTCATTCACAATTTGAAAAACACCATTAGAAACTCTGTAGTGATTGTACATTGTGTATAATAGAGCATATATAAATAGCATACAATTTGTTAACTTGTAGTAGCTTCTGTAGTCATATTTAATGAAAATAGCAAAATGTCCATATATTTGTTCACATTAAATTTTATTAAAATTGTGGACATTGAAACAAATGAAAATATTAAGAGTGTGTTTATAGCTTCTGAAGTATGTGGTTTTGTGATAATTATTAATTTTGTGTTATATTAAAAATGACAGAAATGTTGATAAAAATTTGAATAACAAGGACTTACATTAGGGTGTCCATTTGTTCCGTTTTTCCCAGGACAGTCCTGTTTTTTTTTCGGAAATGTCCTGCTGTCCCGAATGTTTTCTTGCGGGTGCTCAAATGTCCTGCTTTTGGGATGATGCTTTGTCCATAGGTTAAAAGAATATAATAAATGTGACTATTTAACTCATGCCCCAAATGGGAGTCAATGACCAATCACGTTTCAATGATTTCTGTTTTACAACCAATCAGAGTCGTGTTTCACGAAATATTTATCAGTGTTATAATTACCATATTAAAGAAAGCTCCTCCTTTTTAATATTCTGAAATAGTATGATCTAGTTGCAGTGATAAACAAAAGAAGCAGATGAAGCGTACCTATCGTTTCTCATTTGTTTTCAAACATCGCCGTTTACATTAGATATATAAATATTTTAAAATAACTACAGTTAAATAATGATTTGTGAGTAAACAGCTTAATTTTATTTGTTACATAGTCCTAACAAATGCCACTCTTGATTTCCAAATTCTCTAGATAAATTGGAAATCACTTGTGGCATTACTTACGATAATCCCTGGCTTTGTCAATGTATTTGTGAATGGCGACTTTCTTTTTATTCTTTACTATATAATTATAAATACGAATGTTAGAAAGCGCCAGTTGTATGACCACGATGGACTGTTTGGTCTATAAAATTTGTTTTTTTACTCTCATATATTGGTAACTGGTACATTTTTCAAATTGTCAACTCATGGTCAGTGCGGCCAATGTTGGAGATTTCTTGCAGATTCTGGCACTTTGACAGTGGAGAAATACAATTTTAACTTAGATAAAAGAGATTTAGTTGTGAATTTTATACCCCTTGCAGCAATAAATTAATATTATTAAACATAATAAACAATGACTTTATTGGTTTTCTATTTGTGAATGGTTGATTCTTATAAATTTGTATTGGCAACAGTGTCATGGTAAAAAGAAAATAACTGTTTTTTTTTATATTTTGTTATTGTCCCACCTTTTTTTTTAAAATGTCCCAGGTTTTTCCTTTAATTTTTTGTTCATGTCCTCTTTTACGTTGAAAATATTATGGACACCCTGCTAAAAACTGGAATAAAACTAATTCACTTTTTAAGAAGTTGTAGAAGTACCAGAAAAAAAATCTTATGTTCCCTTTTAAGGGTTGCAGAAGAAGATATAAAGAATATTTATTTTTATCGTGTTGCATTAACTATACAATCAAGAATGTTCTGCATAATTGTAATCTTGATATTTTACAAGATGGATTGGATTCAATTCCGAGTCAGATAAAAATATTCCTAGTTGAAACTTATTCTGGAGTTTTATCCTCTTCAGATTATTATGAGAATATTTCCGATTCCGATTGAGGGTCTTTCCACTTTTCAGCGGTTGCCCTTTTACCAGCCGGCTGCTGGCCCTTCACATCCACATGTGTCAACCACAGAGGTAGATGATCAACAGCCAGTGTAGGGGTGACATGTGGTTAGCATGTCGAGTCCCCCAGCCGTTATAGCTGGTTCCTCAACCTGGAGCCGCTACTTATTGTAGCTACCCAATTGCCTCACGATGCTGGGTGGGCACCGGTCCCATACTGGCCGAAATGCCATGAGAAAATTTCTTCCCCCATGGAGACTCGAACCAGTGCAAGTCCCGTTGCTCTGCACCAAGGCTTCCTACCTTAACTGCTCGGCTACGGCAAATTTAAATTAAGTTCTTCACTCAATTTACAAAGTGACAATGATCATATTATGCAGGCTATAGATTTCCAACTTCTGTTGAATATAATGTAAAGGTTTGCATTGCTTTTGATAAAATGTTTGTTCTTGACTTGTTAACTAGAATACATATGCCTGTGATTATTTTAATTTTAAATTGCTTGTTATATTTGATTAAGTTTAAAATGATCTGCATTTTAGATTAATACTAACAAGTAGAAATGGAAGAATATTTAACATAGAGTTTATGCATTAGAAGAGTAGTATTTAGGATTTTGAATTGAATGACTCTGTTTTCACCGCCAACCTGCATGTGTATATGAATAAGTATGAAGTAATAATTAGATTTAATGTTAAGACCGTTAATTATTTAAATTATTTTGTTCTAAGACCTTGCAATTTTTATACCATTGCTCATCTGCATACAGGCAGACAAATGTAATTAAAATCTATTATTATGAATTATTAGAAGTTTAAAATCTTAATGGAATGGAAATCTTGGCTTAGGTGAAAAAATGTTCTCTACTTATATTATCTTAATATATAGTTCATTTATGTCCCATCAAAATTAAAATAGGAACTAAGTTAAAAAAGAGTCAACCATCTTACATTCTAAAATTCTTAAGATTTTCTAGTAACATTGGGTATGGCAAAATATTTGTTATACTAATTTCCATAAAAATTTGGAAAATTATATTATTTGTAGATTTGGTTGTATGCTTCATAATTTGCTCCAGCAAAAAAATTATTCTGTTTATCTTGTCTTATTGCAATCTAATAATCTCATTATCATAATCTCCCCTATAAATATATTATACTTTAGGGCATATGATTGCATTTTCAACCCAGAATATCTATGAATGTGTTCAGAAGTAAAGTGGGGAGGTAACACTATGAGGTATTTTTAAATTTATGAGTTTGAGAAAATGTTTTTATATCTCACCTCATAAAATTATAATACAAAATTTTATGAGGTGAGATATAAAATCATTTTCTCCAACTCATTGGGTGGATTTCTCAACCGAAGTCTAAACCATGACCGCAGTTTTCTGATTATTTATTGTTACCATAACACCTATAAAATGACTGAAAATTCACAGAAATTGTTATGGAACCATAGACATGATTCAGACATTTGTTTTAGGTATTAACAGCCGTAGATTTTCAGTTTTTATTGTTGTTATGGAAACAATAAAAAATCGGAAAACCGCAGTTGTGGTTTAGACTTCGGTTGAGAAATCCACCCATTAATAAAATGTCTATCGATGACCCAGAAATAATTTTTTCTTTGAATGATACCAAAGTTTAGCTTTGAACTTTTACTTTAATGTAATCAAATGGTTTATTCTGTTGCTCTGTTATTAATTTTTATAGTATGTAAAATGTGATTTAAGTCACGTAGTTACTATTATATTATGAAATAAAATAATCAATTGATTAGGCATTTACTTGATGAAAATCCATATATATATATATATATATATATATATATAATTAAATAGAAATAAAACTTAAAGTTTTATGTGATTTTCATATTTATTACAATATAAATTTGTAACAGCTGTTTCGATACTTTGTTCCTTCTTCAGACATGATTACAAATGAATGAATTTTGTTATTATATCAGTACATAACAACTGTAGCTATGCAACTGAATGTAGACAATTTTTTTTTTACAGTCTCTATTATACATTTAAAAGAGGTGATTCATTTAAATCTAGTTGTGAATTTTATAGCCCATTGTTATTCTTCAATTTATCTATCTCCACAATTTCTAAAAGAAATTGTGAATTTAACAGCCTATTATATATTATTTTGAGTCTGTTTATCTTAATATTTTTGAGTTTGTATTTTACCTCAATATTAATGTTGATTTGTTCTTGAACATGTTTCGATTGGATCTCAATCATCTTCAGCATCTTACCCAGCCTATTGTTATTCTTCAATTTATTTATCTCTACAATTTATAAAATAAATTTTTAGAAATTGTAGAGATAAATAAATTGAATAACAATAGGCTGTTAAATTCACAACTAGATTTAAATGAATCACCTCTTTTAAATTTATAATGGAGATTTATAATGGAGATTATACATTTAAAAGAGGTGATTCATTTAAATCTAGTTGTGAATTTTATAGCCCATTGTTATTCTTCAATTTATCTATCTCCACAATTTCTAAAAGAAATTGTGAATTTAACAGCCTATTATATATTATTTTGAGTCTGTTTATCTTAATATTTTTGAGTTTGTATTTTACCTCAATATTAATGTTGATTTGTTCTTGAACATGTTTCGATTGGATCTCAATCATCTTCAGCATCTTACCCAGCCTATTGTTATTCTTCAATTTATTTATCTCTACAATTTATAAAATAAATTTTTAGAAATTGTAGAAATAAATAAATTGAATAACAATAGGCTGTTAAATTCACAACTAGATTTAAATGAATCACCTCTTTTAAATTTATAATGGAGATTTAAAAAAAAAATTTGGTTACAGTTGTTATGTACTGATATAATAACAATTCATTCATTTGTAATCATGTCTGAAGGAGGTACAAAGTACCGAAATAACTCTTACAAATTTATATTGTAAGTCCACTGCTGTGGTCTCGGGGTAGCGTGCTGCCTTGTCATGCAGCGGGCCCGGGTTCAATCCCCGGTCGGGACAGTTTTTCTGGTTGAGGTTTTTATCGGGGTTTTTCCTCACCTGTAAGACAAATGTCAGGAAAACTTTAAGGCCCAAACGGTCCCCGAAATCATATGGCCATCGCAATCATCATCATTTATATTCATCTTAGGTTAAGCTTAGGATTAGGGACTCTCCTGGCGCACCATTATCATCATCATCATCACCCATCATATCATCGGGGCAATGTAACCCCGTCTTCCAGGCGCCCCAACCTCAGAAGTGGGTTACAAGTATGCCATGCCAGGAGAGAAACTAGGAATGTCGAAAGACAACCTGGGGCATTTGAAAAAAATTATATTGTAATAAATATGAAAATCATATAAAACTCTGTTTTATTTCCATGTAATTAATTAAATAAAATATGCTGGAAGAATGATACCGATACTAAAGTGTTTAAAGTAACCAAAAATTAATTCTCATTTGTATGATATCTTCAAATTTAAGATAATTTCTCTAAATAACCTATTGTATTTAAATTATTGTTGGGAGGTAAACATTGTGAGGTTATATCATTAATAGTAAGTGAAGAACATATTTTTAATAATTCACCTCATACAGTTTCAAATTTCTTTGAGACCATTGGTTTCAAACAACTTTTCGTTCATCTTCAGTCATGATTCCAACTGTTGAAATTCTCTGATTGTTGATTTCATATGTGACCATAGAGAAATCAACAATCAGAGAATTTCAACAGTTGGAGTCATGACTGAAGACGAACGAAAAGTCGTTTGAAACCAATGGTGTCAAAGAATTTTGAAATTGTATGAAGTGAGTTATTAATATGTTCTCCACTCACTATTAACCTATTATAATGTCAAATTTATCCAGGAAATAATTTTTTTTCTTGTGAATTGGTTGATGCTAACATTTGAGACTTGTATTACTGAGGTCCGTAGTCCAAATCCTAGAACTGTCAGCCTGACTTAAATTTTTTACAGTTTTCTCAGTCATCAAGGCAAATATTACTCTAATAGCAGCCAAAAGGCCATTAAGATTAATATGAGATTTTACTATTTGCGCTTTGCATATTGGTTTCGTCAAGGCAAATGCTAGGTTGAAATTTTCACACACTTCCATTGTTTCATTTTCAGTGCTTATTATTATTATTTTAATGTTACTTTTTTTGTTAGTAAAGCTTATATTTTCAATATTATTTTAAAAATTGCTCACTTGTATTGAAGTACAAATGAATATTTAAGGAGACAAATTTATTCATAAATTAATTGTGTGAAATAACATTGAGGTTTTCAGTTAATAAAAAGTAATTAAATTTGTCATATCTCACCTCATAAGAACACAAAGTATGAGGTGAGAAATTACTCATTTAATTAATTTTTATTAGACAAATTTATGCCTAAACTGGGATTTTAACCCAAGGTCTCTGGTTTTCCATATCAGTGCTTTAAACTACTGACTTCTGTAGTTTAGAGTGCTGATGCTGTTACGGAAAACCAGAGACATTGGGTACACATCCAAATTTAGATGTAAATTTTCTCATTCAATATTAATTTGTCCTTCATTGTAAGTAATACATTTAAAATAAAACCCATTTTATCATTTTAATTTAACGTTCAGATCGGGACTCTAACCCTGGATCTCTGACTTTGCATGTCAGTGCGATACCGATTATGTTATCCAAACTCCGATACGAACATCAATAATTCTGATGTTTGTATATGAGTTCGGATGGTATAATCGATATTGCACTGACACACAGAGTTGGAGTTATGGGTTTGAGTTCCAGTCCAACATTAATTTTTCTTTCTAAATTAAAACTGTGTCCAATTGTGGAAAATGTTATTTTAAAATATAACATCTAAACCACTTTTATTATCTTTTAATATAAATTGATGTTTAATTATTATTTTTATTACTTTATTAATATTTGTAAACTGATGCACTTGTACAGAAAACATATGATTGTGCATAAGTGTGTATACACATCCTGTTAGATATAGTCTATGATTATAGACATGGGAAGACCTTTTCAAGTGCTTCAAAATATGAATGAAATAAATTAACAAATTAATTAAACTCTATATTTAAATTAATATTGGGAAGTAAACATTATGAGGTTATATCATTAATAGTGAGTGGAGAACATATTTTAATCGACTCACCTCATACATTTTGAAACTTCTTTGATACCGACGGTTTCAGACAAAATCATGTCCTTCTTCAGTCATGGCTTCCACTGATGAAATTCCGTAATTGTTGATTTCTTTAGTGACATCACTTCTTGTGCTGCCATCTTTCTTTGGGATTATAAACTTTGTAATTAAATTTTTATCCACTAGAATATATTCATAGATTGATATTTATTCTTCTGAATGAATATAATTTCCCAAATTGTCAATTCCAACGGTTTATCCAATTGTTTCAAAAGTTTCACTTCTTTTTCAATTTTATGATGTTCTAGTAAACTATGTGCAGCAATTGCTGATTTTTCAAATTCAAATTTTTAATATTTCTAAAATGTTCTTTAGTGCGTGTTTCCAAGCCATGACTGAAGAAGGACATGATTTTGTCTGAAACCGTCGGTATCAAAGAAGTTTGAAAATTTATGAGGTGAGTCGATTAAAATATGTTCTCCACTCACTATTAATAATTAAACTCTTTCGCCAACATTGTCCAAAATTTATGTTAAAAAAGGATGTTGAAATTTGGGAACATTCAGCATCAGTGAGATCTGAAATAAATCTTAATTGGTTGTTGTTAAAAACCAAGTTGATGTTTAATGTGTTACAAGTTGTTTACGGATACAACTGTAATATGCTTTAAATGACAATACCTTATGTGACTAGAAATTGTGACTCGTTTCAACTTTGACATTATGGCCTATATTATGTTTGTTATTAATATTTCATAGGCAAATAATTTCATAATATATTAAGAAACATTTCACTATTAACGTCAATTTGTTTGTGCCATTTGAATTATACATTTAGTTTAAATATCATAGTCTCTGTTCTGTAACCATCACATTTCTTCTGAAATGTTTCCATTTTATTTGAGTAGTTTACATCTAGTATGTCCAAAAATATTGCATTACTTCATGTTTATAATGGAATTTTATAAATTTAAACAGCATATGGAATTGATTACTCTTGAATTAAAATTTTATTATGAAATTAGTGATGTAAATGCAATTTGTGTTCATGCAAAGTTCCCTTAAATGAGAATATTACATGATTTATATGATGTTGAATCTAGATATGCACACATACAATTAAATAAATTATTTTCTAATTTGTGACTTTTGTTTCTGTGTTCATGTTTAGGATTCCAGTCAGCGTGAGGTAAAAAAAAATAATAATTTGTGTTATTTCGGTGCTTACAGCCTCCATATTGGAATTTTTTTAGTTGTTGCATGTGCCATTTGTTCTGTCACAGTACAATCGGCAAAATGCAGTTATAGACCATTGTTGCTCAACATGCAATCATTTAGATACTGTACAATAAAAATTTTATATGAATAGAACATAACTTTTGTGGTTGCAGTGTTATTAATTTGTAATTGGTTCCCTTTTTAATGAATCCTGATTTAATAGTTTACATTTATTTACACTTTTAGTATTTTTGCAATGATTATAATGTTTCACACACTTTTCAATTATCAATTTTCAATTATGGCATAAAATTTATGGCTTAAGAATACATTTTTATAGTGGCAAAATACATAACAAATTGCCATTAATTTGCTTCATAAAGGCATAAAATAATCATCCAAAATAGTGATAACAGAAAATGCACCAACTGATACAAAATATTCAAAGTTAAATATGGGAAATAACATTGAGGTTCTTAATCATGAAGAATGAGTCATTTTTTTAATCTTACCTCATAGATTATGTTTTCTTAAACACAGGAACTGCAGTTTTCAAAAGGACACTTCCCTTCCATTTTCAACCGACATTATAACTACCAGATTTTCGTTGGAATCTCCATCTGTAACATTGCCATCTGGTGTTGATTTGATGAACTTCGAGATCAGGTCCCGAATTTTGAAATTCATGGATTTAAATTTGTTCTTCTGAATATATATCTTCTCCCAAACCATTAGTTCTAAAGGTTTTTCCAAATGTTTTAGAAGTTTGGCCACTTTTTTAATTTTATGACTCTCCAACAAACTATGTGCTGCAATAGCTTATTTTTCAATTTCACCATTTTCAATATTTCTAAAGTGTTCCTTTGTGCAAAGTCCAAATTCCTTTTTGTTTTTCCTACGTATTCTTTATTGCAGTCTAATCCATGAGGTAAGATGTGAAAAATGACTCATTCTTCATGATACAAAATAACTTTACTTTTACCTAGCACAACCAATGTCATTTGAGTTCAGGACTAAAATATACATCTTGATGTATTTATTTTTTTACATGTTCAAACTATTATAAAGAAGTGGCACCGAAGAAATTATACTAAATGCTCAAATTTGTTTGCAGCTGATTAGTAAGGTGCCAAATTATACATTGTAGGTGCATTCACCCACAAACATAAGCTTAAATATAGTATTACTTTGTAGTCATACTATTTGTAAATATTAGCCTGCACTTTGATTTACAGTTATACATAATATAATACAGCTACCAACAGAAATACAGTAAAACTTGCTCAAAGCGGAATTGCATGGGACCTTTCCCCCCCACATTGGACAAAATTCTGCATTATGAAAAAACTAAAACATATTAATAATCTTAGATTATAGAGTACCATATATGTCTTTTTATGTACCTTGGATTAATTGTAGTTCCGCTGCCATTGAAAAGTGAAATATAGTATGTATGAGCGACTTTGGCGGTAACGTGCGAAAAACAGTCCCATTTCATCAGCGTTAAAAATGTCTCTTAGGCATTTTTGAAGAGAAAAATAATACGCTCAGACCGGGACTTGAACCCGGGACCCTTGGTTCTCTAGACCAAGTGCTCTACCAACTGAGCTACCTGAGCAAGTACCGATCTAAACGCAAATCTCTCTCTATATACATTGTAATTCCCATCCACCAAATGCTGTGAAGCCATGCTTCTATCTTGCAAATGGCGGCTCCTTTATTAAGAAGACATATTTGGGAATTATACATTACAGCCAGTACGGCTTTTTCCAAGTTTTTATTATTGATTTCGTACATCTCAATGATGGATAAATCATATTTGAAGAGAAAATTATACGCTCAGCGACCGGGACTTGAACCCGGGACCCTTGGTTCTCTAGACCAAGTGCTCTACCAACTGAGCTACCTGAGCAAGTACCGATCTAAACGCAAATCTCTCTCTATATACATTGTAATTCCCATCCACCAAATGCTGTGAAGCCATGCTTCTATCTTGCAAATGGCGGCTCCTTTATTAAGAAGACATATTTGGGAATTATACATTACAGCCAGTACGGCTTTTTCCAAGTTTTTATTATTGATTTCGTACATCTCAATGATGGATAAATCATATTTGAAGAGAAAAATTATACGCTCAGACCGGGACTTGAACCCGGGACCCTTGGTTCTCTAGACCAAGTGCTCTACCAACTGAGCTACCTGAGCAAGTACCGATCTAAACGCAAATCTCTCTCTATATACATTGTAATTCCCATCCACCAAATGCTGTGAAGCCATGCTTCACAGCATTTGGTGGATGGGAATTACAATGTATATATAGAGAGAGATTTGCGTTTAGATCGGTACTTGCTCAGGTAGCTCAGTTGGTAGAGCACTTGGTCTAGAGAACCAAGGGTCCCGGGTTCAAGTCCCGGTCTGAGCGTATAATTTTTCTCTTCAAATATGATTTATCCATCATTGAGATGTACGAAATCAATAATAAAAAAAAAATCTCTTAGGCATGTATCCTGAAATTCAGTTATGCAGTTTCGGTTTTCACTCACTAACTACACTTTCATCCACATTCTTTGATTCCCTGCAAATTTCATTCCACACTACATTGTGTCATGTTTTAAAACTGTCCAGCCAACCTGAAGATTCCTTGAAATCGTTATTCCCTTAGGGATTTAACAAGAGCTAGAGCTTGACTTTGGAGCATCGGTCTGGAAATGTTTGGAGATTTATCTTCAATCACATTCACTTTTTCGCTTAATGAGAATGATACATACGTTTCAGCCATCTTTATTCCGAAAATTCAGAATGCTACCTGTGAAAGATCAGTCTCAGAACTTAACTAATTTAACATTTTACAGTGAAATTATTTGCAAGGCAGGTATCTGTGTTTTGCATAACGGGTGTGCAATGAGGCCGAATCTATACAGGTAGAATGTATAAAGTAAAAGCTCCTTATTTGCAGGGGATATGCCGCGAATATGCAATGGTAATTTATATGGGTATATAGGGGATACATTCCAAGGTTACAGAATAAAATAAAATAAATTGATGAGATATTTTGAACAATTTCTATTAATTGTTACTGTCAGGTTTAGGCAAGGACTTAAAGAACTTAGTGATTTTTTCCTGTTTTGCCGCTTTTAAAAGGTCTTTCAATTAAGATTGATATTCAGCTGTGAATTCTGCAATATAATTCCTTATTTTGTCTTCGGATTTCTTGATTCATTAACATTGAAACAGTGTGATACGACTCGCCAACTCGTATAAACGGTTAAGCATTTGTATTTTTACTTTAAATGGCATCACAAATTTTCTTCTTATTGGTACTAATTATCTTTCTTTCCTTTTACTCGACATTATAAACTGGGAACAAAGCACAAGAGACACATGTTATTCAATCAAAATTATTGCAAGGAACAAGTTGAAACAATAATATACCGATTGTGGCGATGGAGGCATTTATCAAAATACATATCGGCATATGAAATACAACAGCTTTTAACAATGAACTTTAGGGTCAGTGACAATTAGGTTTGTTTTGTTCTGATATCAATTTTTCCATTTGGTTTGAATCACTATTTGTAGAAGTAGTCTTGTTACCTGCCTTCAGGAAAAAAAAAAATTATGGTTTATATATATATATATATATATATATATACCTTTCCGCTTTATAAAATTTTTTTCATGAATTGTGTAGAAATATCCTTCCGTTTCCGTGTTGGACAGATTCCGTTTTATGCAAAATAAATACACGTAAAATTACTATTATTTCGCCAGGAGCAATAAATTTGTTCACATTGGACATATTTCCGCATTATTCACGTTCTGGATTAAACAAGTTTTACTGTAAAATTCATCGGAGAACATTTTGTTTAAACAACTCACCTCATAGGATTCATGCTTCCATGATACTGCGGTTTCAAACACAGTCGTGTTCATCCAATAATTTTAATGATTATACCTCATAATTAATAGTGAGTGGAGAACATATTTTAATCGACTCACCTCATACATTTTCAAACTTGTTTGATATCGACGGTTTCAGACAAAATCATGTCCTTCTTCGGTCATGGCTTCCACTCATGACTGAAGGAGGACATGATTTTGTCTGAAACCGTCAGTATCAAAGAAGTTTGAAAATGTATGAGGTGAGTCGATTAAAATATGTTCTCCACTCACTATTAATGATATAACCTCATAATGTTTACTTCCCAATATTAATTGAAATATACCTCATAATGTTTACTTCCCAACATTAATTTAACATAAGTTTTACTGTATTTGCATATTTCAGTTATGCACGTAAATACTATTGGATGTGCAGATTGCACCATCCATCAATACGGTGCCATGATTCTCTTTTAATGAAAGAGAGAAATAAAAAGGGTAGGTTTATTTTTAGAAGAGTTTGACATAGCCGTGCATAAAATTAAAAAGGCTAATTTCACAATTTTATTCTGGCTTTAAAGAAGTACTATAATAAACATTTTAGTTTAGTTACAATGAATGCCAACACATAATGGGGGCCAAGAATGTAGATAACCGGGCCACAGACATTACTATCATGGAGATAAGCTCAGGTTTGGATATGCCTCTATTTACTAGCTGTTCTCTATCAAAGACACTCTTGGACTTATCATTCTAATTATAATTTTAACAATATTAAGATTAATATTTCAAAAGGAGCTCAACAAATATAGACTCTGAATAAACCTGACAAATATAAATAAAATTATGCATATAATTAAACTAAGAGTTAAATAAAAGGAAATATATAGCATATAATATTTAAAAGTGTTGGTGATATACAGGTGTTCCAAAATGATGGATGGGGTTTCAAAGTTATTTAATTTCTCTTACATGATATATATATATATATATATATATATATGAACAAAAGTTACATGGGATTAAAGAGAAACTCTTCGAGTTTTCATAACATACTTTATAGGTGTTGGATATGAGCATCTTTCGTCACAAATCGCATATCTAGCTGATAGTTGAATTCCTCCCAAACCTTGATCAGCATATTTGGAGTAATGGATTCAACAGCAGCAACAATCCTTCTTCTCAAGTCTGGAAGGTCGACCAGAAGTGCACATGGTCCTTCATATACCCCCACAGGAAGAAATCACAAGGTGTGAGATCAGGAGACCGTGGAGGGTATGGTAAATGAATCATGTCATCTGGACCAACACGTCATTTGGTGTTGGTGGACGTCCTGGACTTTTCCTTTTAGAGATACATCTAGTTACTTATTTTAGGAATTCTCACTATGAGGTATATTCTACCTTAATAATGATACATCTAGTTGTTTCTAACTGTTTATACCATCGACGAATAATTTTATCTATTGGAGGATCAATTTCCAAATTGCCGTCGGAAAGCTCGCTGCACTGTAAAAATGGAACCAGACCTTGCAAATTGCAACACACAGAATGACTTCTGTACAAGAATCACCTTTTTCACAAATTTAATGCTGACGATGTAATTATGACAGGAAACAAAATTACTGCATACAGGATATGAAAATTTCACAGTTTTTTCTTTCATTATAGCAAATAATCCCTCATCCAATTTCGTTTGTAAAGCTATACCAACTATTTAAAACCCCATACATCATTTTGGAACATGGTGTGTGTGTGTATATATATATATATATATATTATATATATATATACACAGGATGTTAAAATAACATTTACGTTTCAGGGATGATAAAGGAGCTAAAAACAAACACATTTTTTATCTGACAAAACTTTGGCATATGCACCGTTTTGCTGCTAGATGGTCTTACATATAGATGGCTTGACTTCATCACAACACGCACCAATTAGTTCTGTTTGTGCTGCTGTGTCTGCAACATGTTGAAAGGGTCATCACGGTCCATGAAGACTTGCTATAATAAGTACAGTAAGTACATTTGCGTTTACTCTCCATTCTCGTGCCTCAGCATACCTGCAATGTTGAAACGTGTTTACTCATGGCAGTTTCCATTTGTTGTAGTGCACTGTACACAACTGATACATCACAGATGACTGAGTACACTCTAAATGAGCTTACGGACATGCATCTTCTGTATGGGGAGACACGTGCAGCATGGCGCCTTTACAAAAAAAGTTTCCTGATGGGGAGATTACCATCTCATGTTCTCTTTCAACGAAGGCATAAAGGCACTGTGTTGCACGTGTTTCCCCATACAGAAGATGCATGTCCATAAGCTCGCTTAGAGTGTACTCAGCCATCTGTGATGTAACAGTTGTGTACAGTGCACTACAACAAATGGAAACTGCTATGTAGTACAAACGTAAACACATTTCAACATTGCAGGTATGCTGAGGCATGAGAATGGATAGTAAACGCAAACATACATACTGTACTTATCGTAGCAGGTCTTTGTTGACACTATGATGACCCTTTCAACTTGTTATAGACACAGCGCACAAACAGAACGAATTGGTGCATGTTGTGACAGAAGTCAAGCTGTCTACATGTGAGACCATCTAGTAGCAAAACGGTGCATATGCCAAAGTTTTGTCAGATATAAAAAGTGTTTGTTTTTACCTCCTCTATCATCCCTGAAATGTTGTAAACATTATTTTTAACATCCTGTGTGTGTGTGTGTGTGTGTGTGTGTGTGTATATATATATATATATATATATGTGTGTGTGTGTGTGTGTGTATAAAGAAAATGAATAAATAAATAATTAAATGTTCAAACAGTCTTAAAAAATTAGAACATAATAGAAATTAAAGAACCATAAATTTGATAAATCCATTTACTCTTACATACCATGGCTTCCATTCAAAATTAAGTTAAATTCTTCTTCACAATAATATACATAAAAGAAAAGAAAACTAAGAAATCTTGAAGCCAATCCAGGGAGTCAGATTGACTCCTGGACCTAATCTAATAAAATAAGAAGCAAGACTTGCCATTGCTTAATGCTGAGTCGCTTAATTAAGATGTCAATGCCTCTCTTTGTACATGAAATGACATAATAATTTGGGAACAAGGGATAGGAAATATTAAAGGCAGGGAAAATAGGAAGAGGAAGGTGCTATACAACATAGAAATAAATAATATGCACGGCATAATGTGTATGCACAGTTCAAGGTAAAAACATAAAATTGTTGATAATTGAATCATTTTTCTTATGAAGCATAGAATGCTACATTCATAAGAAGGTAAGAAATATAACAAAAAATATATATATGTATATTCTTAATGCGATGGTTGAAAAGTGACTGTAGTTCTTCCAAATGAACTGTTAACCATTGCATGCTGAAACCTACCTTGAAATTTCTCCCAGAGAAGCATTATGACGTACCAAGGTCATGTCCAAAAATTATCTGCTTTTTAACTGCAAATCGCATAAATAGAAACCAGAGTCCAGCTGTGGCAACATACTTTGCAAAGCAGATTGACTCCCTGTGTGAATCAAGCTTGTGTGGTGTGGCTGGTCACGGCATGCGGGCAGGTTGTCAGAGTTGATGTGTGGCGGGATGCAGAATGAGGGCAGGTTGTCAGGATTATCCATTTTACCAATTAAGGAGACCTATTACTTGCCTGTACAGAGTGATTCAGAAATATGGCTGTATGTGTGATCGCATTTTGTGACGAAAATATTACTAAAGGAAATATGATATAATTGGAAAGGGAATCCTTCAAATTACAACAATAGAACAAAACAAAACAAATCACAGCTCACGTGCAGCTTGGCGGGATGATTTTTGTGGGCTAGCGTCGAACGCCTCCACAATTTTCTTCATTGTTTCTATATCCGTGCTAATGTGAGGCCTTCCAGGAGGTTTGATTTTCTGCATCCTTCCCATTTCCAGCAGTCGTTTTCTCCACTTCCCCACAGTCGACGACTGCAATGCTACGTTAAACTCACGTCTTGCCCGTCTTGCGGCCTCACGATCATTAGCATACATTATTGCCCATGCAGCAATTGTAATTTGCTGTTGCATATTCAATGCCATTTTGACTAATGACGTAAGTTCCACACTGTTTTGTTTTATTCCATTGTTGTAATTTGAATAATTGCCTTTCCAACAGTAATTTCATATTTCCATTAATGGTATTATTTTCATCACACTACATGATCAAACCCCGTAGTTTAAATGAGAGATTTGCACTGGATTTTAGTGCCTTGCAGTAAAAAAGGCAGATAATTTTGTGGATATGGGCCTTGGTACATCACCATGCTTCTCTGGGAGAAATTTGTAGGTATGTTTTGGCATGCAATGGTTGACAGTTTACCTTGTTAGTAGGAATGTTAGCTAGGAGAAAAGTGTTGAGCATCAATGGTATAAACTATGTCCCTCAACAAATGAAGCTTTCATCACATTCAGGGTGTAAATATTTTAGGCATGTAAAGATATTTTATTACTCTCACAAATTTCACAGAGCTAAATGACAGACATAGCAGAATATGCAACATTACTTTGTAGCAGGCACATACTAAAATTCCACAAACACTCAATTGAAGTAGCAAATATCACTTAAAGAGGGGAGAGTGATGGTGGATGGGAGAGAAAAACCAATTGTGTGAATGCTGCTGATGGGTCAAAGAGAAATAACTGACATTATGTAGAATTTATGCCAGATATACAACTGTTGTAATATTATTTTTGGAGTCTCTAAAACCATGAACTACATACATTGCAAGTTCAATAAAAATTATTTAGTTTATGTTGAGAATCTAGCATTTATGGCTACCTGTAAATAGTCTTAAGCTTGTGTGTATAAAAAGCTGAGGAACACAACAGTAGACTCTATATAAAAATGTTGTAAGTATAGTAGTCGGAAATACACTTAGGGTTGTATCTATGAACGCATTAGACCGTAAAAGTCGTTCTCTGCTGAGAAAGTTGCATCACAAGACGTTTTTGCATACTCAAAAATTTGTTCATGCGATAATAATTGTCGAAATTCCTAAGCTACCTGGCAAGGCGACTTTGCAGAAAACGAATCGTGAGCAACCCGATGGTAACTGATGTACTTTGAAACCTTGCAAGGTGACTTTGCAGAAAACGAATCGTGAGCAACCCGATGGTAACCGATGTACTTTGAAACCTTGCTGCGTACCTTGCTGCTTTATCCAAGATGTTGGACCTTGAAAACTTCGATCATGTTTTTGGTATACGTGGAGAAGAGGAATTTGATAGAGTCTATCAAAGAATTCAACTGAAGAACAGGAGAATTGGTGTAATATCGCACGATGCAGACATCGTCGTATACAGTATTATTTGCAGGATGCAAGCGTAAATGCGTTCCTCTAGCAGATGAAAATAACGGAAGTGGTTTTATCGCTGAGAATTCTGGGTAATTTCTTGCCAATATTACGGAAAAAACTACTTTCATGCATGACCAGTCGGTGACTCGCTAATTCAAACTGCACGTTCTCACGGAAAACTCAACTCACCAGAGACTAATGTATTTGCATGCGGCCCTTAAACTCTACTTGACTGGTAATTATCTTAGAACATGTTTTGGTAGGATTTTACTCTCATCAGCTAACTCAGATTTTTTTATTATTAATTTAACATTTCTCAATGAAAGATAAATTAAATTTGAAGAGAAAAATTTTCGCCTAGACCGGGACTCGAACCCGGGACCCTTGGCTTTCCGGGCCAAGTGCTCTACCAACTGAGCTACCGAGGCGAGTTACGATCTAGACGCAAATTTTTCTCTTATATACGTTGTAATTCCCTATCGCCAAATGCTTTTGAAACCATTGTTTCTATCTTTGCAAATGGCGGCTTCTTAGTTAAGAAGACATTTATTGGAAATTTAACATTACTTTAAAAGCCAGTAAGGCCTCTAATGATGTTTTTATTATTAATTTAACATTTCTCAATGAAAGATAAATTAAATTTGAAGAGAAAAATTTTCGCCTAGACCGGGACTCGAACCCGGGACCCTTGGCTTTCCGGGCCAAGTGCTCTACCAACTGAGCGAAAATTTTTCTCTTCAAATTTAATTTATCTTTCATTGAGAAATGTTAAATTAATAATAAAAACATCATTAGAGGCCTTACTGGCTTTTAAAGTAATGTTAAATTTCCAATAAATGTCTTCTTAACTAAGAAGCCGCCATTTGCAAAGATAGAAACAATGGTTTCAAAAGCATTTGGCGATAGGGAATTACAACGTATATAAGAGAAAAATTTGCGTCTAGATCGTAACTCGCCTCGGTAGCTCAGTTGGTAGAGCACTTGGCCCGGAAAGCCAAGGGTCCCGGGTTCGAGTCCCGGTCTAGGCGAAAATTTTTCTCTTCAAATTTAATTTATCTTTCATTGAGAAATGTTAAATTAATAATAAAAACATCATTAGAGGCCTTACTGGCTTTTAAAGTAATGTTAAATTTCCAATAAATGTCTTCTTAACTAAGAAGCCGCCATTTGCAAAGATAGAAACAATGGTTTCAAAAGCATTTGGCGATAGGGAATTACAACGTATATAAGAGAAAAATTTGCGTCTAGATCGTAACTCGCCTCGATAGCTCAGTTGGTAGAGCACTTGGCCCGGAAAGCCAAGGGTCCCGGGTTCGAGTCCCGGTCTAGGCGAAAATTTTTCTCTTCAAATTTAACTCAGATTTGTTGTGACACATTCAGTTCTCTCTGGTGGTGGTTTTATATGCTTAGTTACCAATGTATTCTCGGTGGTAAATTTCATAATTTACTTTTTTTTTGTAAGAAACACTTTTTCTCAAACTGTCAGTTCTTTAGAAAGTGGCCTCTAAGAAAAATTTACCGACATCGATGTCCTAGTAATACCTTAGTTGCTGTTAAGATGTCTCATTGGGTTGTTGTGTTGACTGTGTGACATCTATGAGTAAATAAGGTAACTAAATAAGAATTAAATGAATCGTGAATTCTTCTTACCTCATACTTCTATGTTTTTTTTAAACACAGCACTGCAGTATCAGCGACCATTGTCACCATCCTCAGCTGTTTTTGCAACTGTCAATTTTTTCTTCTGCCAGTAATTATCCAAACTGCCATATGGTAACTAAATATTAAACTTGGTCTAGTAACTCCTTACATGCTATGACTCAACAATGGGCTACGCCATTATAGATTAAAAAAAGGATCAGTTTTTTAAGATTAACAATATTTTAAATTACATTTACTTAATTTTATGTCCTCCATTATTTTTAATGCTTTTTTTTCTTCATTGTGATTTCAATATTTCTTTTTGTTTGTCTTATGTAACATTTTTCGGATCTGTCTAATTAACTAACTCATTGACACTATTGAACCCATAGGTTCATGGCCACATGGACATAAGCTCTCCATACATCCCTTTTCTGAGCTAATGTAGTCCAATCATTTCCTATATAATATATAGTCCAATCATCTCCTGCATAATATACTTCCCTCAATTCCTGGTTAATGTTAATCTCCCATTTCATTCTTAGCCTACCTACTGGGTGCTTTCCCTCCGTTTTCTTACCAGTAGTTTCCATGCCCCTCTTTCATTCCCCATTTGTGTCACAAGTCCTGCCCATTGCAGTCTATGAGACTTAATTGTTGTTACTATATTTGGTTGCCCATAAAGTTTATTTAGTTCACTGTTACGAGCTCTCCTCCATTTGCCTGCTGTTCATCTGTCTTTGGTCCAAAAATTTTCCTAAGAACTTTATTCTCAAATTCTTGTAATCTTTTCTCCTCTCTTTAAGTAAGAGTTGATGTTTCACATCCACATAATGTAACTGGAAGAATAACAGTTTTATATGTTTTCAGTTTAACATTTTTTTTTTGAGAGAGAAGTTGGTACAACAAGAGTCCTTGTAATGCATAATATCAGGCAATTCCAGAATTGAGCCTATATTTAATTTCTTTGTGCATATCAATCCTGTTTGTAATATTGTTCCTCAGTATTTGAATTCAGCCATTTCTTCAAAATTTTCCTCATTTATCATTAGTTGTCCAGTTCCATTATATAATGTATTTCTCTGTGTGTCCAAGTACTTGGTTTTGTTGATGTTTATCTAACCCCCAATTTCTTAGTGTTACTCAATGGAGTGTGCATGTTGGCCATTACTATCTTCTAATAATATTACGTCATCACTCATCAGCATAAACTTAACATATTAATGTCATGAGTTGTAGGCCTTCTTCATCCTCTAAAGATTTTATGGTATGCAGTAGTACAAAATTGAATAGTAGAAGAGATAGTATTTCTCCTTGCTTTAAACCTTTGTGAATTTTGAAAGTATCTGAAAACTGTTAGCCTACACACACCCTACTCTTTATGCCATTTAGACACATTCAAATAATTGAGTTTGTATTTTTGAAACGTTCTTACCTCATATGATATTTTTGTCGGACATATGTTTCAAGGCTGTTGCCCCATCTTCAGCTTTTTACAAACTGATTTTTTCTTTTCTTCATGATGTCGGCCCTGGATCTGTGTTCCAAAGAACTTGGTAATGAGGCTCCTTTCTCCGGGAATTTCAAAGTTCATAATTTCTCCTTGTTCTTCTGTATATAGATTTTTTTTCCATATTGTGAGTTCATTGGTATTTTCTAACTGTTTTAATAATTTTGTGTTTAGATCTATTTTGTGCTTTTCTGTCGAAACGTGAGCTGCTACTGCAGATTTTTCTACTTCTCCTTTTTTTTTTACATTTCTTATGTGTTCTTTAGTTCAAATGTTTAAATTTCTCTTTTGTTTTCCCTATGTATTCTTTATCACAATCTCACATTTAATTTGATATATTCCTGATTTATATTATCTTCAATACTTTCATTTTTGTTGGTTTTCATTAGTTTTTTAAGGCTATAATCATTCTTTGGTGCTCTCTTTTTCCCCAAATCTTAAGCAACCTATGTATCTTGTCCATCAATTTTTCTCCTCTTGATTTTATCAGTGCTGCTGGGATCCCAGCTTAATGCAATAATATAAATGTGAAAATTACATTAAAAGTTGAATTTCTTAATTTTCAATTCAGTGGCAATGTATGGAAGTGAGGCCTGGGTCCTAAAGGAAAAAGAAAAAAGTAAAATTCAGCAGCAGGAATGAGATTCCTACGAGCTGTGAAAGGTTGTACAAGAGAAGAACATATTAGAAATGAGAATATTAGAGAGCAACTAAAAGTATAACCACTTCTTCAACAAATAGAAATACACAGGAACAATTGGATAGAACATCTGCAGAGAATGACAGATGATAGGATACCAAAGATGGCACTGATATATAATCCTGGAGGATGAAGATCTATAGGAAGACCAAGAAAGCACTGGGCTGAACAGATGTGAGATCGGAACAGGCAAAAGATCTAATCTGTAAAGTTGATGATGATCTTTGAAATTAATGCTTGTACTTGTATTCTTATGGAGTACACTGAAATTACAGTTGAACCTGCTTTATACATAGTTTGGTTTTGCATAATTTGGTTTTATATGTAAATGTGTACAAGTCCTAGTTACGTGTAATTGAAAATTTAGATAATGTAACCTTATTTTATGTAATGCATTTATATGTAATTTGCTGTTATACGTATCAAACTTTATAAATTATACCTGAGTTGTACATAACCAAGGAATACAAACATTGTATTTTTAAAAAGGATTGCAATACCAACACCTGGTGAGTTCAAGAAGCACAAAATAACATTGGCAGTATGGCAATAAGGGCTGGTGGCCTAACTCCAGTTACAAAGGTAGAAGAAATAATGTGTTACCATGGATGAATTATGAGAGAGTGCAGTTTAATTCAAATGATAGATATTGTTAAAGTCAGATACATTTGTTTCTAATATAATACAACTTTTGTGGGAACAATCGGATAGAAAAAATATGCAATGAAAAGGTCCTGATAAGTTAACTCAACAAGAAACACACTTTTGTGGAAACAAGCTGGAAATTAAAAGTATATAATAAAATATGCTGATAGCTGTGTTCTATTTTGAGAATAAAACGTGGTTCCTTCAGTTAGGTTTGGTCTGCCATGGAGAATAGAAAAAGGAAAAGATACCCACTTATAAGAGAGGGCATAATGATCCAGATGAAGACCTGACTTTTGAAACAACTAAACTGAAAAATTGAAATTATATAATTTGTTCATCATAAAACGTAAGAATGTAAAAATAAAAGATTGAGTTTTTATTCATATTTTAATTGACTTTACTTGCAAATATTTATTATCATTAATGGTTATTTCTCTTTATATCACTATTAGACGTTTAGTGATTATCATCGCAGCATTCATTTGATTGGTTAGATTTTATCTTATAGTAAAATTTAAACAATACTGCTTGTGAGATGCATGTTTCTCACTCAAAGGTTGGCAGTGAAAAATGCATGTTTTAATGATACCTTAATTGTGTTAATATTCAGAATATGGAGAGAGCACTGAACTAGAAATGACAGTAACTAGTAGTATTGAACTTTTGTAGGAAAAATCACTATGATGATTAATTCAAATCTTAAACTAGTAGTGTCATTGTTTTATTTTTCACACAGTATCATAGAAATGTCAGAGTGCAATATAGGAATACTAAAAACATTTTTTTATATCTGAATGCAGTGGATACTGCTTGATAACTAAGTTGAGACTTTTTTCAATAAAATGGTTTTTTTACACTTAGATGTCAGTATTTATCCATCTGAGTTTGGTCCTACTGGTCAGTCTTATTAAGCAAAATATACTGCTAATAGTTAAATTTGAAATTATTTTAGTTAGCTTTGCTATCTGGGAATAGCATGTCAGTCTCTGGATTTGAGGTCCTGATCAAGTTGATACAATTTTTGGGTGATAAAAATACAAGGATACAACAACTTTTAGAGGATGGTTAAAAGCCACAGTCCCATATCACCTATACCTCTTGTATATTAAAAAACAGACAATTGCAAATCAATCCATTGATAAAATCTTCAAGTGCATCGACTGATATCTTGTGGCAAACTCAAGGAAGAAACGAAGTAATATTTTACAAACTTTCATTTTATTTAATTGGCAATTTGTTTTACATTTTTACTGAATCTTAACATCATTGTTGGGTTTAAGTTCTTTAATATGTTCTGAATTTTATATTGTCTGACCCAGGTCAAATTTATTCCCATGAGCTTTTTTTTAGCATTATTGGTGGGTGCATCATCAGCATTATTGAGGCTGGCTATTTATTTTGTGTGAATTAATTGGTTGTCTATATAATAGTGGCATAGCACTAGGAAATTATTTTGTTGTGGCACTAGACACTGTGACTTGAATTATCTTTGTCTGTTATTTATGAATTGATATTTGTTAATTTTAGCACATATCCACACCAAAATAAATAAATAAAGTGTTCAAACCTTTATCTACTTCCTGACCTCAAAATGATTTTGTTTCAAGGTCAAGATGTAAGTAAAGTTACAATTTTTTTTTAAAAATATGGATACACAATAAAATTACCAGCAATTTCTGCATCAGAATAACAGAGAAAGTACAACATATGAAGTGAGGTGTAAAATCTGATTCATTTAGTGATTGTTACAGAAAAAGTTGTTTGAGCCATATTATCTAGTGCTACAACAAAATAACTGTTTGATATGGATTTGAAAGAATATTGTTGAAACTGAACAAACAAGATCTTATTTTACAATGATGAAAATACAATATTTTTATTTTATGAAATCAGATACATTGCTGAATAATATCTTAACTTTCTGTATATTAAGTTTCAAGTTTAGTTGAATAATAATAGCCTAATACCCAGCTCACTTGAAACACGGTTTAGGAAAGAGGTAAAGAGAGATTAATGCACTCTTTATTAGGTCAATGGTTAGTTTTGTGTGTCATATTTTGTACATAAAGTAACAATTTTAATTAAAAATTGCACAATAGTCTAGTATAATTATTTTATAAAGAAAAGTAATAGTCCATTCTAGAAAATACTGGGATTGTAGTTTTTGAAATGTAGTATAAATAGGTTTGTTAAATTTGATGAATTATGAAGATCATTAGTTAAGTTTTGTGACATGACAGGGTGCCACAGGAAGGCAACAAGCTAATATACCCCTTGAAAGCCTAACCCCCAAACATCAAAACCATAGCAGATATATAGGATTTTTTTCAGTTGTTTTTGAGTAGCAGCCTCATGGATTTGAATGTGCATGGTGATAGGAGTAGTGACCTTATGTAGCTTGAGAGGGAGCATTTTTGTGCTATTATATTTTCAATTTAAAGTGTGCTTTAAATGAGTCACAAAAAATAGGTGCCAAATTTAATATGGAAATATCAATTAACAAAACTAAAATTATGGCATTTCATGGGAAGGACCCCATACAAAGTAAAATCTGTCTCCAGAATAAAATTTTAGAGAGATCTAATCAATTTAAATATCTTGGATATTATCTCTCTATCTGGGATGAAAAGGATATCCCTGAAAAAGTTACTAGTTATAATAAAAGTTTAGGAATTATTAATCAAGTTATGAAACCATCCCTTGTACAAAAAAACACCAGATTACGTTTATATAACACTTTGGCTAGACCAGTGTTGACCTATGGTAGTGAAGCATGGACACTAAAAAACAAAATGAAAGCAGAATAACGGCTTGTGAAATGAGATTCATGCGCAGAACAGCGGGTTACACCAGATGGGATCGGAAAAGGAACACCGATATCTTAAAAGAATTGAAGTCTATGCCAATTTTGGAATATATTAAACAGTACCAACTAAATTGGAAACACCATCTTGAAAGAATGAGTTCAAATCGGATCCCCAAAGCTGTTTATAATTATATACCAAGAGGACGAAGATCACTGGGCCGTCCTATGAAACGCTGGAGGGAAAATTTTCTATAGGATCGTAACAGGCCTTGGCCTAATACTTGGAAGGAAGAAGAAGAAGAAGAAGACAAACATCTGAGTAATACAAACATTTTGGGACCTTGCTCCTTTATGCAGTAGTTTTCCATAAATTTGCTGAATATCCTTTAAAAATGAGGAGAGAAGCAGGAGGCAAATAATAAAGGTGACATCTCTGCAATAGAGATTCTGATTAAGGAAGATCTGTGACTGATCTATAAGAACATTGAGGTGGCCTTAGGGATTAGTGTGGTAAGAGTTTCCATCATACTGTACCAACATTTAAAAGCGGAGAAAATTTCTTCTTGATGGATGCACACTACTTGTCAGAAGGGCAGAAATGCACTAGGGTGGAATGGTGTATAGAAATACTGGAGATTATTATTTAAGAAAGAAAAATTAATGCCTGAACTGAGACTTGACCATGGATCTCTGATTCTACGCATCAGTATGAAATCAATTTATCATCCGAGCCACGATAAGGTCAGCATTTCTTTCCTCTTATACAGTTCTTGTTTATCCGAAGGCTGATAGCTGTCGCTATCAACATACCAACTGACATATTCTATTCAGAAGTATTTTTATTGAGAATTTATACATTACGATTAGAAAGGGTTCATTAAAACAAACATTGAAATACTGGAGATATTCAACAATGGATGTCCTGACTGGTGGCAGACATTGTAACAGGCAACAAAACTTGGATCTACCAGTATGGCCCCAAATCAAAACAAAGCATTGGTCTAGGTGAGCAACCTTCAATTAGATCAAGAGGGCCAGGAGTATGGGGCTTCCCAATAGGTGTCATTCTTCTTCATTTATTAATGTTGGGAATTTTACATTACCAAGTTTTCAATTAATTAAATCAATATTGAGTCATGAATTTAGAATTAACAGTTTGGGAAAAGATATACATTCAGAAAAACCATGTTAGATCCATGAATTTTGAGTTTCTGGACGAACAAATTCTGATTAAAAAGTCATCAAATCAATACTAGATGGAAGTTTAGAAGATGACCGGTTTGTTGAAGAATCAACAGTCATCACAACAGCTGATGAGGGGAGTGATGGCTCTCGAAACCTCAGTTCGTGTTGAAGAACATAGATATATGAGATAAGAATATTCATGACTCAATATTGATTTAATTAGGTGATATTCTGTCTTGTGCTAAATGATCTGAGACAGTTGCCACTAAATTGTTTACAGAATTCTAACTTGAATCTACCTGTATGACCTTAAAACAAACTGCAACTCATCGGTTTGGATATTCCCATTGATCAACCTCCAATTAAGGTTGCTACATTTGAGTTTCTTGAAAAGACGCCTGTGAAATTAAAGACTCATACACCCTGCAGTCAATTACTAGCCTCAAACAACTTTTTAATGATCCCAAATGTGAAAAATGATGATGAAATTTTAGAATGAGTAAACAAATTTAATTATTTGGGTTATAATTTAACATTTCAAGATGAAGCTGATATATGAAAGAAAATCACAAATTTTACAAAAACAACGGGGATAATTAACAGTATAATGAAACCATCTTTAGTACAGAAGAACACAAGATTACGGCTTTATAAGGTTCTCGCAAGGCCGGTATTAAGATATGGTAGTGAAGCATGGACAATATGAAGAAGAGATGAAAGCCGAATAACAGCAAATGAGATGCAATTTATGCACCATACAGCAGGCTACACAAAGTGGGACCATAAAAGAAATGAGGAAATTATGGAAGAGTTGGATGTAGAACCCATTCTTCACCATATACAAAACTACCAGAACAACTGGAAAGCCCATCTTCAATGAATGTCGTCTCATAGAATTCCAAAAGCCATACTTCACTACTGCCCCAAGGCAAAAGATCGCTGGGACGTCCAAAAAAGCACTGGATGGAAAATTCCTCTTTGAGACCGTAACAGGCCACATGGCCTAATACTTGCATGGATGATGATGATGATGATGAAATGTGAAAAATCACATTCATGAACAAGAACTATCCAGCTCAAAAATTGCTGTTGCTGCTTACTTCAAGGAGCTGGTACATTGTCAGAGAACGATTGGCATGGCTGCTTCAAGAAATGGTTCTAGAGGATTCAATGGTATATAAAAAATGTTTGAGAGTACTTCCAAAAGTTGTAATAGGTATGGAAACTCTATCATGATCTGTCGTTGCATATCTCAAAACTTATCTATGAGCAAAGACCCTTGTAGCTAGTGTTTTATCCCAATATACACAGATCCATAAATAAATAAATAATTGCAATTCTGTTTATGAAGATGTAATGCAGAGCAAATTTGTATAGTTCCAATTTTCATCATCAGAATCAGCAAGTCTAATCTTCTGCTTGCTATATGGTGATTGGTTAATTTGAATTGTCTTTATAGGGATTGCCTTTGGTAATTGGTGATATTATTTGTGCTATAAGTTTCTGGTTAGTGCTCTGTCTTGAATATTATTTTATTAAGGATATTGAAATTTTAGTTTTATACAATAAGAATAGACTTACTTTTAGGAAACTGCACATATAAAATGCTATTGCTTGGATAGGTACACATAAATTTGCATGCAGAGGTAAAATGGTAGGTAACTTATTTAATATAGCTACTTTAGGATGTGTTATATTATTATTAAATTAATTGAATATGTGAATGTGTTTATTTAGTTGTTTTTATCTTTTTTTCTTCTTTTATATGTTTATTTGTAGTACTTTAGTTTGTCCATTGTCTTATTCATGCATGTGAATATGAATCTAGCAGAACAATTTTAAATGGGAAGAAAAATATTATTATTAATTAAAACATTTTGTCTGTTCATTCTTACCTCTTATAGTTGTTTTTGTCGAACATATGTTTCACGGCTTCTTAGCCCCATCATCAGCGATTACAGACTGAATTTTCTCATGTTGTCGGCTAAGAAGCCCTGAAACATATGTTCAACAAAAACAACTATAAGAGGTAAGAATGAATAGACAAAATGTTTTAATTACTAAACAAAGCTCTTAATGTTACTTCCTATTGTATTTTAAAATATTATTATTAATTTATGTGTTGTATATGTAACTTATATATCCAATTTACCTGTTTTGAACTGAAATATTATTTTTAAAGTTGTAATCTATATATAATTTTTTACTTTCTGGAAGTTTTAGGTGTGTATATATATATACATATATATTCTAATCACTTTCTCCTCTTTCTTCATCCTAATACGGGAACTGTCAACCATTGCATGCTGAAACGTACCTTGAAATTTCTTCCAGAGAAGCGTTGTGATATACCAAGGTTGTGTCCAAAGATTATCTACCCTTTTAACTGCAAGGTATTAAAATCCAGTGCCTAGTCCTTCATTATAAGTAATACAACTTGTGAATTCATAGATTGGATAACTCTCACTACCTATCGTCTATGCTGCATCCTGTCTCCACTTCTTCTGTTTATTCATGTAGTGAGTCCATCTGCTCTGTACAGTAGGTTGCCATTGCTGGATTCTAGTTTCAATTTCTGTGCCTTGCAGTTAAAAATGGCAGATAATTTTTTGGACTCGGCCTTGGTATATCACAATACTTCTCTGGGAGAAATTTCAAGGTAGGTTTCGGCATGTAATTGTTGACAGTTCCCTTATAGGGAATATGAGAATATGTCATTTTGTGGAGCTGATATACCATGAATTTTGTTTAACTTTAGCTTCATAATTCAATATCATATGAATTTGCTACATGTCATATTTTCTGGCAGCTCCATGTTGCAAGCAGTTAGATGCTTGCCTCACACCACTGGGATCTCGAGTTCATGTCTCGGTCACTTCATGTGGGTTTTGTGGTGGACGAAATATAGTCTAGGCATGTTTTTCTTGAGTTTTCTCTTGTTTTTCATGCCACAAATTTCATTCCACCGTTCCTCCACACTCATATTATTCTTTTTATTTCATCTGCCCCTATAAGATGCATCAGGCATGGTCAGCGGCATCCTATTATATACAGACCTGCAATGTTAAGGGCTTCATTACATCTCATCCTTTCACTCACCCCTATGTCAGACATGTGTTGAGGATGTTTTCTTATTTTCTTTCAATAGATGCAGTTATACATTCAATATTCTGTCACTAATATTAGTATATTCCGGCGTCTTGATCCATATTTGGTTCGTCTTCCAGGCTTATAGGCCATGGACCGGTTGTCTTCATACTCGACGTTTCATCTACTTCTGCGGTAGACCTCATCAGGAGATCCTGCGTGCTCTCTGTGAACTCCTCAACAGTCGAAACGTCGAGTATGAAGACAACCGGACCACAGCTTATAAGCCCGGAAGACGAACGAAATATAGCAATATAGTATTTTTGTCTCTTTATTTTTTTTTACAAGAAGGTTCTTATTTTCAGATTTACTGCGACATAAAATAAAAATTCCAATTATAATAGTTTGACACCAGTATTTCATTCAGACCATAACAGTTCTTCTAGGACTAATAAATGAAATGATGATGATGATGATGATTGATTTTATATTATCATTTATTATACATTCTATGTAATTTTTTTTTTGTGATTCCTAGTTTATATTATGTTTTATGTTGTAAAGGTTCATTATATTCAGTACAATTTCAAAATATATAGTTCTAGATTTTTATTTTCTTATTTATATTCGGTATCATGTTCTCATGTTGTGTCACAAAGTTATGTTATGAAGATAAATTAATTTTCTAACAGCAAGATTATGGGAGCAAGTCTCTGCATCTGAACATATTTTTTAAAGTAAGTTCATTAAATGTGCTGCGTAAATCTAAAGTAGCAAACTGTATCAAAAGTTTTCACCCGTGCCAGTTTAGCGACACTTTAAATTATACTTCGCTTTAGAAATTGTCGTGGGAAATGGCAGCGAAAGCGTTATAACTCAAGATAACTTTAGTTTTTTCAAGACTGAAATGAAAGTTATTAATTTTATTATAATTCTTTACCTGTGCATTAGCAAGTGAGAGGCACTAAGATAATTATCACAAAAAGTGTTAATAGTATGCCCAAATGTGGCATAAAAATGCTGTTTTTATGATGCATAACTTTGTGGCCTGAAAATTAGATCTAATAATAATTAGTATAGAGAATAATTTATTTGACAGATTGGTACTCCATTTATTTGTTTAGATGACTGTTCAGGTTTTTCGGCTCTAATGAAAAGTAAAAATTTCAATTTTTGCCAGTTTTTTTACATTCTAGATCACTGAGCCATGGTTTCATGAAAAGTACAAAATTTATGAGGTGAGATTTTAAAAAAAATTCTCCGATGAATTTTAAATAAGGTATTTGTTTTATTTTCAGTCATTGATGTCAAACATATAATTACTTGATTCAGCAGATGAATTATGCAAATTTCCATGTAATGGCCCTCGAGTCACAAGATTAGTTGGGTTTTCTAAATCATGCTCCATTAAATTTTAACACAACATTTTTATATATTATATTTGAAAAGAAAAATATACGCCTAGACTGGGGTTTGAACCCCAGAAGATGGAAGAGCATTGACATAGAAAGTCAAAGGTCCTGGGTTCAAACTCCAGTCTAGGCGTATATTTTTCTTTTCAAATATAATTTGTCCATCATTAAGGTGTTTAAAAACGAATAATATTAACATTTTTATATATCTTTAACAGAATATCCATTTATTAATATTTAAAACTAGTACAGAAATATGGCTCGTCTTTCATCCCCTTGTACTGTTGTTTTTATTAACATTGATCGGAAAATTATGACTTGGACATCTTTCTAGGTTTCTGAAAGAGAGTTTAGGAGATTTAAAGGCAAAGTGAATAAAGTAAGACATTCATTTAAATTTAGATTCTATCCAGGATTGGAAAATGTCAATTTAAATAAAAACATCGGAAACAGTAAGACATTGTAAGTTAATCATGAGTCAAAATTATTTTCTCCATGATATATGGTAACAGAGACTTTGTTCCCATCTGAATAGATGTTGGGAGGATGGTGCTCCCTTCACTAAAGTGAGTGCATGAGTATTTTATTCAACATGCTCTCTAATACCTCATGTCATTAGTTATATTTCAAATCGTTCAAATTTTGTTCAGTTGGCTCTTTTTCAGGCTTAGGTTCTTTTACATGCTGTAAATCTATGACATGGGATTCGTGCCTTTACTTCCCTTCAAAAGGAAGCCATATTTTGTATTTTTACACCTTAAAAATCCATCGACCCCAGCAAGTTTTGAACCAATGAATCTAAAAAAATCAGATGCGAGCTTGGTAATAACTATATGGTTTTTCAAGTCTAGAAAATAGCATTGATCTTTCGGAATAATTCTTGCTAGTAAACATGTCTTTTTTTATGTGAGCTTGATTTACTATTTAATTAGTTTGAAATAAATAATTAAGTTTTGGTTTACTATTTAATTAATTTGAAATAATTAATTAAGTTAATTAGTTCCACCTACAACTTTGCTTAGAAAATGGGTGCCCAATTTAATTAAAAAAAATATTGTTATGGAATGTATAATTATTATTACCCAATTATTTAAAGAGGTTAGGGATGAACTCAATTACCATAACAGCAACTAGCAGAGATGAGACTGAACCACATCCTTTCAATGAAACTTGTTCTATCACGTACAGCTGTGGTCAAAGATGAGTACACAACTGATATGTCAAATGTGGTTTACTCTGCGATAAAGTTCTGAAGCTACTGGCATTTCTGTTGCCACAATGTATAAAATTTGTCATGAGGCTTCTCGTGGCCTCTCTGAAGGAGAAGAAAAAAAAGTTGTAGCCCCAAGAATACATAGTAGACAGTTGAAATATTATGATTTTGCAAAAACAGAAATTTGACGTAAGTGCATAACCTTTTTAATTGATCACCAACTATGGTGACCATCCTAAACAGAGTTAACAATGATGCAGATCTCTCAATTTTTACCATAACAACCCTATACAGGACTTTAAACAAATTTTGTGTAAGAGAGAAAGAGAAAAAAACTCAATATTGTGCTGTTGTTTTTAATTTCATATAAATTATTATTCAATTTCTATAATTGAATACCGTATAAAATTTGTTTTTCTTTCGTGGATGATTATAATTTGTAAAAACTAATTCGTGCATATAGTTGAGGAGCTTTTGGGAGGAAAGGAGGTTACGAGTATTTGAGAATAAAGTTCTTAGGAAAATTTTTGGACTAAAGAGAGATGAACAGACAGGTGAATGGAGAGGACTACATAACAGTGAACTACATGGTCTTTATAGGAGAACAGTTAAGTCTCGTAGACTGCAATGGGCAGGGCATGTGGCACGAATGGGGAATGAAAGACATGCATAGAAGCTTCTTGTAGAAAAACCAGAGAGAAAATGCCCAGTTGGTAGACCAAGAATGAGGTGGGAGAATAACATGAACTGTGATTTGAGGGAAGTAGATTATACAGGGGATGATTAGAAAACATTGGCTCAGGATAGGGATATATGGAGAGCTTATGTCTGTGCTGCCATGAACCTATGGGTTTGATAGTGCCAGTTAGTTGAAGAGCTTTTACTTCCAAAATATTGTTCTTTAGTAACGACATTAGAATGGCCACGATTTAGATTTTAGAGCAAAGTTATTTTCTAGACATGAAAACCCCCCATAGTCCACAAGCACCAACCCATCTCTAAATGTGTGGTTATCATCATATTTGATAAATGTCTGGGGATTGCTTACCTTATGATATGTGCATTTAATTTTCCTCCAGTGTCATCTCATATTACGATCTATATTAATACTGCTCTTTGTATTATTACTTTTAATTTTTTAAGAATACTGAATAAACACATTAACCCAGCATTTAATTAGATGGACCATTTACATTTACATTATTCAAAACTTCATCATCATAGTACATTTACGAATTTAGGCCATTTGTTGACCTTAAGAGAAACACCATCCAAAAGTCTTTTGAGTGGACTTCCTGTTCTTATTCTTCCTGCAGGTTGATAGTTTAACATTTGTTTGGGTATCCTGTGATCTTCCACATGATGAACATGTTGCATCCATCTTAACTTATAAATCAGAAATTTTGTTTTCTGTAGGTTGCATGTGTAATTCTTCTAAGATTTTTTTTTGTGATCTAGTAGTGTATATCCTGCAGTCCTCCGAAGGTATCTCATTTCAGCAGACCTAATATCTGTATATCCTTTTGTTTCAATGTCCATACTTTACTACCATACAAAAGAGTTGGAAAAGCCAGTGTTTTATACACTTTTAGTCTTGAATGTTTTTGGACTAACTGTGGCTTGAAGATAGAATTTATTAACCCTAAAATCTTTAAAAATGTTGATATTTTTGTGTTTACATCCTTTTCTTCTTCATATGAGATATTGCATCCTAGGTATGTAAAATTATTCACCTGCGCCAAAGTTTTTTGTAATACATTGGCTAACTTTGGGACAGAATCTAGACACCTTGGAAATGTCCATACTATCTGGTGTTTTCGCTCTGTAGATAGCTGGTAGTTATTTAAAACTTTTTTTTGTTTATATTCATTTTTAACTCAAAATTCCAATAAAATGTTTTGTGCAATATACCTTCTGAATTCAGTGGTGGCAGGGGGTCTGGTAAAAGCAATAACTCTTATAAGTACAGAAAATATAATCTTTAAGAAACAGAGGTAGGAAACAGAGATTATGATAGCAAATCTCCTTTGTTAAAACAATATTTCAAGGGAAGTAGTGCCACTACACTAAGGATCTTTAGAAACCATCATTATGGCAATTTTTAAAATTTAAAATGTCTTTTATCGATTTTAACATCTGTTTTTATAGGATGGTCAGTAGAGTCCTTTATCTTCCCTTCCATGAAGTTAATTTTTGGCAGGCTATGAGATTTTAAATTTCCACCTGGGTCTGGTAACATGTTCTTTGTTTTGTGGTGTCATTTGTTGTCTTTGGTAGTGACTTAGCATCCTGCTAATCATATGAGAGCCTATTACTGTGTCTCTGTTCCCTAGAGATAACATGCCCAATGCTTAGACTTGTAAGTCCTATGAAGGGAGGGAAGGTAAAACAATGAAGGAGAAGGAAAATTTTAAATAGTATTTCTTGAATAAAGTTACATATAACTTCAGTATTTAGACTTTAAACTAAGTATTCAAAATTATATTTTTATTTGTTAAATTTAAAGCTCTTTTTTATATAAAAACTTAATAATAATAATAATATAAGTAAGGAAGAACTTATTTTGCTTCAATTTTTAATGCTTTGAAATTATTTTTATTAAATAGTAATAATTATTGTAAAGAAGTTACCCTTCACGACTGAATGATAGATATAGAGTAAAATATCCATCCATCCATAGTAATTCTGCCTGAGGGCAGGTCTTTCACTGCAATCATAGCATTTTCATGCTGTGCTTTGCAGCTGCTATGCTTTGTAGGTGTGGTAGCTTTCCGTTGCTTATAGTTTTGTATTTTAAAATGGACAATTTCTAGTTAATCAATCTACTGTCATGTTGTGGCATATACAAACACATGGCATAAAACACAGGTATAAATGCCTGCCAAAGTTTGTAAGTATAATAACTAGTATTACACTATTAAAATATTGTTATTCTAATTGGGCTTAGTGCAATTAATGTTAAATGTTGTGTTGTTAATCTATTGTGCTAGATTTTGATTACAACTGTTTTTCCCTAGCCAGTTGTATAAAAGTAAGTTTCAAAACCCTGAGCATTTTTCCTGCACTGTATAAATCAGTAGTATTAATTGTAAGTTTTCATAACATTAGATGGCAGTAATTTAAAAACTTATCTATGCATGGGAAAATTTATTGATTTTCATTTCTGAAATTATAATTTACTATTGTTTGTTTTGTTGACTCTTCAACGAATTATGTAATAAATGTGCAAATTGTTTTATTTTATCGTTTTAATAGGAAAGAGAGATTATAAATTATGAATTTGATAACTTTCTATTGTTTCATTTATGTGTACAAGTACCATACTTGAAAAAAAGTAATAAACTATATTAGTGTAAAAGTCATGAATGTATTCTATTACTGCATGAAAATTTTATTTTGCTGTTATTATTAATAAGCTATACTTTTTTTATTTGTGCACATAATATAAAATGTTTGTTTTATTGTAAAGTTTAGAATGTTTCAGTTATCACAGTACTACACAAAAACCTGCCTTAATATTATTGACTTAGATTAGACTGTTACATTACCTATTAGTACTACTTGTACTAGAAGATAATTAAAATCTTTTATAATTTAAAGACACATAAATTAATATGTGTAAAATATAATTTTGTAAATAGGAAAATTGTATATACAGTTATTATAACTTTAAATTTTGTATTCTTTCTTGTATCATAAAACTATTTTGCCCATTGATTATTTGTAAAAAAAATTAAGTACAAGAGTTAATTGTTTACAATGTCTTAAATTGATGTATAGCTCTTTGAAACACTAATTCTAACTGTCAGCAACAAGGTGAGGCAGAAATACAGTTTCTGTAGTTTGTGTTCCTTAATTCACATAAAAGAATCAGATATAATTTTTACATCTCACGTCGTAAAACTCTGTGAATTCACTGGACTGGTTTTGGAAAGCATTCCTTCCATCCTTAGCCAAAACTCCAAACTTCCAATTGCCATCAACTGCCGGGCACTTGGAAAGTTGGTAGTGACAATGGAAGTTTCACAATTGGAGTTTTGACTGAGAATGGAAGGGATGCCTGAAACTGATTCATTAAAAATCATGCAGTTAATGAGGTAAGATGTAAAAGTAATATCCAATCAATTTATATAAATTGTAAATTACCTCATAGTGTTACTTCACAATGTCATTTTTATTCAAATTGTATTATTTAAGCCTGTACATGTTCATAATTTCCCCCTTCTGGCATAGTGCAATCCCAATAATGATGTAGAACAGTGTGACATACCAACTAGAGTGTTGATGATGAAATATCATATAGGCAAGTTCAATCTGAACTCTCAGTTCCTTCAGTGTTTGTGCTTCTGTTGCATACATTGCATTCTTTAGAACTCCCCAAAGTTAGAAGTCTGGAAGGGTTAAATCTGGAGGCAGGAATTCCATAGCACTTCCTTCTCGTCCTATCCATCACTGATTGGATGTAAAATCAAAAAAAAATCTTAACATTGACATGAAAGTGAGCTGGAGTCCTGTTTTGTGAAGCAAAACCCATTTTCACTGTCAATGAGGTCCTATGACTTCAAAGAAGTATAGGCCAATCTTTCCTATGGAAGACACGACTACATTACAGTAAAAGCTCCTTATTCACGGTTCCTTTATTCATGGGTTAAAAAAAATTTGACACAATTCCTGTATTCGCGGCTTAAAATTTCTTTATTAGTGGATCCAGTCAGTATATTAGGATTAGTATCCTTTATTAACACATCGACAACTTTTTTTACTGCAAGCATGTGCCAATGTTGCTTTTACAAAGAGCGATTCAAACCAAATGGACATATAAATATCAAAGTAAAACAAACCTTATTGTCACGAAGCCACCTTCGCCACAATTGGTGTTTTATTCTTTCGACCTGTCATTCGTTGCAATAATTTGTATTGAATACCACATGTCTTTTCTGCTTTGTTCCCTATTTATAATGTCGAGTAAAATGAAAGAAAAATTAGTTCTGAAGCAGAGAAATGTAGTGTTGCCTCTTAAAGTAAAAATAGAAATGCTTGACCGTTTACACATTGGGGAGTTGTTTGCATCTATATCACGCTGTTTCAATGTTAATGAATCAACTGTACGTTTCATCAAGAAATCCAAAGACAAAATAAGGAATTCTATCGCTGAATTCACAGCTGAATATCAATCTGAATTGAAAGACCTTTTAAAAGTGGGAAAACAGGAAAAAATTACTAAGTTTTAAGCCTTTGCCTGAGCCTGACAATAATAATTAATAGAAATTGTTCAAAATCACTCATCAAATTGATTTTATTTGATAATTGTAATTTTATTTTGGAACTTATCCCCTATATACCCATACAAATTACCATTCCATATTCATGGTTTCTATATTCTTGGCATATTTATGGAGCATATCCCCACGAATAAGGAGCTTTTACTGTATACTACTTCTCCTGTAGATTGACAACCTTTTCTTCATAGATGTTTGGATTTTTGTTATCCCAGTACACACAGGTGTATTGATTAATTGCACAAGTTCAAATGTGACTTAATTGAACCAAACAAAATCTTGAAAATCTTTTTTTTTTCATTTCACTTGTTCATGAAAAACTCATAAAATTGGTGTTGTCTATTTAGATTGTTCATATTAGGTGTGTGAAGGAATCTCAGAATGTAAGACTTCCATTTTCGAGCTAGAAAAATTTCTATGAACTGTGTTTTTCTATGAGAATATTATCTCAAATTATTTCTATAGAATGCATGAGCCTATATCACTGCATGAACACTCTTCCACATCTCCTTTTAACACTTCTAGTACCATTCCATCGACTTCAAAATCTTGTTGATAATTGTATATCAAATTCAACTCAGTGAACCTTAACAGCATTTTCTACTTTCCAATAGAGTTATTCTATGCAAAACAGTATGATGAAAATATCAATAATTCCAAATTTGTTCAACATTTTATATTTAACTCTATATGTCATTTATATGATTTATACACAAAATTGTCTCCATTAACTACCATTTAAATGTTACTGACAGTTGAAATACTAATTATTTTAGCTCTCACACTTATTTTAATTTTTTTTTCTTGTAAAAATGATCACAGAGAAGTTCATGTGTATTGTTAGATAGCTTTTAACTCCATGGCACAATAGACCTAAAAGGCCTGTGGCCTACCATCCCATATCCACATATATTAATCACAGAGATGTTTTATGATCCAGCCAGTATGGGGGTGACATGTTGTTAGCATGTTAAGAATATAGCCCATACTGGCCAAAATTCCATGAGAAAATTTCTTCTCCTAGGGGGACTCAAATGAGCACAAGTCTAAACTGCTTGGCTACAGCACATGACAGAAGAAGTTGTTAAGACAGGGAAGCTGTTAAAATTGAATTTGTAGATATTCAAGAATATAATTGAATTGACCATTGCTAAAAGGCCCATTGTATTGAACAATTGACAAGATCACTGCTAGAAGACCCTCTATCCTGAAGTAAGGGCATTTTAGCATGAAAATGAAAATCTTAACTGTGTCTTCGTATGAAGGCTGGAGGAAGGTCCTTTAAGCACAGAATGTGTATTTATATGTAAGAATGTTGGATCTGTAGTTAACTATTTTTTTGCAAAAAATTAGAAAAATTACCTTAGCAATGACCAATTCAATTTTTAAAATAACATTACATACAAATGAATAATTAAATTCATATAAAATATTATAAAGCATTGTTCCGACCATGTTCATTAGGTTGTAAAATTTTCATAATGGAATCTTTAGAATTAAAGTAGTAGTAAATTAAGACAACTCACCATGCTTAGGGATGGAGTGATTTACTTGTACACTATGCCACTACACTAGCAGTCCTGCCAGTCAGTGGAATACTTCTGGATTTGGTGTCTGTTGTAAGCGCATAACCTTACAGTGCATCCGACTTTCAACCTTAAATGACGATAGTTCCAGTTCTTGTTTATTTACTATTTTCCATACTTTTAGTAGAGATTCCTTCATGAAAATTGTTGATAGTTGAAGAAATTGTTAATCTCACCATAAATAAATGGAACACAATAAAAAAATTATTTGGTTTAAAAATATTAATATTTCTTTATTTTAGTATAAGTTTTAATACATACTTGAAGTGAAAATTCACAAAAACTCAAAAACACCTTCGGATATAATCATCATTTCATTGGGTTTAGTTTTTACATTGATTCAATAAAGCATGTGGTATTTATAATAATATTTTAATAATAAACTACGTGTTAACCTCCCAAATATTTCTTCCATCATTACAGTTAAACCATTGATGATATGAAATTCATATTAGGCCATTTAACTAATTATTATTATTATTATTATTATTATTATTATTATTATTACACATTCATGTACAAGTATGTTAAATCCAGAACTTTACTTTATAAAATCTCAAATTTTGTCTGGAATGACCCAATAACATTTCAATGCTCATTTACATTCATCGAACAATAACCATGCTGCCATGTTTATTTATAAACAGATGAGTGTGCTTCTAGTTTTCCTTTGCCTTCTAAATAATAAGCTGCAAAAACTGTAACTGATAAATGCTGTTTCACAGAGAGTATACATCAATTTAAGACATTCAATATATGTTTTGATACTCTAGAAAATTAATTATCATATAAAACAGTTTAATGTGCAGTGAAATGATAGTAAAAATAATTTATATTTGTTATGCGTACATCACATTGAAAAGTGTCTGTTAAACTTTGTGTTACAGATTGTGCCAAACTTGGTGCGTATTCTAAAAAATCTAATTCTAGCAGGATACTCTCCAGAACATGATGTCTCAGGTGTTAGTGATCCCTTTCTTCAGGTGAGTCTCTATCATCATTATATTACATTTAGATCAATTTGTTTATCACATGATTTTTTAAGATTTAAATTAAAATTATTTCTTATACTGTCCTATGCTTGCTACTGATAGCTACCAATAGTTAGCATTAGCTCTTTGGGGCTTCGTTTCACTGATTTATTTGTTTAACCCATCAGCGTGGAGGGACGTGATGTACGCAGGTTGAATTCTTCACCAAATGCGGAGTGACATGACGTGTACACTAGCTACATGCACTGCTTTAAACTGTTATGATCTATGTGTTTACATTAACTATTTATTGTTTATATAAATTTTATGTAGAGACTTTAAAGTTTATATTAGTGCATATATTAATTGATGACGGCCCTGAGTAACAAATTAAAATAATTTAATATTTGCATTTATTCTTGCGGCCTTTGACATTTTTCTTATAATTATAACTTGATAAAGGATTTCTTAGAAAAATAAATTTGCCCTTTTTTTGTTGTAGATTAGCTTGTCTATCAAATTGAATCTATTTTCAAATCTCTTCATCTTTAGTAATAATGACGCAAAATTCAGTATATATAAAGGCCCTACAAAGTTCTTTCCAATTTACGCTATAATACAGGACCACAAAAGTAAATTACATATATATAAATATATATATATATATATAATATATATATATATGATCCAGGTTCAAATCCCGTCCAGGCATTTATTTTTCTTATCATACCATATATATATATTTCAAATGACGATACCCTTACATTATGGAAAGGTAGTTAGTCTGCTATTCACTCAGTATCTAAAAGGTAAAGTGGTCCACTACAGATCTTAGGAGCTCCTTGGGATATTAGAAGGTTAAGGCTCCCACTTTTTCTAGACTATCTGTACTTTATGTGAGCCAGGTACTTATCTCTGTCTGACGGCCCATAACAAGCATCTGATAGTCATTTCAGTTAGCGGCTGAGTCAACCCCGGGTCACAGTGCCGCCTGAAGATTTGGTTCAGTTTAAAATCTTGATCCATCGGGACTCGAACCCTTGATCTTCCGGCTTGTGCCATGTTGATCTTTCAAGTCCACACCTCCGGCAAAGCTATTATAATCATATATCATCAACTGGTTTCACCTTGGAAGCCAGAAGAAAGACATTGAAATTTAGGGTTGATGAAGGTCTTTTAGCACAACAGGTCTCATGTGTAGAAAGACACTTTTTTTGAAGGCACACGACCTAAAATAATGTTTCCAAAGTGTTATTTGGAGAAGGCTGCCCCCCCCCTAGAAGAAAGAAGGTCAACTCATAGAAGCAATGTGTTTGTAATAAACATGAACAAAGTAAACACAAGGGAAAAATCAATGTGTTTGTAATAAACATGAACAAAGTAAACACAAGGGAAAAAAATACACTTATTGGTGCCCGAGTGTCAAACAGCTGGTTTACGCTTTGAAGATTTATCACCAATTTTTGAAGTTCATTCTGTTTTTTTTTTTTGAAGACCCTTCTCTTCGTGTAAATATTTCGTTGTGTTGTTAGGTAGAGCCGGTTCTCTGAAGGCTTCAAAGAATTCCTAGTGCAATTCACTGTTCTACTTATGTGAGAAACTTACAAATTACCTACTTCAACTGTGGCATAACAATCATAAATAAGTCTGCACATGCAGAGATGTTACGTGAGAACTGTAACAAATTTAATTAATTAAATATTATATTAAGGGTTCACCATAAACGAATTGCAAAAACATTTAAATTACTCAAGATATTTCCATTTAAATGCGTTATTGGAATACTGGCACTGAATGGCTGGGTTTAAATACCCGTGAACCTCCTCCCGCAACAGAGTATTACTGGCCATTTAGCTCCACCCGCTCTGAAGGGTTAAAATCAGTGAGAGGACATCCACATAAATGTTGAATAATATATGTGATAGCTTGTAAATTGTGTGCTTGAAGAACTCGAAATATGAAGTGAGATACAACTCAGAGATTTTATTTAATATATGTAGGAAATAATACTGTGAGGTTTCTTTTAGTTATTATTAATTACACTGGACAACACATTTTACCTTTTTGTAAGTTACGGAATTGAAATGAACAGATTTGCCTGTATTTTTTCATGCTAAATACAAAAATGACAATGAAATTGTTAGCAGTGGTCTAGTTTTTTTCGTAATTTTGAAAAATATCTTTAAATACAATTTTTTCCCTCCTTAAATCTGGTAATGTTAAGACTAGCTTACCTCAGTTAAGGGCATTTCCTTTTAGCTTGTATCTTGTAATGGACCACTTATCAACAATAGTCAGTTAGCATAGATGTATTCCATTTGACTTGGTATCGTTTATCAGATGATGAGATCTTCTGGTGGAAATGTTCTCCATGTTCATCAGAAACTGCAGCACAGTTTTCCAGAAAAAAGTCCAAATGAGAGTGGAGAAAATGGATTTTTAATGACATATTGCACCCCATTTTACGATAGGCCAGTAACATATTTGTCCACACATTGTCTGTAGTTTGGGGCCCGGTAGTTCCCCAAGAAATGTAAGGCAACTGCTCTGAATGATTCCCACACATTTTTTTTTTCTTTTCTTTTCAAAGTTCAGAAAAGTGTTTATCCTTGAAGAGTTATCTGATCTAGGAACCAATAAAAATACCTTCCTTAGTATTTTAGTTGTGTTTAGTCTCGGAAATTTTGAGATTAAGTACTTAAATGCACTCCCACCAGTAACACTGCCTGAAGACTCAACTTTGATGAATCTAAAAATAGTCCCCATTCTTCTGGTAAGTGTTGGATGTTTATAGCAGACATTAGATCTTGTATATTGTTGCAGAATACAATATCATTTTTTTAAATTGCTCAAGTGGCTTCTGGCGTGTTCTGCATACAGATATTTCTACATTCTCACCAAGTTACTTTAAACTGCCAGGAGTTCTGCATTGACCTTCGAGAGTTCTCAGTCTTGGACAAGATCATTTAATTCCTCTTGAGTCATTCTGTTTGACTGAATTGGAATTTCAGGATTGAAGTCAGGATCGTGGGATATGGATGGTCTGGACATTTCTTCCGAAGTGCTGGATTACGGTTCATCGTCTGAATCATTATTATAGGAGTCTGGTGGTACTGGAATAGGAAGTTATTTTGAGTGTGGCACCAGACGAATAGCTGAGGGTGTGTTGAGATAATCATGGCTGACCTCTTTTTCTTTGAAATAAACTTAACTGGTGGGACCATCACATACATGATTAGTTTGTTCTCTCCAAATCATGGGAATTTCCTCTTTCCTTTCAACCAGTCACTAAGATTTGCAGAACATCTATTGTAGTAAATATGTGGAGCAAAATTTTTTTCAGGATTCTCTATTTTGCACCCGAAATAAAGATAATAAATGGAGTTATATGTCGCTTTTGCGATGAGAATGTCACTTTTCTGCAAATATAACAAAAGTTATATGATCTATTCACACAATTTCGTGGCATTTTAGATTTTATTACACTGCAATCTTATCTCTGTGCATAATTAATTTAAAAAATGTATCTGAGAAATATAGACATATCACACATGTGTTCCGCACAACAAAACTTCACATCTGTATAATATACACCTAGGTATAAACTATTGTTCACTCATGAAATTCCACTTCGACTTATTTCACAACCTGTTGGGGTAAACACCGACCCTTTAAGATAAATATTATTATCTATATTATACAGCTGTCACTGTCTCCCCCCCCCCTCTAAGAGTATTTCCTTGACCGTCACACTAACTATAATATTCACAGCATATGCAGTAACACTAGGCATGCTGATAATTTAAAAACAAGACCACTGCCGTCATTTTAATTGTCATATTCATAATTGGGAGTTTTATCTTAATATAAAACGGTCACTTTCACTCCCGTAACTTTTTGGCTGTTGTCCAGTGTCATTAATTTGAAAACCTCAATGTTATTTCCTGTAATTAATTTATCAATGAGTAAATATGCTATTTAGATAGAATATTCTTCCATACACAATTAAAACATGAAAATAAAAAAAAATGAATAAAAAATTTGCTCATAGAATTTATTTATTTTTAGTCAGCAAGTCATTGAAATTTAGAAAGGGAAATAAATAAATTTATAGTGGATAGGAAATCAGGCACACTATATTGGACAAAAAAGGACATAAAACCCACCATTTTCTGGCCTACAGTGACCCAAAATGTATTTATATTATGTTGGGCCTGTTCTTCAGACATAAAATAAAAAGGACATTTCTTGAACTTCTAAGCCCTAGTCATCAGGCAACTAAAATGAAATAATTAAAAGAGACATTACAGAGTTATTTCCTACATATATTAAATAAAATAAAATACTTATTTGGATTTTAAAAAATTGCATATTTTCAGCAAAAAAGATTAAATTAATTTTTTTTTTTTTTGCTGGTATAAGAAATTTGTGCAAACTGAAGATTCAATATACAATTTTAAATATATTTCTCCATTGATAGCCATTCTAATACAAAACTTTTGAGCAGTATAAGAATTTTGATACTTAAAAAATCATTTTTTTACCCACCCCATTAATAATCTAAGAAGCAATATGATTTTAGAGCATCTATGAAATACAAAAAAAAGTAGTTTGTTAAACATAACATCACAATTTCATCAAATTTTAATTTTTCCTAGTGTAATTTGATATTCATACATATATGTTATATTGTAGATTTTTGCTGATATAAATATAAGACATGTTTCTTGGGTTTTTTGCTTAAAAGATTCAAGGTTGGCCTCCGTCCACTGGTTCTAACATACCATTATCAAGGAATGAAAGTTTTGAGTTACTGGTATAAGTCTTATGTACCCTCAGCGATATTTATCTGTCACAGTGGACAGTGGCTTGCAATCCATGTGCTTGGATGGGTGTACAACTTCCCAAACGGACTACTAAGAAAATACAGTGCAATTACCAAACAGAACATGGTTTGCTAGCTACTGTCGAATAGTGTGACAGATAAATATAGCTGAGGGTATATAAGTCCTATACCAATAACTCAAACCTTTTATTCCTTGTTAAAGACATTAGTGGGATCAAGTTGAAACATTGAAACCAGTGGCAACCTTGAATCTTTGACATGGAAAACACAAGAAAGTTTTCTTAATTATACATACACACACACACACATGCATATATATTATCTCCCTATTTTATGTACTTGTTTCTTTCTTTGGATTAGATTACATAAAATTTATAATGAACTACGAACAGATATTTTTCAATAAGACAATAGAAACAATGAGAGTTGAAATAGAATACAAATATGAACCAAAAGCTTTACACCTTATCTCTTTTTAATATATTTGTTATGATATGTATGTATTGTTATTTACAACTGCAGGTTAAGATACTGCGTCTGCTGAGGATATTGGGGAAGAATGATGCAGAAGCTTCAGAAGCAATGAATGACATTCTTGCTCAAGTAGCAACCAACACTGAAACAAGCAAGAATGTTGGTAATACAATTCTCTATGAGACAGTTCTTTCCATAATGGATATCAAATCAGAGAGTGGGCTTAGGGTAAGATATTGTATCTAATTTAAAATAATAATAATGCTGATATATTTTCACCATCACTACTTAATGCCCATTGTCATCATTTTTTCTCCTGATTTCTCAATACATATGTATTGTCTGTGACATATATCTCCCTGAATGCTGGGAAATTAAGGACTTAGAATTACCATTAGGAAGGTAATGGGATATCTTATTTAAGATACAGTTTGTAACTAGCTACATTTCGTAAAGCTTGCATAAAATATTTTCTCTAGCTATTAATAGTGAGTGGAGAACATATTTTTAACAATTCACCTCACACATGTTTAAAAATGTATGAGGTGAGTCGTTAAAAATGTTCTCCACTCACTATTAATGAAATAACCTCATAATGTTTACTTCCCAACATTAATTTAATATAATTCTCTAGCTATGTTTAAAGAAAATTACCTGTTATAGTTTATTCTTTTATTACCAGTACAGTATTTAATTCTGTTTCGAATTTAATTAGTTTTAATCTAGTATAGTATAGTTATTGATTTTAGCTTATGTTTTTTTTAATAACTGATTTAGTGACATAGTGGGTCGGGTTTTCATACCAATGTAGCTTAGTTATTAATTTTGTAGAACTTTAAACTAGCCAGAAATAAAAATTATATATATATAGTAATTTAGGGCTATAGATATGTTATACAAAATAATATAATAAACGTAAATCCTCTACTTGTGTTCAACATAATACCTGATCGAGGAATGTGTTGAGATAAATTCCTTTTATTTAAGGTCTGTGAATACACAGATCCTGGTTGTTCAGGCCTGTCATGTCATTGGAGGAGAAGTAGAAAAGAAATTAATGTGTCATTCATCAGTAAGAAGAATTGGTGGAATTAAGTTAATGACAGGGAAAAAAGGGAGGAACTCCCAACTTATATCTCCCACAGCTCTGATTTGTCCACCACGAACCCCAAATGGAGTGATTAATATGCAAACTTAAGACCCAGAGTTTTGAGGGCAAATGACTAACCAGTTACACCGTAGATCACTGCCATAAAATAGTAAAAATGAAATGTAATAATTATTGGATAAAAGAAATATACAACACATGGATTCAAAGCGTGGGCCCAGGCATTGTACCAGTTCATTAAGCTAATACACTGAGATGGGGATAGGTCGCCAATTATTTATTCAAAGATTACAATATTTTAATTAATTTTTTGAAGAGACAATTTTTTGCAGAACTGGGATTTGAACCAATAACTTCAGTTTTATGCACTTGTGCTACTCAGGCATCCATGTTCTGACACAAAAAATGATTTATACAATCAGCCTGAGTACATAAATCTACATATTGACATCATGATGAGCAACATTTGTTAGCTGTGTTACAACATTTAATTTCATTAGTTGTAGTAAACTTTAAACTGACTTTATTAAGTTATGTAGGTAGGAAATAACACTATGAGGTTTAAACTGACTTCTAAGGAACTAAGCCCTGATCTTAGTTCATTTTTTGATTTCAGTTCAAATTTGATCTTTAGTCATTAAATTAATATTGAGAAGCTAAAGCTATTACTATGATAGAAATAAGTAAATTAATGAACACAATTAAATTATTGTAAATCAATGGTAAAGAGAAAAAAAAATTTTTTTTTGCCTGAACTGGGAATCGAACCCCGAACCTTTAGCTTTCCGTGCTAATGCTCTGTCCACTGAGCTAATCCAGGTTTCATTCCCATCCAAGCAGAAATCCTTCCTTTTCCTTACTCTACTGGTCCCACATTCAATTGCAATAAATCATCATTCACATATACACTATGAATGGCTTCTACCTGAATGGTAGATGATGATTCATTGCAATTGAATGTGGGACTAGTAGAGTAAGGTAAAGGAAGGATTTCTGCTTGGATGGGAATGAAACCTGGATTAGCTCAGTGGACAGAGCATTAGCACGGAAAGCTAAAGGTTCGGGGTTCGATTCCCGGTTCAGGCAAAAAATTTTCTCTTTACCATTGATTTACAATAATTTAATTGATCTTTAGTCACCTATCTTTTTATGACAATACCCAATAAATATTTTATTTTAAACTACTTTATTTGTTCTAAAAATAGCTTTAACATGATATTTTTCATATATATATATATAACTATTACTTTCAAATTTTACTAGCTAATACCCGGCATGCTCTGTTACTCCTAAATAAATGAAATATTTAAGGTTAATTAAATTGTATGGTGTATACTGCGACAATCCAAACTTGACAGTTGCTAGAATCAATGTTTAATTTCGAATTTAGGTAAACCCCCACTTCTGTCATGTTTCGTTAATTTTTGGATAATGCCTACCTCGGTTTATTTTAATAGGACATACTGAGTTTTGCTGTGAAACATTGAAAATTGCAACTGCTAGAGCAAATTAAAAATTGTTGTTTCAAGTTTTACACATAATAGTGGCTAAACATTCTCTGTACCTGAAAACATGTATGTACAAATATTCATGAAGATAGGTTGAGTGGTTTAGCAGTTTATAAAGCATGAATATATGCAGGCTGAATTTTTTTAATATAAAGTGTCTAACTTATATAGAATATATATAAAATAAAAGGTTTATTCATATATTTGTCACATATATAATTTATTTGACTTTTAGGTACTTGCTGTCAATATTCTAGGAAGGTTTCTTCTAAACAATGACAAGAATATTCGTTATGTAGCTCTGAACACCCTCTTGAAGACTGTTTACATTGATACTAGTGCTGTCCAGCGACATAGAAGTACTATTCTGGAGTGCCTAAAGGTAAAATGCCTGCTTTGCAAGCATAATTTATTTCAGAAATGTAATCCAAAACATCCATATATCAAAACAAATTTTCTTATATGGAATAATGGAAACTTAGAGATCTTTTCTTTATTCCACAACTGTTCTATACAAATTATTAATACAAAATATAAAGTAAAAAATCCAATACTATAATGTACTTAACCTCATCACGACAATTAAAAATGCTTTAAGACATACATATACAGAGTTTTAAAGCTAACAAGGAACTGTCAACCATTGCATGCCGAAACCTATCTTGAAATTCCTTCTAGAGAAGCTTTCTGATGTACAAAGTCCATGTAAAAAAAAAATTATCTGCCATTTTTAACTACAAGGCATAAGGTTCCAGTTGGGTTTGTAAACCTTGTAAAGTTTTATTTTTAAGGGGTGTAGAATTAAAATCAAGTTCCAAATCTCTCATTCAAACTATAGGGAAGTTAATACAATACCTGAACGGTAGATTGGATAACCATCACTACCTGCTGTTTGCTCTACATCCTGCCTCACTTCATTCCACTCTTACTCATGTAGGGGAGACCATTTGCTCTGTACAGTGGGTTGACATTGCTGGTTTGTGGCTTTGATTTATGTGCATTGCATTTAATAACAGCAGATAACACTGGACAACAATGAAATTTGCACCTGACAAAAATTATATGTTTCTAACATATTTTATGCCCTGATTTCTAAACTGAAATCCCTTTTCCGTTATCACCTATGGTTTTGAAGTAATCACCGATTTATGATTATACTCTCAGCCCGACTGAGTGCAAAGTAGTGGGCTATTGTATGCATAATCTATTGAACCCTTGTTTATGAAGAAGGACCATATGACAACACATTATTACTGGAAAAGAAACAATTCCAGCCTATTGGGTGGTCTGTTTCAATTTATGAGCCCTATGAATTGCATGGTGTAGCAGATTGTATGTTTACACAATTTATTTTATTACGGTCTCTTAACCTCCCCACTTGTATTGTTGAAGCAGAGTGCAAAAGCAGTCATTTAAAAATATATTTTATCTTCTAATGTATCTCAATTTAACAGAAGTCAGTCAGAACTATTAGGCTCTCTGTTACAGTACTGGTATTTGTTTGAGTCCAATTTCAAAATAACAACTTATAGGAAACATGAACACTCTTTGAATGAACTTGTCTCTTGTAATGATGTTGATGGACTAACGGAACAATTGAGCGGTAAAATTTGCAATCCATTAGAATGACGCCTTTTCATAGATTCTTCCAAGTTAAGTTTAAAGCCAGTGTTGTTACATAATTGTAATGTTTACATTCTGTGCCTATACCTATTGCTCATACTATTCATATGAAAGAAACGTACAAGAATATGAATTTGCTTTTAAAAAGTGTTTTAACTACACAAAACATGAATGGAAAATATGTGGAGATCTTAAAGTCATAGGGATACACCTTGGAATGCAGAGTGGTTTCACCAAGTTTTGTTGCTTTTTTTGCGAGTAGGACCGTTGAGCTAAACAAAAACATCATGAAGTTAGAGATTGTACTCTAAAGGTCTAGACCGTAAAAGTCGTTCTCTGCTGAGAAAGTTGATCCAAAGATGTTTTTGCATAAATTAATGAGTCATTTTAACATCTTACCTCATATTTCATGTTTTTCAAACATGGTAACTATAGTTTTCAAATGATCTTGTCATTCATTTTCAACCGCCATTATGACTACATGAAATATGAGGTAAGATGTTAAAATGACTCATTAATTTATTAATTAAGAACCTCATAATGTGTTTCCCAATTTTAACTTTGAATGTTTTTGCATACTCAAAAATCTGTTCATGCGATAATAAAATTCCTAATCTACCTGGCGAGGTGACTTTGCAGAGAACGAATTGTGAGCAACCTTGTGGTAACTGATGTACTTTAAAACCTTGCTGCTTTATCCAAGATGTCGGACCTTGAAGACTTCGATCATGTTTTCGGTATACGTGGAGAAGAGGAATTTGATAGAGTCTACCAAAGAATTCAACTGGAAGAACATGAGAATCGGCGTAATATCACGAGAGGCAGACGTCGTCGTATACGATATTATTTGCGGGACGCAAGCATAAATGCATTCCTCTAGCAGATGAAAATAACGGAAGTGATTTTATCGCTGAGAATTCTGGGTAATTTCTTGCCAATATTACGAAAAAACTACTTTCATGCATGACCAGTCAGCAACTCGCTAATTGGAACTTTGCACGTTCTCACGGAAAATTCAACTTACCAGAGACTAATGTATTTGCATGCTTTGCTACCAGGGGACAAGAGTATTAAACACCAACCATTAGTTAAGAAAGAAAACATATTGCTGCCACCCTTTCACATTAAGCTAGGCTTAATGAAAAATTTTGTTAAGGCTCTAAACAAAAATGGTAAAAGTATTCTGTATTTGAAAGAAGAAAATTCCAAGAATTAGTGAAGGTAAATTGAAGGAAGGTATTTTTATTGGTCCACAAATTTGTGAAGTGATGCAAGACAAGAAGTTTTATGACGTGCTAGAGGACAATAAGAGAAAGCAGCCTGGGTGGGATTCAAGACAGTGTGTGCTAATTTTCTGGGAAATGTAAGGGCCAAAAACTACCAATACATTATTGATAACATGCTAAAGACATATATAAACTTGGGGTGTAATATGTCATTGAAAATTAATTTCCTACATTCCCACCTGGACTTCTTTCCTCCCAACCTGGGGGCCATCAGTGATGAACACGGAGAACGTTTTCATCAAGACATATGTCATGGAAAGAAGATACAGAGGGCAGCTAATTAGGGATATTCCTGATGTTGTTCACAAGCAAAAATGTTCCAGAAAATCTTTTTAGAATGTGAGTAAAATCAAACTTTTTTTTTCTATATTTCTATACTTTTTTGCAAAATACATCAGAAAATTTGTGACTAAGTCTTCCTGAAAGTTATTTAATGTATACAATTCTTCTTTCTTAATAATCATTGAATTTACAAAAATAACATAAGGAATTACCAGAATACTCAAATTAGATATGTTCGGTTATTTTCTTTTTGGATTTGTATGTAAATTTTCAATCAAGTTTCCTGCAAAAATGGTACATGATGGAAAATTTTGGATTGCAGATCTGAATTCAGCTTAGGTTAGATATATATATATATATAAAATCACCTATTTTCATTCGAGGGCAAAAAAAAAGTTTGAAATTTGTTGTCCAGTGTAATTTTTGGACATGGCTTTGATATATCACAATGCTTCTCTAGGTGAAATTTCAAGGTTTTGACATGCAATGATTGACAGTTTCCTTGTAAGTAGAGAAAAAGAGTAAGTTCATATGGCGTGATGATGCATGCTGATTGAAGATAGAGCAATCCTGCAATGAGCATGAGAAAACTATAGATTCATTTGAGTTCTCTTGAAATTCATATTTCAAGAACTTACTGATTATCAAATATGTATATATGAAGGCAGCTTTCGGTAACTTAGGTATAATTTTTGCTATCTAGCTATTGGCTTATTTTTTGTTTACTTCAAAATCACTTAGACTAAGTTACTTGCAATTTGAGGTTTTACTATAACAGATTTTGTAATCACTTCAGTTACCATGCTTTTTTGTGTTACGTCATAGATTTTATTTTTTACTAGCTAATACCTGGTGTGCACTGCTAAGCCTAAATAAATGAAAATTAATATGTTTTTATGTTTAGTTGAATAAGTAAAAGGAAAAAAATTATAAATTTATATGATGTTTTTATTATTGATTTAACATTTCTCAATGAAAGATAAATTATATTTGAAGAGAAAAATTTTCGCCTAGACCGGGACTCGAACCCGGGACCCTTGGCTTTCCGGGCCAAGTGCTCTACCAACTGAGCTACCGAGGCGAGTTACGATCTAGACGCAAATTTTTCTCTTATATACGTTGTAAAAAAAAATTTTTTTCTCTTCAAATATAATTTATAAATTTATATTTTTAGATACCCCGTTCTGATTACCCTACGTTGCCCGGGAATCTACTTATCCCGATCTTCTTGACATAAATGAAATACGAAAATTAATGTGTTTTATGTTTATTTAAATATATAAAAGGAAAAATTTATATTATAATTATTTTTATATACCACGTGCTTTTTACCCGGCGTTGTCTGGGATTCTATTCATCCCGATCTTCTTGGCATAAATGAGCTGAAAGACAAAAATTAATGTACTTCTTATGATTAGTTGAATAAGTCTTCTTCTTCTTCCTTCCAAGTATTAGGCCAAGGCCTAGTTGAATAAGTAAAATGAAAAATAATTATAAATGTATATTGTAATTATTTTAAGATTCCCCATGCTGATTACCAGGCGTTGCTTGGGAATCTACTTATCTCGATCTTCTTGGCATAAATGAGCTAAAAGACAATTTTTGTTATTATGAGTTATCCGTAAAAGAATAGTAAAAGAATAAAGACAAAAATGGTTATTGTGAGTTATCTGTAAGAGATAAACATATTCTGTCGCAGACTTTTTTGTAGAGCTTTTTGAGGCATTCAATTCTGTGTACATTAATTTTGTGTATTTGTTATGGTTTAAGTAGCATAAGCCATTTAAGCATCCAAAGAGCTACTTTTTTCACTTCCACTACAAAGGGCAATTTTTAAGGGTGTAGGAGTTCAGTATAACAACTCTCTTATAATGTCGGTTGAAAATGAATGACAAGATCATTTGAAAACTATAGTTACCGTGTTTGATAAAACATGAAATATGAGGTAAGATGTTAAAATGACTCATTAATTTATTAAACTCTCTTATAGTCTGTGTACATCCCGGAAATCTCCTGAATGTTTTGCAAAAAGCCCCATCACAGTTGGATCAACAGTATGGCCACGCATAAAGTACAAACAAACAAACATTCATTTTTATATATTAGGTGTGGTGTAGATATTTGAAAAAACAAATTCTTCAGAAAGTTGATAAATGGCACAACAGATACCAGTTTTATATGTTTTGTTTTCAGGATCCTGATGTGTCTATAAGACGGAGAGCTTTGGAGTTAAGTTTTGCACTTGTGAATACCAACAACATTAGAACAATGATGAAGGAATTACTGCAGTTCTTGGAGAAAGCAGATCCAGAGTTCAAAGCTCAATGCTCATCTAACATTGTCCTCTCAGCTGAACGATTTGCTCCCAACAAACGATGGCACTTAGATACATTACTTAAAGTTCTTGTAGCAGTAAGTTAATTTTAATTTAATTTTATTTAATTTTATTTTATTTTAAATTGGTTGTAACATTCACATTTTAACAATTTAAAAGAATAATTTTATCTCTAGGTATATTTCTTTGATATGTTCATTTTAGAAACTTCAAATGTAATCCTTTGCACCAGGTTTGAACATAAAGTCTTCAAATCCATTAACAAATACATTATTCAATCATTTCAGATGTTTAATTGGTGTGTAAGTATTAATCATTTAAAGGACTAATTTCTTAAAAAAAAACAAGTATTTGAAACTATGGTATTTTTAGAGGAAGAAGTTGTGTAAACCAGTGTAACAATCATAATTTCTTTGGGAACATAATTGATGTTAAGGTAACTAGTATAGAGTTCCAAAAAAGGCAAAGATAATTGTTATTATCAGTTACAATATATGCAAAAGGCACAATATATGCAGATGTCACAATATGCAATTAGATTAATATAATAGTGACATTATAATGAAAGAAATAAAAGAAATATGAAAGATAAGAAGAGTGACTCTATACTTCTTTCACCCTTAGTTTATGTTGTAATGTAAACAGAAGCACATGGTTAAGTGTAATTTCATTGGCCACATGAACCTAATAACATCGTTGTCCAGCGGCGTAGATGAAAACATAGTTCCCTGATAAATCTACATTTTATATAATATATCTACCATGTATGAACAAAGTTATCGCAAAAATAACAATAAAGTAATATACAGTATAACATATGAAAAAATGACAATGGTGAACAGTAAGTATAAATTTAAATATAACACCATTTTGCACAGATGAAGAGGGATATGGTTGAGTAGATTAAATTTAGATTTAAATAGCATTAAAAATTACATTATCTTTATTGTATTACCTGAGTATATATTCCTGTTCTATGCTGTAGCCGAGGCATCATGCCTTGGTTCAGAGCTAAGGGACATGTGCAGGTTTGAATACCCATGAGGGAAGAAATATTTTCAGCCAGTATGGGACCAGTACCCAACCAGCATCATGACAAAGGCCATAGCCGGCTAAGTAGGGGTGAGCGGCCCCCATGTGCATTCGTTCCAAATTTTGGCCAAAAGTTGCATCTGATGGCTTATAAACTCACCCCAAATTTCAATCTTATACTTGCACTAGGAACAAAGATAAAAATACAACTAGTATTTTTTGTGAAGATTTTTTTTTTCTCAGGATCTACTGGACCAATTTTTATGAAAATAATATATGTTGTAAATGTATTCAAGGTGATTCACATAAAAAATCAAGAACCCAATCCCACAAACGTAACTACCCGAAAAAAAAATAGTTTTCAGAATTTTTTTTGGTCACTCGCTCATGAGATACAATTACGAGTTTTTTTTTTTCTATTAGTCGGACATCTTTCTACAACATATAATTTTTCCAAGTCGATCAAAGAGGTGGAGCATAGTTAAAAAAATTAAAATACAATTTTTTTTGCACATTTTATTTGCATTTTATTAAGATTTCTTGCAATATAATTATACTTTCAATCAATTTTTGGTGCTGTGTCATTTACGTTACTGGCCGATGAAGATTTTCACTGCCTCCCTTAATCATCGTCGCTATCATCATTTATGATGGCAGTTGTATTCTTCTTTGCGAACAATTTTGAACAAATATCTTCCATGTAGCTACCTGAGAACAGCGGCCCGGAAAGCCAAGGTCCCGGGTTCGAGTCCCGGTCTAGGCGAAAAATTTTCTCTTCAAATATAACCAACAGTCTCCTCCTCCCATTGGCACATTCACAATAATGTTGGTACATTGTTTATTTTTTCTTTCACTCACCTCATACTTCATAACTCCTAGCAAACCCAGGGTTTCGTCACATCATTTGTGACATTCTCAATGCTGTTTCACATTCACAACTGACGTCCTACGGCCTTCTCAGTTGTGAACGTGAAACAGCATTGAGAATGTCACAAATAATGTGACAAAACCCTGGGTTTGCTAGGAGTTATGAAGTATGAGATGAGTGAAAGAAAAAATAAACAATATTAAAAAAACCTCATAGTGTTATTTCCTATCTACATAACTTAATGTTGGTACATATCTGTTCATGGTATAATCAAACAGAAATACCAACTCCTTGATAAAAAAATTGGATAATAAAATGCTTCCAAAAGTGGGTAGTTACTTTAGAATCGCATCATTTCTGCATAATAATTTGGAAAGTGTTTAACATCGGATGCAGAATGTGCAGATGAAGTCTTAGAGAGAATGAAAATTCAGAACAGTGTCGAAAATATGTTAGTGATCGAGGTCGAAGAGAAAGGATGGCTTCGTAAGAAAATACCTTTTCAAAGTATTTCATCAGAGGATCTACTAGAATTTCCAGAAATGACTGTGAGAGAGCTAAAATTCTGTTCACCGGATCATACCAGTTTTCACAAGCTATATCATATCTTGCAGAAATGATTGACGAAGCTGGGAACGTAAATATACAATTTGTCAAAGATAAATCAAGCATTTTGATGCTTCAAGTTCAGTCTCACCACATATCCAGGAAGGTTTATCATTGCTTCGTTGAATATACCCCTTGCAGTATTGGCACAAAAGGAATCAAAAGACATTATTGTGAATGCGCCAGTGGGAGGAAGACTGTCGATTGCTGTTCTCATGTAGCTGCAATCATATATTACTGGCACATGGAAGATATTTGTCCAAGATTTTATGACCAGCTGCGATTCTGAGTAAATTGTTCGCAAAGAAGAATACAGCTGCCATCATCAATGATGATAGCGATGATGATTAAGGGAGGCAGTGAAAATCTTCATCGGCCAGTAATGTAAATGACACAGCACCAAAAATTGATTGAAAGTATAATCATATTGCAAGAAATCTTAATAAAATGTAGATAAAATGTTCAAAAAAAATTGTATTTTAATTTTTTTAACTATGCTCCACCTGTTTGATCGACTTGGAAAAATTAATATGTTGTAGAAAGAGGTCCAATTGTCTAATAGTAAAAACTCGTAGTTGTATTTCGTGAGTGAGTGACCAAAAAAAAATCACGAAAACTAAAACATTTTTTCGGGTAGTTATGTTCGTGGATTGGGTTCTTGATTTTTTATGTGAATCACCTTGAATATATTTACAACATATATTATTTTCATAAAAATCAGTCCAGTAGATCCTGAGAAAAAAAAATCTTCACAAAAAATGCTAGTTGTATTTTTATCTTTGTTCCTAGTGCAGCTACAAGGTTGAAATTTGGGGTGAGTTTGTAACCCACCAGATGCAACTTTTGGCCAATGTTTGGAACGAATGCACATGGGGGCTACTCACCCTCCACTTAGCCGGCTATGGCCTTTCTGTAACTACAATAAGTAGCAAGTACATGTTGAATTAACTGTTGTGGAACCTGATATGCTAGGTGATCAGTCATCTCATTATTGATAAATGTGAGTGTGAAGGTAGCAGGTAGTTGGTACCTGAAGGCCCTTCTAGGCCTATTGTGACATGGAGTTTAGTTTTATATATTTCACAAAATGGAGTTTAACCAGCACTCTGACATTTTACAGTAGAGCTATCTCTTAATAATAACTTATTATTTACAAAACGTAACTGACAATGTACAATTTTAGGACTTGAAAATCTTGCACAACATTATGTAAAGTTTATCCATTTTTCCAGTAGTGATTTGAAATTCACTTGCATTTCTGATGTTTGCAGAAAATTTGAGTTCACCATAGTAGTCATTTGGCTACTATTGACCTCTCCAACAATGAGGTTTTAAATTAATAAAATCAGAGATATATTATATGCATTAAGCCTGATGTTATAGCTTGTTCTAGTGAAGATTTAATTATTGAGAGATGATTTTTTTTTTTTTTAGGCTGGAAACTATGTGCGAGATGATGTAGTGTCTTGTACAATTCAGTTGATCTCAGAGTCAACATCACAGCAGGGTTACATAGTCGACCAGTTGTGGCGAGCACTGGAGAGAGACACAATGGACCGCCAGCCACTGATACAAGTTGCCACATGGTGTATTGGAGAGTATGGGGACCTGCTTCTGTATGGACCTTCATCCAGTGAAGACAATCCCATCAGGGTGAGGGTCAGGAGCGGAAGTGTGATATGGAGGTAGCAGCTACATAGATGTGTCACTTAGGCATGGTGTGTTTGACATTGTCATGGTTTGAGGAATGTCCTTAGTAATCTTGCAGGGAATACTGAAATTTGTCAGTATTTGAAACCTTTTCACTTGATGATAAATCATTGTTTCTTTGTGGCCTCTACATTCTGCAGAGAGACATTGTGAGTGTTCCAAAACATGTCTAAGAGAGTTCCATTAATTTTTCTTACTATATAATGTGATATAATGTGCCGTGTTTCACGATCTACTACCTTTTTTGTGCACTGCATCTTTAGAGGATTTACTCATATATTCCATTACACTCATAGTAGCATCGAGTTCATAGCTATCAGTGCTATTTCTTTTCCTTTGCCCGGGCCCATGAGAGGCAAAGATTGATTCATCCTTCCTATCCAGATTCATAAAAATTAATCAATAATAATTCTTAAAACACACTGTAGTAATTTATGATTCTTAGTTAACCTGAATATACTATTTTCAACCACGAAAGCTAGACAGGAAAAAGGAGCTCATATAACTTTGAGAAAACTTGTATACGGGAATTATGCAAGACAGCTGTAGCGTAGCTAACATACAATAATCAGACATTGATATTTACTAATGAGATTTAATAATTAAATTGTACGTCTGAAGTTGAAAAGTGAAATTAAATAAATACATAACTTGATCATTCGAATATTAAAGAACAAATAATAAGTAATAACAGAAATAACATTATTTACACAATCAACCACTCATACATACTTTTTAGTCCTGCCTAGGGTGCTTTACCCTGGCTTGCTGGACCAAACCGAAAATATGCAGCTCGCGTCCTCCAGACGACAGGCAAGTGTTCCAACGAAAATCTATGATCGAATGATAGAGTTCAACACGTGTTTGGCCTATTTGAGAGTTCCGAGGTAGAAGGGGAAGTTGTGCACTACAAACAGAGCAAAGGGAGGGGTAGGAAGGAGAGTGGGAGTAGATACAAAGAGAAAGGAAATTGACATAGTTCACAAATCTCACTGCAGAGGGAGGATAATAACACAAATGTATCAAACCGAAATAGCACTTTCGGTTCAATAAGTTTAGTACAGTAAGATCTTAATGGGAAATTGGAAATTTTATATTAATATCATATATGGCTGGGATTCCAGAGGTCTGAGCTTGATTTCTGGTTTTACCATAGAATTATTTCTAGTATAGGACCTGGAATAGGTCAGTCATGTGAGAACAAATTTAAAAAAAGTAGTAATAATTTTAAGATAACTCAAACTAAGGTTGGGGGGCTACATCACCAAAAAAAGAAAAGTGTAGTCATATTAAATATTCATTCTTGTAGCTGACATTGCATGCTTATGCTATTAATTGCAAGCGGCTGCATTGATGTACATGCAGCTTATGTGGGCATTTGTTAGTTCTATGCCAGTAACAAGGTTAGCCCTTAAGGTAGAATTTTTGTCACTCACCTCATATTGTTCTTCTTATTTGACTGTAAACTAGTTTCGGAACATAGTTTCTGTTCCATCCTCAGTATCGTCATGACCGTTGTTCTGTCCTCATAAAGAGCTGTCCTTCGCTCCTTCCGTTGGCTGACTGAAAAACCTCGAAACCAAGTCATTCTCACTGGGAATTTCAAAGTTCATCAATTTCTTCTTTTCACTCTTTTGAATGTAGATATTTTCCCGAATAGTAAGTTCTTTTGGTTTTTCTATTTATATTAAGACTGAAAAACCTCGAAACCTGGTCATTCTCACCGGGAATTTCAAAGTTCATCAATTTCGAGGTTTTTCAGTCAGCCAATGGAAGGAGCGAAGGACAGCTCTTCAAGACGACAGAACAACGGTCATGACGATACTGAGGTTGGAACAGAAACTGTGTTCCGAAACTAGTTTATAGTCAAATAAGAAGAACAATATGAGGTGAGTGATAAAAATTCTACCTTAATAATGAATATATCTCATAGTGAGAATTCCTAAAATAAGTAAGGTTAACCCCTCTCACCCATAAAGATGAATGCTCACAAGGTTAATTAGTTGCTAACCAGGAGAAGGTTAGTCCAGTAGTGGGTTTGCCACTTCAAAGCTTCTTTACAAGCTTATAAAAAAGAGAGAGATACAGGAAAGACAGAAATGAATCCTTTGCCCCCATCAGGGTCAAAGAAAACAAAGAGGTCTGTCAAGGGAGACTGGATAGGAAAGCAAAAAGAGGGATCTGGTACTAGAAAAGAAAGAAATACCAGATTGGTCTTTAACCTACCAAGCTACCAGTGCTAATTGGTGGGTAGCTCATCCCTTCAGTTCATATTGCATAAACAATATGTTCAACAGCTGCACCACGAGAAGGTAGGATTGCTGGGTTATTGTCCAGGTTAGTTCCTTTAAGCTTTCAATCTAGAAAGAATTAGAGGGTCTCTTCCTTGTTAAAAACTATAACCCTTTCACAACCTAATTTTAAATATAAAGGTTGCAAATAAATGAAGGCATAATTACCCACATGACTTCCTTTACTACTGGTTAGTGAAGCATGGACACTAAAACGACAACATGAAAGCAGAATAACAGTTTGTGAAATGAGATTCGTGCGCAGAACAGCGGGTTACACCAGATGGGATCGGAAAAGGAACACCGATATCTTTAAAGAATTGAAGACTACTCCAATTTTGAAATATATTAAACCGTACCAACTAAATTGGAAACACCATCTTGAAAGAATGAGTTCATATCGGATCCCCAAAGCTGTTTATAATTATATACCAAGAGGACGAAGATCTCTGGGCCGTCCTATGAAACGCTGGAGGGAAAATTTTCTATAGGATCGTAACAAGCCTTGGCCTAATACTTGGAAGGAAGAAGAAGAAGAGAAGAAAGACAAACCAGTAATAGCAATAACTTTAGTAGGCCTTAGCTCTTTGCACTGTTGTTCCACAGATTTATTTTTAATATTATCACCTAACCAAATTAAACTATACTTAATAAAAATTACAGTGAAAGTAACACTATGAGATAATTTACAATTTATAAATTGATTCAGATAAATGTTTTTTTTTCATCTCACCTCATAAAGTTCCGTGTTTTCACAATACTGATTTCAAATGCCTCCACCTCCAGTTTTGACTGAAATAGAGGCAAAGGCCTTTGAAACCAGTATCGTGAAAACATGGAACTTTATGAGGCAAGATGAAAAAACATTTATCCAACTCAGTTTTTAAGTTTAAACTAAATTAAAGGTCCTGGGTTCAAACCCCAGTCTTAGCATATAATTTTTCTCTTCAAATATAATTAAACTATGTTGTTATAATAATAAACTCTGTGTGTTTGAAGAGTTTGTAAAGGATAACAATTTAGAAAACTCTCTCATTTTACAGATTACATATTCTCTTTATTTTATGATGGACTAATAGCTACAATGCTTGTTTCTGATTCGTGTTTGCAGGATCAAACCTGTTGGGTCAATGAATTTTTATGGGCATAAAAAATCCTGATCATGACTTCCTTCAGAAGAGACGTAAAATTGTCTTGGATTTATGACATATAAAAGAAGCTAAAGCCTGAAATATGATTCTTATTAGTAAAATGTATCAGCCCTTTGAAGCCAATATTTTTATTATAATCAATGGTAAAGAGAAAAAAAAATATTAACTCTTCATTTACATGTGTGCTAATTTTATTCTTTAGTGAAATTATCTGCCATGAATATATGGATACTCAGCCACTTAAGGACCTCTCATAGTAGAGTTTTTTCTGTAGTATTAATATTCAGAGTGGAACGCTAATGGCTTCGGTGCCAAGGCCCAGCTTTTGAAAACAACAACAACATATTCAGAGTGGAAGCAATAATATTAAGCAGGATGTAATGATGATGTGTACTGATCTGCTTTTACACATAATATTAGGGATCATCAGGATCTTCAGGAAGACCTAAAAAAATAAATGGATAGATGATGTAATTTATGATTTTATTATTGAAACACTTGGCAGTCACGGACCAGGATAGTTACACTGAAGATGGGTAAAAAATAAATAAAACTTTTATAGGAATTACATGAGGTTTAATTTAAGATTTAAAATTAAAATGTAATTTTAGGAAGTTATATTTTGAGGTTATTTTAATTATATTATTTTTGGTCTGGACATCTTACCTCAATATTAATGTTGATTTGTTCTTGGACATGTTTCAAAACAATTCTGTTGTCTGGGAAAGCTGAAGATAAAACAGAATTGTTTTGAAACATGTCCAAGAACAAATCAACATTAATATTGAGGTAAGATGTCCAGACCAAAAATAATATAATTTAAAATTAAAGTTCTTTGTATCTCATCTCATACCGTCTTCTAATTATACCGGTTTCAAAACCTATGTGGTTTCATCTTCAATTATATTTTGACTGATGTCATATCATTCAGGAGAACGGCTTCTTATTCCCTCTGTTGGTGGGCCGATGAAGCTCCGAGCTAAATCAAATTTCCTGGGAATTTCAAAATTCATAAGTTTTTCTTTCTTGATTTTTTAAATGTGGATTTTTCCCAAACCGTGAGCTCTTTTGGTTTTTCTATTTGTTTAATTAAACTGACATTTATATCAATTAGATGTTTTTCAGAACAAGCATGAAATGGAAAAGTCAGCAGTAACTGCTCATGCTTGTTCTGAAAAATATATAATTGATATAAAAGCCAGTTTAATTAAACAAATAAAGAAAAATCAAAAGAGCTCACGGTTTGGAATAAAATCCACATTAAAAAAAATGAAGAAGAAAAAATTTATGAATTTTCAAATTCCTGGGGAATTTGATTTAATTAAGAGATTCATCAGTCCACCAACAGAGGGAGTAAGAAGCGGTTCTCCTGAATGACATGACATCAGTCAAAATATCACTGAAGATTAAACCACCTAGGTTTTAAAACTGGCATAATTAAAAGACTGGATATGAGGTGAGGTGTAAAGAATTTTAAATTAAATTAAAAAAAAAATAGTTGAAAACTCCAAAGCTTTCAACTAAATCTGGCATGTGGCAATCATATTAATATAGAGAAATATCTATGAGTAATTATTAAGGTAGAAATATCTATGAGTAAATTGGAATACATAATAGCTTAAATCATTAAAGCACTGGTGTACAGAACCAGAGATATTAGGTTCAAATCTCAGTTAGGCATATATTTTTCTATATTAAATTAATGTTGGGAAGAATATTTTTTCTTAATTAAGTTATGTAGATAGGAAATAACACTATGAGGTTTTTTAATATTGTTTATTTTTTATTATTTCACTCACCTCATACTTCATGAAGTATGAGGTGAGTGAAGTAATAAGAAATAACATTTTTTCTGTTTATTTTTTTTAATTAACATTTTCCAATCCTGGATAGAATCTAATTTAAGAAAGAAAAATTAACATCTGAACCAGGATTTGAACCCTGGACCTCTTGTTTTCCATGTGAGCATGCTGTCCATTACATCATTCAAATGACGATACAAACATTAATATTTCATTCAGCTTACACAATTCTGGGTTCAAACCCTAGTCTGTGCATATAATTTTTCTCTTCTAATATAAAGTATGCACTTCTATGGTGCTTATGGTGATTAATTCCTATAAAAGTTAAATATACAATTCTAGTTTGTCCAAAAGCTAATAGTTGTCCTTACCATCACACCAACTGACATCTTCTATTCATAAGTATTTTTATTGAGAATTTATACATTACTTTTTAGCGGTAAAGCTTCATATTTTTGATGTTATACTTCTGAATAGAAGATGTCAGTTGGCGTGATGGTAGCGACAGCTGTTAGCCTTCAGGCGAACGAGAATTGTATAAGTTGAAAGAAATGTTAATGTTTGTATCGTCATTTGAATAGTGTAATGGACAGCACGCTCATATGGAGAACGAGAGGTCCAGGGTTCAAATCTTGGTTCAGATGTTAATTTTTCTTCCTTAAATTAAAATAAAATAAAATATATTTTTCTCTTCAGATTTACAATAGAAGTAAATTTAGTTGTAAAAGTGTAGCAACATGCCAAAAATAATCAATGAGAAATTTCAACACATTCATTAAGCTTCACATTTTATGAGGAATTATTAAGTCAATTTATACATGTCTAATGTTAGCCTCTTACTATAAGGGCAAAGAAGAATGGATTGTTTGGAAAGTTTGTCTGCTTGGGCATGGATCTAAAACTAAACTCCATGGCACAATAGACCTAGAAAGCCCTTGGCCTACCAGCTGGCTGCTGGCCCCATGTCAACATGTACTGATCACAGAGGTAGATAATCATCCAGGCAGTGTAGGGGGTGACATGTGATCAGCATGTTGTGGCCCCCAGCCGTTATAGCTGGTTTTTTCAACCTGGAGCCACTAATTATTCTAGCTACCCAAATTCCTCTCGATGTTGGTTGGGCACTGGTCCCATACTGGCTGAAATTCCATGAGAACATTTCTTCCCCCATGGAGACCCGAACCAGCACAAGTCCTATAGCTGGGGCATAGATCTTCAGATTCAATTATGCCAATGGATGATTTATAGAGTAATTTAAATGAGTGTCTATAGATTAATTCAGTATTTCATCATAAATTATACATAGATTATTAAAGAATAATAGTTGACTCATAATTTTTTTTTGACTGAGGCAGTAAAGAAATATTGATTTGTTATCAAATGAATCATAGTAATCATTATATCTGCATTTATTAGGCTAAAAGAAACAATCAATGAACCTTTTAATGTGTGAATGAAACATAGAGCACTCTTTCCCATGTCGCCTTTTATTTACCCATTTTATTTTATTTTCTACCTCATAGAATATCTATTAGCTTGAAATTATATTGAAATCATGCATGGTTGTGTTAAGAACAAAATAGTGTAGGCTATATAAGCCGGTTTCATCAACAGATGTTAGAAGAACATTAACATTATACTAAAATTTTAACATGTTATAATATTTTTGTTTCACCTTTTTGTGCAAAATGTTAGTTAATATCTTGCTAAATTTAGTGGATGCCACATTGAGATGACGGTGGCTCACTAGTTGAGATTTCATCACCCCTGATGTGATTTTTCAAAATGAATACTGGAAAAAGGCGGGTAATTGTAATAGTGCCCTATTTATTTTTCATGTTCGTAAAATCATAACAAATTTCCAAACATGGAACTTCTTTTCAAATTTACTATACTTTTATCTTTAAATTAATGTTGGGAAGTAAACATTATGTGGTTATATCATTAATAGTGAGTGGAGAACATATTTTTAATGACTCGCCTCATCCATCCATCCATCCATAGTAATTCTGCCCGAAAGCAGGTCCTTCACTGCAATCATGGCATTTTCATGCTATACTTGCAGCTTTACTAGGGAATTGTAGATGTGGTAGCTTCCCGTTGCTTTCCACACCGGTGAAGGATGATGATGATGGCCATATGATTTCGGGGACCGTTTGGGTCTTAAAGTTTTCCTGACATTTGTCTTACAGAAAAGGAAAAACCCCGATAAAAACCTCACCCAGAAAAACTGCCCTGGCCGGGGATCGAACTGGGCCCGCTGCATGACAAGGCAGCACGCTACCTCGAGACAACAGTGGTGGGCACTCATATCATATATTTTCAAATTTCTTTGATACCAACGGTTTCAGACAAGATGTTATCTGAAACTGTCGGTATCAAAGAAATTTGAAATTGTATGAGGTGAGTTGTTAAAAATATGTTCTCCACTCGCTATTACTATACTTTTGTTTGCTATGGGTTTTGCACGCAGCAGAGGGTAATAATATGTAGTCTATTTTCAATTCACATGTTTCATGAAATAATGTAGCTAAATTTTACTACTACAAAATATGGGAAATATGAAATTTTTTCATTATATATTTAAAATATTTTAATTTTTAACAAATGTTATATTAATCTGTAGTCATCTGAAAAAAATATTAAAAGTATTGAAAAAATCGGATAATGGTGGAAAATGTTTAGTTACTCTTTAGAGACCAAAGTTAGGCTGGGGGAACTAGACATTAATAGAAGATTGATGTAAGAATTATGTAGATCCTAGTATCAGTCTCTCCATGAATGTTGGCATTTTTTTTTGTAGTAACTGATTAGTACTGCATCCAGCTCTACTTCATATTATTACATTTAAAAAAAAATTAATATTCAGTAATTTTAGTCATTAGTTAATGTTATAAGTAAAATTAGATATGTCATAGTAGTTGTAAGGTAGATAAATTTACAATTTTTTAGTGTTACTTCCCACTGTAATTTTGATTAAATAGATAAATTTACTTTATGTAATTTAACCTATATAAGGGCCTCATCTCATCTCATCCCTCGACCCGACCCTGAGTTGGACACGAGTTGAGGTTATTATATTTATAATTTAATTCAAGCCTTATTGCAACAAAGTATCCATCACAGTTTACATATATATATATAACTAATTCGGCACATATCCTATACATGTATTTGTATTAATTATTTGCTTTGTCCGTCGCTGTGGCGTAGTCGGTAGAGTCCCTACCTTCTACTCCAGCGACCCGGGTTCGATTCCCGGCGGGGTAAGGGATTTTTAAAAAAATCTCAACCTTGAGACTGGGTGTGTGTCGTATCCAAGTTGTACCCATTGGGTTTAATTCATCAAAAAAAAAATTAATATTTGCTTTATGGAAGTTTATTGTGTAGATTTTAGGATTAGGCAGCTTTTAGCTAAATTTACCAACTCATTACAAAAATTATTTTAAACAAACTTAAGATCTTGCCTTACCAAATGTATTAAATTTATCTACATAGCAAGCATTTTTGCCATTTTGTTATTTTAGTGTAAGAAAAAAACCATATGTATATAAAATGGTATTAACATTATTAATCTTCTTCTTCTTCCAAGTATTAGGCCAAGGCCTGTTACGATCCTATAGAAAGTTTTCCCTCCAGCATTTCATAGGATGGCCCAGAGATCTTTGTCCTCTTGGTATATAATTATAAACAGCTTTGGGGATCCGATTTGAACTCATTCTTTCAAGATGGTGTTTCCAATTTAGTTGGTACTAAGTTATGTAGATAGGAAATAACACTATGAGGTTTTTTAATATTGTTTATTTTTTATTATTTCACTCACCTCATACTTCATAATTCATAGCAGACCCTGGGTTTCTTCACATCTTTTGTGACATTCTCAATGCTGTGTCACAAAAGATGTGAAGAAACCCAGGGTCTGCTATGAATTATGAAGTATGAGGTGAGTGAAATAATAAAAAATAAACAAAATTAGTTGGTACTGTTTAATATATTCCAAAATTGGCGTAGTCTTCAATTCTTTTAAGATATCGGTGTTCCTTTTCCGATCCCATCTGGTGTAACCCGCTGTTCTGCGCATGAATCTCATTTCACAAGCCGTTATTCTGCTTTCATGTTGTCTTTTTAGTGTCCATGCTTCACTACCATAGGTCAACACTGGTCTAGCCAAAGTGTTATATAAACGTAATCTGGTGTTTTTTTTTGTACAAGGGATGGTTTCATAACTTGATTAATAATTCCCAAATTTTTATTATAACTAGTAATTTTTTCAGGGATATCCTTTTCATCCCAGATAGAGAGATAATATCCAAGATATTTAAATTGATTAGATCTCTCTAAAATTTTATTCTGGAGACAGATTTTACTTTGTATGGGGTCCTTCCCAAGAAATGCCATAATTTTAGTTTTGTTAATTGATATTTCCATATTAAATTTGGCACCTATTTTTTGTAAATTATAAATTGATCGTTGCAAATCATTTTTGGAAAGTGCCAAAAGAGCTAAATCGTCTGCAAAAAGAATAGCATCGAGTTTGATGTTCCTATTGATGGGTATATATCCTCATTGTGTTTTCCTCCATTTGTTTATTAATCTATTCATATATATAATGAAGAGCAACGGTGAAAGTCCACATCCCTGTCTTACTCCAGGGTTGATCTTTTTCCAAGAAGATAATTTGCCATCTTGTTTAACAGAGATTTCATTATCTTTATAGATGTTGAAGGTATTAGTAATATATTGTTGTGGAACATCATCAGCTAAAATTTCCGGGAGAATTTCCCGGAAGGAACGTTATTAATTAAATAGGCAATAGTTTACAAATTTGATATAAAATAAATCCATTTTTTACACAAAGAGTTGGTCATGATTGTCTCGAGGCTATCATGCTCAACCTTGGATCTAAGCTTCATGGATTCTAACCTAACTGGAAATTAAGGATTTTTTTCAGGCCAACAAAATTGTGTCTAATGGTTCCTTTGAAAGGGAAGTAAATCCATGACCCATATCAGAGATCATAGATAGAATGTAGAACAATCTCAAGATAAAATTATGATACCTCTGAGAGAAATTTAATGGCTCTTAGATACCCAGCTTCTAATCATGAAGTTGACTTGAAATGTTAAAGAGTATTATTAAAAAATAAAATCCTACATACCTGTATGCTAGATAAACTATGTATTTCACTATAAGAGAAATATTTTATCATTCATGTACCTTTTAATACTTACCATTTAAATCCTCAGTTGGAACTCCTGGCCAAGTATGTAGAGGGTTAAATTCACCCCTATCAGAAAAAATACTTTTAGTTTCATACATTTTTGTAAAGAAATGCAAAACAAAATGTACATTAAAGTAGAGAGTGAGGCACATATTTGGTTTAGCATTGTAGCTTTGTTATCTTGTGCCTGGAAAATAAAAATAAAAAATATCCTTCATAGATTGTTTTAATATTTTAAGTCTCATAAACTTTTGAAAGACTAGTACTGATACTTTTTTTTTTGTTACTCAGTACTCCTGTCATCTTGTAATCTTAATGGTAGCTATTGTAGAGTGGTATATTGACAGAAAGATAAGAAAACTTCTGCCACCATGATTCCACTATGAACTGAGAGGTTTTAGGGAAAAAATGTAAATATGAAAAGAAAAAAAAGCAGAAACCTTGAAACATCTCTTTAAAAAAATACATGGGAAAAGGGCAGACAATGCTCAACTTAAGTTTCAGGCTGTAAGGGATTGTAAAAAATTTCCAAAATTCACATCGCATATAGGCGACAGAAGCCTGTCTGCCAATTTACAGCCGTTACATAGTAGGTGTTGAAAGGTTAATGATCAGGATATCTAAACATATGTAATATAGGTATATATTTTAGATTTCTATTTACTTTTTAGTATATATCACTGTTTTATACTAACTAGTGGTTGCCCAGAGGTTGAAATTCAACCACAATTCACTAAATTTTTAAGTTTGTCACAAATATGTCATTGTGCATTAATTTTCAATTTATTAAAATAAATATGAATGATAGAAAATATGTGGTATATTTAAAAAACAATAATGCCTCATTTGACATATATATACTATTTATACTATTTAAATTTGCATTTGGTCTATTATTATGTGTATGGGAATATATATCCCATCTTTGTCTCTCACTCCGACCCGTCACTGTTCTATGTCGAGGCATATGGAAGTAGGTGTGAATATGTAAATACAAAAAGAAGAAAGTAATATATGAAATTACTGAAACAAAGATTTAGACAGGATTTAATTTAAATTTAAATAATAAGATATACTCACTTTTTAAAACCACTAATAATAAATAAACGAGAGTAAGTCAATTCACATTGCTGCTACACAATTTTCTTTTTGCAATAATGCACTTTCAGTATGAACATAAATAAATGAACGAGTACACAAATGAATGAGTAATACACACAAATTCCTTAGAGACAATTTATTTTATTTTAATTTTGTTGAGTTGTTTCTTGGCTCACCTCATACTTCTTAACTCCCTCACAGAACTAGATTTCGTCACTGTATTATGCTGTTCACGTTCACAACTGACGTCCAGTGGTCTCTGCACCATCTGATGGCTGACCGACGAACTTCCAAATCAATCACCTCTCCTTATCGAGTATTTCAAAGTTCATAGTTGTGTTTTTATTCTTGCATATGTAAATTTTTTCCCAAGTTGTGAGTTCCTTCGGTTTTTCCAATTGTTTTAAAAACTGAAGGAACTCACAATTTGGGAAAAAATTTACATATGCAAGAATAAAAACACAACTATGAATTTTGAAATACCCAGTGATAAGGAGAGGGGATTGATTTGGAAGTTCGTTGATCAGCCATCAGATGGCGCAGAGGTCAGTCTGCAGGAGAGGAGACCATTGGACGTCAGTTGTGAACGTGAACAGCATTGAGAATGTTACAAATACAGTGACAAAATCTAGATCTGCGAGGGAGTTAAGAAGTATGAGGTGAGTGAAGAAACAACTCAACAAAATTAAAATAAACTCATAGTGTTATTTCCTACCTACATAACTTATTTTATTTTAATTTAATTTATTTGTAACATATTGTACATACATTTTATTTTTCTGCACTCCTTCTCTATATGAACTTAATTATGCCAAATATCACACTCCTTCGTGCGTGCAATGTGCTTAAAAAGGGGTACAGTTTTTTCTTCACGTATTAATATATAGATTACCAAATTTGGAGCGTTTTATGAATGGTTCAATCTTTGTCTTATTACCATGGATAAAATAGTACATATAGTTAACTTTTTAGGAATTAACACTATGAGGTATGATTTATTTACGTAAAATTTTATCACCTCACCTTATATTATTATTCTTCTTCTTCTTCTTAGATTAATTTCAGGACCTTCTTCAGTTCCATCCTCAATATTTTCATGATTATTATGTCATCTTGAAGAACTGCCTCTTTCTCCCTCTGTTGGTAGACTGAGGGAGCAAGAGGTAGCTCTTCAAGACATAACAATGGTCATGAAAATATTGAGGATGAAACCAAAGAAGGTCCCGAAACTAATCTAAGAAGAATATGAGGTGAGGTGATAAAATTTTACTTAAATAATTCATATAAGTTGTACATAAAATACTTTGCTCTCTTTATATAATGAATTTGGGAATTAACATTATGAGGTTTTATTAATAAGAATTAAATTAATCGTGAATTCTTCTTACCTCATACTTCTATGTTTTTTTAAACATAGCACTGCAGTATCAGCGACCATTGTCACCATCCTCAGCTGTTTTCACGACTGTCAATTTTTTTCTTTTGCCGGTAATTATCACCAGATGGCAGTTTGGATAATTACCGGCAAAAGAAAATATTGACAGTCGTGAAAACAGCTGAGATGGTGACAATGGTCGCTGATACTGCAGTGCTGTGTTTAAAAAAAACATAGAAGTATAAGGTAAGAAGAATTCACGATTCATTTAATTCTTATTTGCTCTCTTTGTTTACAACATTTTGATGTGTGTAGGTCAGAAAGGAAGGTAGCAAAGATCTACATTTTTTTTCATCAACATAAATCAGCTTTATATAATATGAGTTAGATATGCACTACTCGCCTCATATTTGTAGCTTTTTTGAAGATCCTGGGTTTTGATGCCTTAGGCATCATTGTCAATTCTTTCTAACTGAATTAGTTAGGTTTTTCAATTTATTTTATTAAACTAGCTTTTCTTTAGTATAATGAATAGAAAAACCTGAGGAGCACACTGTTTGGGGGAAAAAAATCCACATTCAAAAAAACTAACAAAGAAAAATTAATGAAGTTATGTAGGTAGGAAATAACACTATGAGGTTTATTTTAATATTGTTTAATTGTTTCTTCACTCACCTCATACTTCTTAACTCCAATGCAGACTCGAGTTTTGTCACTTCATTTGTGACATTCTCAATGCTGTATTACATTCACAACTGATGTCCAACGGCCTTCTGTCCTGCAGACTGACCTCCGCGCCATCTGACGGCTGACCGACAAACTTCCAAATCAATCACCTCTCCTTATAATCAGGTATTTCAAAATTCATAGTTGTGTTTTTATTCTTGCATATGTAAATTTTTTCCCAAATTGTGAGTTCCTTCGGTTTATCCAATTGTTTAAGTAATTTTGTTTTGGTTTCTATTCTATGTTTTTCTGACCAAGCATGTGCAAATCAAATTAATTATAAAGATTGTGAAAAGATAATCAAATTAATTGTAAAGATTGTGAAAAGATATACATAGGAAAAACAAAAAGGAATCTAAAAACAAGATTAAAGGAGTACCTCAGAAATGTTAAAAATGGAGAAACAGAAAAATCTGCAATAGCTGCACATGCTTGGTCAGAAAAACATAGAATAGAGACCAAAACAAAATTACTTAAACAATTGGAAAAACTGAAGGAACTCACAATTTGGGAAAAAATTTACATATGCAAGAATAAAACAACTATGAATTTTGAAATACCCAGTTATAAGGAGAGGCGATTGATTTGGAAGTTCGTCAGTCAGCCATCAGATGGCGCAGAGGTCAGTCCGCAGGATAGAAGGCCGTTGGACATCAGTTGTGAATGTAATACAGCATTGAGAATGTCACAAATGAAGTGACGAAACTCGAGCCTGCGTTGGAGTTAAGAAGTATGAGGTGAGTGAAGAAACAAACAATATAAAAATTAATGAGTTTTGAAATTCCCGGGAAGTTGATTTGATTGGGAGGTTCATCAATTCACCAACAGACAGAGTAAGAAACAGTGCACTAAGGTCTAATTTGAAGACAGGATATTAAATGAGGTGGAAAGAATTTTATTTTAAGCATTCAAATATTTGATTGTAGCTAATTTGACGAAACTCATGCAATTATTGACTGTTGATGAAACCAACCATAAGTATTTTAATGTAGTTATATTTCATACAAATTCTCTTCCAAAAATAAAGTGATCTAAAGTGTAAATATATCAATTCAAAATTATAGCATTTCTAACATATAATTATAGTATCCTTATATAGCTTACTTTATCGAAATATACTGATTGTGTTCTCCTTTAAAAGTTTTGATAATTTCCTTATATATAATATACCATTTAAGTATATATTATGTTTATGTGGTGATAAAATGACTTTAGCAAGGAACTAAGAGAAACATATCAAAGATTTGACAATGTTAAACTTATCTTGCAGGTGCACATTCTGTAGTTTGTAACTAAGATGTTTTTATTAGAAGGAATTAATTTAAAATGTATTATTTATACTTCAATTAATTAGAAATAGTAATTCTCATAAAAAATGAATGTTCTTACCTGGACATATTTTGGAGATACTCAACTAAAAAATTCAGAATCTAATCAATGATAAAGAGAAAAATGTATCATATTTGAAGAGGGGGGCTCAAACTCAGGACCTTTCGCACTCAAGGTGAATGCTCTAACCGAGTGAACTATCTCAATGATGGATAAATTATATTTGAAGAGAAAAATTATACGCTCAGATTGTGGTTCGAACCCAGGATCTTTTGCACTCTAGGCAAATGCTCTAACCAAGTGAGCTCCAATCTAAATGCAAATTTTTCTCTTATATACATTGTTAATTCCTGCGCATCAAATGCTATAAAATCTTTGCTTCTATATTGCAAATGACAGCTTCTTTATTAAGAAATTTAATTGGAAATTTTTCATTATATAATAAAGCCAGTACAGCTGAGCGAATAATTTTTCTCTTGAAATATAATTTATCCATCATTGAGATATATGAAATAAATAATAAAAACATAGAAAAATGTATGCCTGAACCAGGAACCAAACTCCAAATCTTCAGCTGTATATGCTAGTGCTCTGACTGTTGATTATATTCAGAATCTAGTTGAAATTGTAGATGAAGGTCTCTGAAACATGTCCAGGAGAGAGGTGAAGTGTATTATTTCTGATCCAATTTTAATGATTACCTTCTGTTGATTATATAAAAATATTATTTACAGTTTGCTTACAGTTATGCAAGTTATTTAATGTTAATAAATTAATGAGTCATTTTAACATCTTACCTCATATTTCATGTTTTTCAAACACGGTAACTATAGTTTTCAAATGATCTTGTCATTCATTTTCAACCGCCATTATGACTACCTCATAATGTGTTTCCCAATTTTAACTTTGAATTATTTAATGTTGTTTAATGTATTTTGTTCAGACCAGCCATAGCTATTGGAAATTACATGTTGTGTCACTTTTCTCCAAATTCAATCCCCTAATTAAATAGGCTTCATGTTAAAAATTAATTTTTTTAGGTGATTTTTTATATTATGAAAAATAAACAGTGATCTTATGGGCTTACACAGTTATAACTAATATGAAACAAAAAATGTTAGTTACAGTTCTGTCTGATTTGCTCTTGTCCTTATTGTCTACTGCTTATCATGCTTGTTTTTGGATCTGAGGTTTGTGAATTTAGGCTGATGAATCTTTTCCAACATGTACAAATCCTGTGTTTGGCTTCTTTCATAAGAGAAGTAAAGTCATATGTCCCATGATGCAGGATTGTGGTAGGTACACCTCTAAGGAAAGAAGTGTAACTAAATCAGATTGGTCAGGTAACCCAAATGGGGGCTAAGGTTAGACTCAAGAGTGCCATGAAGCCAAGGAGGAAGGAAGGAAACAAACATCAAATCTGAAATAAGAACTCTCTGAGCAAAATATGCCAGTCATTTTAATACTAAATTTTGAAATATGATGTTAATGACCTGAAGTCCACCACTGTGGTCTCGAGGTAGCGCACTGCCTTGTTATGCAACAGGCCCAGGTTCGATTCCCGGTCAGGACAGGCTCCTGGGTGAGGTTTTTCCTCACCTGGAAACAAATGTCAGAAAGTTTAGGGCCCAACGGTCCCCGAAAACCATCCTGCCATTATCATCATCATCCTTCACCGGTGTGGAAAGCAACCTATAATTCCCTAACAAATGACAATTCTGAATGCAATATAACACTTTCAAGGGACATTGATCCAATGCATTCACAAACTTCTACTTAATGATGAAGAATTGCATAGATGTGGAGTATATTTAAGACTTATTTTTCCATTGACTTTCTTATAATTGCTCTAATGGATCAGATAATTCCCGAAATTCACGTACCTAGTTCAAATTAGTCCCTAAATCTGTGACAGAACTACAGCAAGTTGAACATGAATATTTGTTGATATTTTTAGTGACCCTATGAGATTTTATTTTGTGATAATTAAATTAATCAGATTTTACACATCCAACTCATATACTTCTGACTTCCAGTCCAATGCTAGTTGACAATGAAGAGAAGTCTCATTGAAACCGATCCTGGATACATACAAAATATAGAGGGTTGTTTTCGATCTCTAGTAATGAATTGTGAATGTGGCACTGCCATGTGAGTGCCAAGGTCACTGTCCTGGGAGATGAACAAACCAGTTATCATGAAAATACAATAAGAAATAAAATTTTGAGGTTCTATATTAAATTAATGTTGGGAAGTAAACATTATGAGGTATAATCATTAAAATTCATCAGAGAACATTTTGTTTAAACGACACCTCAGTCGGAGTTATGGCTGAAGATGAACACGACTGTGTTTGAAATCGCGATATCATGGAAGCATGAATCCTATGAGGTGAGTTGTTTAAACAAAATGTTCTCCGATGAATTTTATGAGGTTCTACTTAATAAATAAGTTGTATTTTTTTTCATCTTACCTCATTTTTCTTGTAGGACATGTTTCAGAGCTCTTTGCTCTATCGTCAACTTGTACAGACAAAGATGTTCTGAAACATGTCCTGCAAGAAAACATATATGAGGTAAGATGAAAAAAGACTCAACTTAATGGTTTATTTAAGGAAGTAATATTTTGAGGTTTATTAATCAAGTTTTTTTGAGACTGGGAACATCTTACCTTAAATTAATGTTTATTTATTCTTGAACATGTTTCAATATAATCTTCAGTCTGGACAAGCTGAAGATGATCCATCCATAGTAATTCTGCCCGAAGGCAGGCCCTTCACTGCAATCATATCATTTTCATGTTATGCTTGCAGCTTTACTAGGGAATTGTAGGTGTGGTAGCTTCCCATTGCTTTCCACACTGGTGAAGGATGATGATGATAATGGTAAGGATGATGATGATGGCCATATGATTTCAGGGATCATTTGGGCCTTAAAGTTTTCCTGATATTTGTCTTACAGGTGAGGAAAAACCTTACCCGACCGGGGATCGAACCCTGGCCCGCTGCATGATAAGGCAGCAGGCTACCTCGAGACCACAGCGGTAGACTGCTGAAGATGATATAGAAGATTATATCGAAACATGTTTGAGAATAAATCAACATTAATTAATAATAGAAAAGAGCACTCAGAAGAGCATTAGTTTCAAAAGTTTTATGTTCATTTCCACTGATTACTTGTATTCACTCTTTGCTGTATTCATTAATTGACTTTGTTCTGTTTTTACACTCTGTGATATGATAAAGTTTACACTTATCACCATATAGTGCACATCTGCAGTCTTCAGTTGGCAAATCAACATTAACCCATCCACCTCTCATTTAAAGTCGAGCTCTGCTACCCCAGAAATCTGATTTAAATCCCAAGTCCTACTGCCTGGCATTTAAATGTAACGCAGCAACTTAATATTACCTCCAGTAAGTAAAAATGGATTTAAAAACCACTAAACTGACATACAACAGGGTTATTCTCAGATTTCACCCACTTCCAATCACTTGGCGTGATATGGCTTTGTTTTTTTGCAGGTGGCGGGACAATAAGTTCATTATCACTCTCACCACTCTCTTCTTCAGCAGAAGTTGCTTCCGAATCACTTATAGATTCATGAATACTTCTCTCATCACTAAATATATCAGAAACTTCTGAATCACTGCCTAATTCACACTCTAATAATTTCCTAATTCCATCACTGTCAATACCCTTAACTTTCCTTGGCGCCATTTTTCTTACTACTGACTCATTTTTTTTTTCTGAGGGTAAAACTGGTTCCGGAAATTTCTAAATAGCATGGAGGGCATGAAATAGCATTCTTGTGAATGTGTAGAAGAAGAAAAAGGTGTATGTAACAGATATCTATGAGCAGCAAAATAAATTAAAAATGTGTTTTTTCGATCTCTGCACTGTGCGACCACAGGTCGTCATACGATTTTAGTGCTTAAGAACATCATGCGACCTCAGCTCGTCATCCAATTTAAATGGGTTAATTTGAGGTAAGATGTTTCCAATCTCAAAACTTGTGAAGACTCAACTTATTTATTAAACCAGTTATCGCTTAGTCTTCATAGCATTTGTATGTATGTTACTCTCCCAATACCTAAACAAATTGAATTATTTTGGGAAGCTTACATCACCGCTCTTTCAGACATAAAATAGTCATTTTTCTATCATTGAAGCCTGTAGGAAGAGCAATTTTGTGGTTTTGAAGAATGGGATTAGATTGTGTTAAATAAAGTGGAAAGTCTCACATGGGATTAATTCCAACGAGAAAAACAAATAAACCCACGACCAGTTGTACACCTGATGTGATAAGAAAGGTTTAGATCTGTATCTCTGGCAGTAACCCAGCCATACAAAGGACCATTTCTAATAAATTAGGAATAACTCTAAAAAAACAGTCAACACCATCATAAACACAGATTTAAATGTGGAACAGTCATAAAAGTAAAGTCCATAAACTGTCTTGTCACTTTTCAGAATGTTGCACGAACAGCAGAAAACTATATAAAAAATCATCTGGCAGGAGAAAAGTGCAAATTTGGGGTCACTTTAGTCAAAGTATGTGTCTACCCAAGTGACACTGACAAACCTTGTGCAATTTTTTTTACTGTTGAAGGGGTAAAAAAAAAAAATTCAAATTCGAGGAAAGTTTTGCAAATTAATTTATGGTCATCACTGTTTAATGCTATAATGGAAAACTGAATATTCGGTGTGTTGTAAAAAAACACAAAAATCAATTCTCTCTTTATCAGGATGAAGTTCTGTGCCCAATTTTTAACACCAAGATCCCAGCTCTCTAGATAAAGAAAAAATAAAATTTGGGTGCATCAAGATAAGACTTTTAGTCACAGTTGGGTTTGACCCTTAATTCCTGGAAGGAATGGAAGAGAAAATAGGAACACATGATTATTCCTTTTAGTCACATTCCAGTGAAATCTGATGCGTATCGGATAGATTTTTGTGCCTTTGGACTCTTGAAAAGGTCATTGGGAAACAGATGTCCCTATACATTAGATGGCTATGGAAAGCATGTAAAGAGGAGTGGGGTTTCTTGACACCATGTACTATGTAAGAGCATTCTCCAATAGAAACTACATGCAGACCGATAGGACATACAAAGGAAGGTAAACAAGTAAATCATGATCAGTAAAGGAGATATGGGTTTTCATAAGATAAACACCAAATAAAATTTTTACTAGAGATTGGAAAGAACCCTCCATATATGGGGTAAGGTGTAAAATCTAATTAATTTAATGATTAATGAATATATAGGGTGCGACATAAGTCAGTTAATCACTGCATATGGTTGCAAGAAAAAAATAAAATTGTTTGAAACTGGGGTTTGACTATGGGATCTTCAGAACATAATCTCAAACACTACTGCTTGAGATAATTTGCTAACTAGGGAACAATTTCAGGAGTTTTTTTTTTTTGTATAGATGTTGTAAGCTACAGAAAATAATATATTTGCATTTTCGGTTAACTGACTTATGCTGCACTCTGTATATAAATAAATAAATATATATATTATATAAAACTTTCCTCATTAGAGGATTGCGTTAAGGACAAAGTGATACAGACAATTAATTTTTTGTAATTGATGAAATACATTTTGTAAATATATTTTAAAAATTATATTTGAAGAGAAAAATTTTCGCCTAGACCGGGACTCGAACCCAGGACCCTTGGCTTTCCGGGCCAAGTGCTCTACCAACTGAGCTACCAAGGCGAGTTACGATCTAGATGCAAATTTTTCTCTTATGTACGTTGTAATTCCCTCGCGCCAAATGCTTGAAACCATAGCTTCTATCTTGCAAATGGTGGCTTCTTAGTTAAGAAGACATTTATTGGGAATTTAACACTACTTTTAAAAAATTTAACTTGTAGGACTAATTGAAGTATACATACTATAAAGTAATTTTGTAAATATGGTTTCTTAAAATTGAAATATATATATATATATATAATGATATTCCCTAATATAAAATCTGCATACAACAAATACAGATTACATCGTTCCACTTTTTCTTTTTTGATGTTTTTAAGTCATACAGACTTTACTGCAGTTTATTTGTTTCTATTTTTTTCCTTGTGTTGACAGGTAACTGAGGATGATGTGATCTCAGTATATCAGAGATTACTGTGGTCCACACAGAATACTATTATTACCAAACAGTATGCTCTTCTCTCTCTGATGAAACTCAGCACTCGGTTCCAAGCAGGCATTGAGTATGTATTGACAGTTGATTATATTAATAACTAATGTTGTTTCTCAAAGTATCTTTCCAAATACTGTTAGAAATTCATGTTTTACAGCACAGTCAGAATAATTATTATTGATAAATATTTCAGAGATTACTATATAGTTGACGATGAGACAAATTTATATAGGATGATATATTAAAGTTTGGGAAATGATCACTAATAAACCTACAATTAAATTGCTTTATGCAGAAAGGGCCTCAGTCTATTTGGTTTTATGAAATTGACATTTTATGATAGCGTGTTCTGCATTCCCACATGCATGCTTTGCAATAAAAGGAGTATTCTGAGTATAAGAGACATCTTATGACATTAAAATTTCAATTTCATTAAAATAAACAGTTCAAGATCTTTTCTGCATTATGCAAATCAGTTGTGCTCTTCAAGGATGTGTTCTAGTGGATTGCAATGCAACACCAAGATTTCTGGGCAATTTCTAATAGTATTAAAATTCATCGGAGAACATATTGTTTAAACAACTCGCCTCATAGGATTCATGCTTCCATGATATCGCGATTTCAAACATAATCATGTTCATCGTCAGCCATAACTCCGACTGACGATGAACATGATTATGTTTGAAATCGCGATATCATGGAAGCATGAATCCTATGAGGTGAGTTGTTTAAACAATATGTTCTCCGATGAATTTTAATGATTATACCTCATAATGTTTACTTCCCAACATTAATTAAATATTCTAATAGTATGTTGTGTTTAATGCCAATTCAAACTTGGATCTGCCACTCAAGAAACAGATGACATCAATTTAATCTATATTAAGTTTGTGCATTGCTTCAGCAGATCATATTATGTAGAATGATGTGTATTTTTATTACATGTTGGAAACAATTTCAATTTAGGATAAGTTGTGATGTAAATAATCAATGGTAAAGAGAGGAAGTTTTATGTGAACCAGGAATAGAACCACAAACCTTCAGCTTTACACGCTGTTTCTCTAATACTGAGCTACGTAAGGTTTTTTTCCATTCAAGCACAAATTTTCCTTTTCAATCTTTCTTATGATCCCTCGTCCAATGTAATGAACTATCATTTACAACACAAATTGGAGTGCTTCTACATTTAGAAGACATGATGGGATTCCACACAGCTAAAGCTATTACTATGATCTAAATAAGTAAATTAATGTACACAACTGAGGTATTGTAATCAGTGGTAAAGAAAAACAATTTCTGCCTGAGCCAGGAATCGAGCCCAAACCTTCAGCTTTATGCACTTATGCTCTACTACTTAGCTAATTCAGGTTTACTTCCCATCATCATCATCCTGCCAGGTATTAGTCCTAGAAGAACTGTTACGGCCTGAGAAAGCAGTTTTCGTGCCATCTTTTCATAGGTCGACCAAGTGACCGTTTCCCATTTGGACAGTAGTTCATTATTGCCTTGGGGATCCTGGATCTAGCCATTCTTGAGACATGTTCTTTCCAGTTTAGCTGATATCTGGAGATGTAGTCCAGTATTGCATAAATTCTCCTATTCAATCTTTCTCATGAGCCCTCATCCAAAGTAATGAACTATCATTCACAACACAAATTGGATTATTATGAAAATACAATAGGAAGTAACATTATGAGGTTCTACTTAATAAATAAATTGAGTCTGCCATCATCTTACCTCATGTTTCATTGTTTCTTGTAAGACATATTTCAAAGCATCTCTGCTCCAACAGTTGGTTTCTTGGGACGTGTTAAAAAAAAGTGTCTGTACGAATTGATGATGGAGCAGAGATGCTTTGAAACATGTCTTACAAGAAACAACAAAATATGAGGTAAGACGACAGCAGACTCAACTTATTTCTTAACAAATTGGATGACATGATGTGATTCCACACAGCTAAAGCTATCTTATCATCAATTAAGTAAATTAATATTAAACAGCGAAAGCTATTTTTACTATGACTATTTAACTCATGGCCCAAATGGGAGTCAATGATCAATCATATTTCAACGAATTTTGATTTACAACCAATCACAGTCTTTTTCACCTCAATTTTATCAATTAATTTTATCGTATTAAAATCAAACTCCTCCTTTTTAACCTTCTGAATAGGTCAGAGCATTATTTTGTAGTGACTAACTCTCTAAGAAATATGTTGAATGTAACAATTTATATATTAAGATGTAAGAATCCTAGATTGCAAGTGGCTCCCAGATTGTATATATAGTGCACGAATGTAACCAGATACTGCTTGTGAGATATAATAGAAAAACATTTGTAGTAATTGATTATATCATTAAAAAAAAGAAACCATCATTTGCACTTTCTTAAATGTATTATTTCCCAAGTATTTACGTTCCAGAAAGATATATTTGACATATTTACATCATAGGACATCAGAAATTAATTAATAACCTATAATGTTGGTTATAAACAGTTTGATGTTTCATTTTTTCTCCACTAGGGTGCATTCTTACAATATTGTGATCCTTTGGCAATAAATAATATGATCTGGTTGCAGTGATGAACAGATGAAACATAATAAACATTTCTCATTTGTTTTCAAGCATTGTCATTTACATTAAATATATAAATATTTAAAAATAACTATATTTAAATAATGATTTGTGAGTAAACAGCTTAATTTTATTCGTTAAATAGTCCTAACAAATGCCACTCTCGATTTCCAAATTCTCTAGATAAATTCACTAGTCACATCATTACATCGTGAATTTATTGATAATTTAGGATAAAAGTATGTGATATTGTTTTTTTTTCTCCCTATCTACATAACTTAATAAAAGTAAGTGAATTTATGTACACAGCTAAGGTATTGTAATAAATGTTAAAGAGGAAGGAAGCCTTAATTAGCTCAATGTAGGTCATCAATGCGTAAAGCTGGTGGTTTGGGGTTCGATTCTCAGTTCAGGCAGAAAAACTTCTCTTTACCATCGATTACAATGGCTTAGCTATTTACATCAATTAATTAATTTTTTTGTCTATAGTAAAAGCTTCAGCTGTGTGGAATCCCATTATGTCTTCTTAATGTATTTTTTTTTATTCAATGCCCCAGGTTATCATTTTGACATTTCTGGTGTTCTTTCCAGGCTTTGGCATAATTGTAACCCATTTCTGAAGTTGGGGTGCCTAGAAGGTCGAGTTATGTTACCCCTTTGATATGATGGGTGATAAATGATAATGAATGTCTTCTTAATGTAGTAACACCCCAATTTTGTGTTGTAAATAATAGTTCATTATATTGGATGAGGGCTCAAAAGAAAGTTTGTCGAGGAGAATTTGTGCTTGATTGGGAACCTGAATTAGTTCGGTGGTAGAGCATCAGAACATAAAGGTGAAGATTCAGGGTTTGATTCCTGGTTCATGCAACATTTTTTCTTTATATATTAAATTTGGGAATTTTTAACATTATGAGGTTCAATTAATAATAATTAAATGAATCGTGATTTTTTCTTACCTCATACATCTATGTTTCTTTAAACACAGCACTGCAGTATAATTTAACAGTTTGGGAAAAAATATATATTCAAAAAAACCATACTAGAACTATGAACTTTGAGATTCCGGAAGAACCAAGCTTGATTACAAAGTTCTTCAAAAATACAACAGATAGCAGTTTAGGAAATGATTCATTCAAAATAACACCAGATGGCAGTTTGAAGAGGAATTCCTTCAAAAGAACACCAGATGGCAGTCTAGATAATTACCGGCAAAAAGGAGAAAAAATTGACAGTTGTGAAAACAGCTGACGATGACGACAAAGTGTCGCCAATACTGCAGTGCTGTGTTTAAAGAAACATAGATGTATGAGGTAAGAAAAAATCACGATTCATTTAATTATTAACATTTTTTCTCTTTACCATTCGTTACAGTAACTTAGCTGTGTACTTATTTTTATCATAGTAATAGCTTCAGCTGCTTAATATTAATTTACTTAATTGATCATCAATTGAAGTATTTGTTTGAGATGATGCTAAAGAGAAAGAGAAATGTGGTGTTGGTATAAAGCCTATTCTTATCATTATTTTTCAAGGAGGCTGCCAAGCTTAACATCTCCATATGATGAACATATCATTATCAATAATACATTACTCCAAGCACAACAAGCCTAAAAGGCTCTTTGGCTTATCTCACATCCACATGTGTTAATCACAGGGGTAGATGATCATCTAGCCAGTGTAGGGGTGATATGTGGTAATCATGTCTGATCGCCGAGCCATTATTGCTGGTCTTCTCAACCTGGAGTTGCTACTTATTGTAGCCTCACGATGCTGGATGGGCACCGGTCCCATACTGGCTGAAATTCCATGAGAAAATATCTTCCCCCATGGAGACTCAAACCAGCACAAGTTCTGTAGCTCTGTGCCAAGGCTTCTTGCCTTAACCACTCGACTATGGCACGGGACTAATACATTATGCTTTTCAATATATGTACTATAAAAGGGTGTATAATTGTTTCAGGCATTTGATGCATTTAATGATTAGAAATTATACACCATCACTACTTCAAGATTGGAAGTTTAGCTTCAGCTTCCTAATATTAATTTAATAAATAACAGTGGCGAGGCATGAGTTTGGGGAGAAGGGAAGCTTCATAGTGGAAGGAAAAAAAAAAAACTTTACCGAAAAATTACATGATTATATATAAAAAAGAGATGTTAGACAAAATTCAGTTATAGTTTTGATGTATTTATATATTAAATTTGGGAATTTTTAACATTATGAGGTTCAATTAATAATAATTAAATGAATCGTGATTTTTTCTTACCTCATACATCTATGTTTCTTTTAACACAGCACTGCAGTATCGGCGACACTTTGTCGTCATCGTCAGCTGTTTTCACGACTGTCAATTTTTTCTCCTTTTTGCCGGTAATTATCTAGACTGCCAGATGGCAGTCTAGATAATTACCGGCAAAAAGGAGAAAAAATTGACAGTCGTGAAAACAGCTGACGATGACGACAAAGTGTCGCCGATACTGCAGTGCTGTGTTAAAAGAAACAGATGTATGAGGTAAGAAAAAATCACGATTCATTTAATTATTATAGTTTTGCTGAACTGTTTCAACTGCTTAAGGCTTGTGTGAAGAAATGAGTGTGTGTTTTTTTCTGGGCTTTATGAAAAATATTTAAATCTTCAAAACCTGTCTTGTTCCAAACAGGCGAGAACAAAAGAATGTAAGTTGGAATATATGTAACTTGCAATTATCAATAATTGCATATTTTTAGGCTGAACTGTGGGCCAGCAAAACATTTTTTTGAGATTATTGCAACCGCATAACCAGGGGATGGTTTGATAGGAATTTGGATCGAAATGTCCTAAGAAAATTTTACGGTCTTTATATTGAGCATTTAATTCAGTGAGATGCTATATAGATTAATTTTCTATTAATCTTATTTTGTCTTGAAATGAAAGTGAATTAAATGGGTGTGGTAAAAGTTTTCAATGGTACACTCATGTATTACAGGTTCATGATGCGGTCCCAACTCTGTTTGAATGTTTGCGGCAGAACTACTAGCATGAGAGGATTCTTGAAAGCTCATCACTAGCGAGCTTCTATATGATTTACTCATGACAAAACTTGGAATAAAATTAATTACAAGAAACACTTCAAAATTCACTATTTACATTCACACTATTTATATTGGAGTACAATAAACTAGTTGTAACCGTTTAGTAGTAGGCACCACATGTGGTGGTTACGTCACCCGTAGAGAGAATGTAGGTATAGGAAGGAAGGAGAAATGAACCCCTAGGCCTCGAATACTCTAATACCATCAGGGTCGAAAGAAACAAGAGGTCAGTCAAGGGAGTCTGGATAGAAAAGTTGAAAGAGGGAATTGGTATGGGAAGAAGAAGTAATACCAATTCGGTCAAAAAAAAAAAACTCACCAAGCTGACCAGTGCTCATTGGTGAGTAGCCCTTCCCTTTCATTCATCATGCATAAGCATGTTTACTAACAGCTGCACCATGAGAAGGTGAGGGATTGGACACTAGGTTTACTGTCCAGGTCGGTTCCTTTAAGCCTTTGATGGAAGGAATTAAAGGGTCTCCTCCCTGTTAAAGACAGTAGCCTTTCCGCAGCCATCTCCTCCATTGTCCAGCTTTTGTAGAAGAGACCATCCTGTCTGCTAAATAATGCAGTGCAAGAGAGCGAATGATTTCATTATCAAGTGATCGACATTAGATACCAACCAACCAACCAACATTCACACTATTTGTCTAGTGACAAGGTCACAATAAAATATAACATACAAACTATATATTATAAACAATTAAACTAAGTAATTAAACTTTGCTATTTCAATACTAACTGAGGGTAACAAACTTACTTTTTCTCTCAAGTTCTTCTGCATGAAATGACACCACAACACGCGGCTAGGCATAGTGCATCCAAGCCATGGAAATGGTTGATGTAATTTGGAAGAACTCCGATAGGTAACACTAGCATACAGATTTAACTTATAAATTATTTACTTTTCAATTTATTAAAAAATAATACAACTTTTTAACATAAGAATTTTATCATTTTAAATAATATTGAAAACCAAGGGTCCCGGGTTCAAGTCCCGGTCTAAGCGTATAATTTTTCTCTTCAAATATGAATATTTAAAATAGTTTATTTTTGTAAAAATTATAGGGAAGCGCCGCATCCAGCGCTTCCATTGACGCCTTGCCACTGATAAATAATGCTTATAGCTGTGTGGAATCCCATCGTGTCTTCTTAATATAGTAGAAGTCATTCAATGTGAATTTTTTAATGATGGTTCATTGCATTGGATGTTGGATCAAGATAATAAGGTAAATGGAGAATTTGTGTTTGAATGGGAAGGAAGCTTAAATTAGTTCAGCAAGTAAAGCTGAAGGTTTGTGGTTTGATTCCTAGTTCAGGCATAAATTTTTCTCCTTGCCATTGATTACAATATTTTGGAAGTTTTATATTTAAATTTCCAACTTGATTGGTTATTGAATCTATATCTGCTCTTCAGGAGGCAGGTAGGTATGTTAGCAACTGAGCCAACATGAAATGTTAGTAGAGTTAGGATTTGCCCTTGTTTATGTTCATTGTTTACGTGTATGAAAATAGAATCTGAGTTTAATTACATTGATTTTTCTTTGATCAGAAAAATTCGTCAGATTATTGATACATTTGGCAGTCATTTACATATTGAACTGCAACAGCGGGGAGTTGAATTCTCACAGTTGTTTAGAAAGTACGAAAACCTGCGACCTCCATTATTGGAACGAATGCCACCTATGGAGACAGCACGGCCAGCTGGATCAAACAACCCTGCTGCCATGACAAATGGTGAAACACCTGAAGAATCAGATACACAAGGAGATGAGGGCAACCTTCTAGTTGGTGACCGGAAGTTTGCAGAATCTGAGACACAAGATTCTGTAAGTATTTACTTGAAATCCACTTCTCTATTGTATATTTCCAAACTAGTATTGAAATTAATTTTTGGACGTATTATTTATCACAGGAACACTGTTAATGTAATAAAATAACAAAATAGATGTATCTGATCTTTTTAAATGTTGTTTCCATCGATAGATCTTGACCATCAATCTCCTAGCCTCCCATGATTGGACATTGCTCTTAGAATACTCTTCTTTAGTAACTACTAATCAATCGTACCAGATATTAAGGTGAATACAGATTCTTTTTTATCTTGCTATCATGCTGGCAATAATATATAAGTTAATTGACTGATTATTGTTTGGGACCATGTGCACTAGTCATGCATACCTCTAAGATCTGTCTTATAATAAAAATCTGATCTATTGTAAACCTATTTTTCCTAAATCCATATCGATGATCACCTATCATGTCGTCAATATATAGGAAGTAAGTCTGGATACTAATACATTTGTTAGAATTTTGTATGAAGTTGGAAGTAATGAGATTATATAACTTTTATACGAAGCATCATTATGAGGTTTAATTTAAGATTTATATTAAAATTCTTTGTACCTCACCTCATATCCAGTCTTCTAATTAAACTGGTTTCAAAACCCAGGTGGTTTCATCTTCAGTAATATCTTGATTGATGTTATATCATGCAGGAGAACTGTTTCTTATTCCATCTGTTGGTGAACTGATGAACCTCCGAATCAAATCAAATTCCCGGGAATTTCAATATTCATAAGTTTTTCCTTCTTGTTTTTTTTAATGTGAATTTTTTCCCAATGCATGAGCTATTTTAGTTTTTCTATTTGCTTAATTTAACTAGCCTATTTCAATTAGATTTTTCAGACCAAGCTTGAGCAGCTACTGCTGAATTTTCCACTTCACCATTTTGGACATTCCTAAGATGTTCTTTCTCCCTGGTTTTCAAATTTCTTTTTGTTTTTCCAATATATGTTTTATCATAATCTCTGCATTTGGTCTGGTAAATTCCCGACTTGTTTTCTTCTTCAATTTTGTAATTTTTATTGGTTGTAATTATCCTATCGAGGCTGTATTCATTCTTCAGTGCCATTCTTCTATTAAACTTTTTAAATTTTTTTAAAAATTTGTATTTCAATAGATGGTGAGTTTCTTGAATTTTATATTTTCTTCTGTTTCTTTTATAAGTGTATTTTCATTAATTAATTTTTGTCTTTTAAACTTGTTTATTTTTTTGTGTACCATATTTTCTTCAAAACTGTTTTCTATTGCTACATTAATTACATATTCTTTTTCGTAATTTTCTTTGCTCATAAGTCGGGCAAGGATTTTAATGCAGTAAAAGTTAAGATTGTAATATGGTATAATTAGAAGTGAGACTTCTGATTGCCTTTTGGCTTGGTTTCACATACAAACAGTTGAATAATATAATGAGAAGTTAGACTTCTGACTGTATTTTGTCAGGTTTCACACAGAAACAATTGAATAATATATATATATATATATATATATATATATATATATATATATCTCGGTACTTGCTCAGGTAGCTCAAATGGTAGAGCACTTGGACTAGAAAACCAAGGGTCCCGGGTTTAAGTCCCGGTCTGAGCGTATAATTTTTCTCTTCAAAGATGATTTATCCAGCATTGAGATGTATGAAATTAATAATAAGAACATCGAAAAAAGCCGTACTGGCATTTATAATGTAATGTATAATTCCCAAATATATCTTCTTAATATAGGAGCCGCCATTTTGCGAAGATAGAAGCAAAGGCTTCAAAGCATTTGGTGAGCAGGAATTACAACGTATATAGAGAAAAAATTGCGTTTAGATCGGTACTTGCTCAGGTAGCTCAAATGGTAGAGCACTTGGACTAGAAAACCAAGGGTCCCGGCTTGAAGTCCTGGTCTGAGCATATAATTTTTCTCTTCAAATATGATTTATCCATCATTGAGATGTATGAAATTAATAATAAGAACATTGAAAAAAGCGTACTGGCATTTATAACGTAACGTATAATTCCCAAATATGTCTTCTTAATATAGGAGCCGCCATTTTGCAAAGATAGAAGCAAAGGCTTCAAAGCATTTGGTGGGTGGGAATTACAACGTATATAGAGAAAAATTTGCATTTAGATCGGTACTTGCTCAGGTAGCTCAAATGGTAGAGCACTTGGACTAGAAAACCAAGGGTCCCGGGTTGAAGTCCTGGTCTGAGCATATAATTTTTCTCTTCAAATATGATTTATCCATCATTGAGATGTATGAAATTAATAATAAGAACATTGAAAAAAGCGTACTGGCATTTATAACGTAATGTATAATTCCCAAATATGTCTTCTTAATATAGGAGCTGCCATTTTGCAAAGATAGAAGCAAAGGCTTCAAAGCATTTGGTGGGTGGGAATTACAACGTATATAGAGAAAAATTTGCGTTTAGATCGGTACTTGCTCAGGTAGCTCAAATGGTAGAGCACTTGGACTAGAAAACCAAGGGTCCCGGGTTCAAGTCCCGGTCTGAGCGTATAATTTTTCTCTTCAAATATGATATATATATATCTGTTAATTATATTATTTTTAGTCTGATCATCTTACCTCAATATTAAAAATAATATAATTAAAATAACCTCAAAATATCACTTCCTAAAATTAAATATTTGTTAATGTTTTTATTATTAATTTAACACATCATCTCATTGAAGGATAAATTAAATTTGAAGAGAAAATTTTTTTGCCCAAACCAGGGCCTGTACCGATGCTCTTACTTGATGCTTGAGCTATTGGGGCAAGTTCCAATCTAGGTGCAAATAAGAGAAGATTTGCATCTAGATTGGAACTCGCCCCGGTAGCTCAGTCAGTAAGAGCATTGGTACGGTAAACTAAGGATCCTGGGTTCGGGTCCAGGTCTTGGCAAAAATTTTTCTCTTCAAATTTAATATACTATCTGTGTTGCAATCTTAACTTTTAGTGCATTAAATTCCTTGCCCAACTCATAAGTATATTTACTGATCTATATGTCAAACTATTGAACGCTGTCTCTTTGTAAACAAAATGGTTGAATCTCGAAGATTTAATAAGAAAAACAAGACAGAATTTGGAATATACAGAAATAAGAGACACACAGATAACAATATCAAGTCCTCAGGATTCAACCTTATAATAGTGAGGAATGTTGTGTATATTCGCTGATGGCATTCACTATATACGGTGTCTCCATTTCTTTTGACATATTTGTATTTCATTTACTAGGTTTTAATCTGATCAATTTCACATTACTCTAGAAATTAATGTTAAATAACGTAACATCTGACTTCCAATTGTTTTCGTGTTCTGAACTCAGAACCAGTTCATCTCATACTTTACATAATTGAATATAGAATTTTAAATGATTCCAGAGAGACTAAGTTCATTAACCCAATCACTTCAGGTTTAAATACTCAATGCATTTTCCCAGAAAGCGAATTTGTCACCGTAAATTATATTGTCAAACATTCAAGACGAACGAAATATAACGGTACTTGAGATCACAAAAAAATGTGAAGGCCACATTCCTCTACTATGCATAAGTGTTAACATAACATAACCAGCCAAGGGATTTACAAAATATTGTAAAATATATAGCAGCACGGGGGCACGCCGTAGCGTAGTGGTTAAGGCACTGGGCTACAAGCCGGAGGGTCGAGGGTTCAAGTCCCGTTGGGGTCAGGATTTTTAAACTGACCCAAACCCTCTGGCGGCACTATGGCCCTGGGGTCGACTCAGCCTCTAACGGAAATGAGTACCAGATGCTTGTTCTGGGGTAAAGGTGGCCGTCACGCAGGGCTGACAACCCGGCTGACATCAAGTGCCGATTGTCTAGAAAAAGTGGGAGCCTTAACCTCCTACTACCCCAAAGGCCTCCTGAGGCCTGTTGTGGGACCACTTTACCTTTTATATAGCAGCACAGTTAAGTGAGTGTACCTTGTCTTAATATCTTGAGGAATTGTGAGTGTGAACAAGTTTGTATAGAATTGTAATGAACCTTGAACAAATAGTAGAAATCAATTCAAAAGGCAATTAAATTATTAGAATTGATAACTGAAACATTAATCACGCTTTGTTGTATATGCATCAAAGTTTTAGATAAAAATAAATACAAGAAATTAATTTATTTTAAATTTTTAATTATAGAATGCACTACTTGTGTTATTGGGAGGGGGTGATCCGAGTGAAAATGATATTACACGACAAACGGAGACCAGTAAACCTGCCAGCTCAGACAATCAGGATCTTCTAGACCTGTTAGGTGAGTATCTTCCATATCTGTAACAAGTTAAATTGTTTGCTTTTTTTTTTTTTCTGTTGTTTTCTGTAGGTATATTTTATTTAATATTCCAAGTCATTAGAATTGTGATATAAAATTTTGCTCTGATTCCTCTTATTTCAGCTTGAAGCATCTTTATTTCTACAACATATGACCCACAACTTTACTTCCCTTTCAAAAGAAGCCAAATTCAGAATAATAATAATAATAATAATATAACAATAGCAATACTAATTGATCTTTTATAGGAAAAAATCACTATGAGGTTTAATTCAAGATTAAATTAAAATGTTTCATTTTCAATTTAAAATTAAATTAAAATGTCTTGGCGAGCAGCAAAATGGTTTACAGAAAGGAAGATCTTGCTGTGATGGGTATTTTTCATAAGTAATGCCACGAGTGATTTCCAATTTATCTAGAGAATTTGGAAATCAAGAGTGGCATTTGTTAGGACTATTTAACGAATAAAATTAAGCTGTTTACTTACAAATCATTATTTAACTATAGTTATTTTAAAATATTTATATATTTAATGTAAACGGCGATGTTTGAAAACAAATTAGAAACGATAGGTGCGCTTCATCTGCTTCCTTTGTTTATCACTGCAACCTGATCATACTATTTATTGCCAAAGGAACACAATATTGTAAGAATGCTGTCTAGTGGTGAAAAAATGAAACACATCAAACTGTATATTAATACATTTCTGATGTCGTATGATGTAAATATGACAATTATATTTTTCTGGATTATTACCTGGGGAAAAAAATACATTTAAGAAAGTGCAAACAGTGGTTTCTTTTTTTGGTGGTATAATCAATTGCTACAAATGTTTTTATATATGTGTTGACATTCATGCACTATATATACAATATGGTAGCCGTATTTCTCACAGGCTCAGTCACTGCAAAATAATGGCCAGACCTGTTCAGAATATTAAAAAGGAGGAGCTTTCTTTAATATGGTAATTATAACACTGATAAATATTTCGTGAAACACGACTCTGATTGGTTGTAAAACAGAAATCATTGAAACGTGATTGGTCATTGACTCCCATTTGGGGCATGAGTTAAATAGTCATTAAAATTATTAATAGAAAAACAAAGAGACTTCTCATATCATTTTTTTAGATTTGGAAAAGGCTTATGATAGAGTACATAGAAACAAACTACTAAAAATATTAGCAACAGACCAGGTGCCACAACAAATTATATTAAATATATATAACCTCTACAAATCTAATTTAATTGCAGCAAGAAGTGGCAATGAAGTATCACAATGGCAGGAAATTCATGCAGGAGTGAGACAAGGACACCCTTTATCACCACTTTTGTCATATATATGAATCAGATGGAGAATGGAGAGAACAACATCATGGACATATACAATTGAATAGAAATATGAAATTAGTTATGTTAGTTTTTGCAGATGATATAGCATTAGTGGCACCCTCAGAGGAAGAATTACAATATTAAGTATATAATTTTAACAAAATAGCCATAAATATAACACGAAAACCATTACAGAGAAAACAAAAGTAATGGCTTTTCAAGGAAAATACCCTGTATGTAGCAAAATTTGTATAGATTCAAAAAATACTGGAAAGAGTACATTCATTTACCTACCTTGGATACACATTAACATATTTGGATGAAGTAGACATAGCAAATAAAATTATTAATTTTAATAAAACCGTGGGAATAATAAATTTAGTAATGAAACCTTCGCTAGTCCAGAGAGATACCAGAGTATGGTTATATAAAACCTTAGCAAGACCTGCACTTTGCTACGGTGGTGAGGCATGGACTTTGAGGAAAGAAGAAGGGAGCAGGATAACTTCTGGTGAAATGAGATTCATGAGGTATACAGCAGAATATACCAAATGGGATCACAAACGCAATGACGATATCTTGAAGGAACTACGTTTAGAACCAGTCATGGAGTACATGCATAGATACCAGAACAACTGGATGAATCATTTGCGACGAATGAGTTCAGATAGAGTTCCCAAGGCTATGCTTCAATATTGTCCAATAGGGAAGAGATCTCTGGGCTGTCCAAGGAAATGCTGGATACAAAATTCATCTGTGAGATCATAACAGGCCTATAGGCCTAAGACTTGGTTGGATGAAGAAGAAGAATATTAAAATGTTTCATACCTCACCTCATATCCAGTCTTCTAACTAGACCGGTTTTCAAGCCTGGGTAGCTTCATCTTCAATAATTTCTCGTCGACTTATGTTATGTCGATCAGAAGAACTGCTTCTTCCTCCCTCTGTTGGTGGACCAATAAACCTCCTGATCAACTCAGAATCCGCAAGAATTTCTAACTTTGAATTTTGAACTAAGTCCTGCAGATTCTGAGTTGTTCAGGAGGTTTATTGGTCCACCAACAGAGGGAGGAAGAAGCAGTTCTTCTGGTCGACATAACATCAGTCAATGAGAAATTATTAAAGATGAAGCTGCCCTGGCTTCGAAACCGGTATAATTAGAAGACTGGATATGAGGTGAGGTATGAAACATTTTAATTTAATCTTAACAATACTAATAATAATAGAACAATAATAATTGATATAATTTATTTTCTGATGAAGTTAAGACCATGAGAAATCTTCTCTTCCGGGTTCAAGTCCAAATTACATAATACAAGAACAAATAAGGTACAATTACATTAATAACATTTTTGTGGTTGGTTTCACCAAACTTTGTCATGCCTCATCTTCAACATTTGAAGAGAACATTTTTATTTCTTCAACAGAAGTTACCTCTTCTTACAATCAAATTTGATACCTGATTTCAGTCTGTCAGATTATTTTACTGTCAGTCTAATTAGTTACAGTGACAGCCATATTGGTTCAAAGAATTAACTTATAACAGCTTGTATCAAAGAAATTGAATCGGTTATTTACACCTCACATTTTTTTTTTTTTTACCTGGGACATCTTTTGAATGACATTTCCTTAATTTTTAACCAAAAACCGACTCTTGAGGTATATGCTAAATAACTAACTCATTGGCACTTGATATCTAGAAGTTTGTGGCCATGTGGACATAAGTTACATATATCCCTATCCTGAACTAATATTTTCTTATAATTCATCTCCCTCAAATCATGGTTAGTTATTCTCCCACTTCATTCTTTGCTTATCTACAGTGTGATCAGTATAGCACTGGACAGCAGACAGCATAGGATCGCAGTGATACAACCACACACATTTTCGTAATTATTTTACAAATTGTCGTACTTACGAACTTTGAAGCAGGTGCTGGGACTGTTCACCTTCATTGTCCATACATTTTTGACACCTCTTTATAAAATTTGTTGTACAGATTATGGACTGTTGAATGTGACAGAATTTTTACACCCGGGAACCGTATTTCAAAAAGTCTTTGTACTTGGCTGGCAGACTGAGTTAACAAATATTGATCATAAATAAATACACATCCAGTAGAAAAATTATTAGCCATTATAGAGTTTACACTTTACACTTATACACCTGTCATTCAGTTTACACTTATACACGCCTGTTTTATAAGATACAAATTTTAAAATTGAAATAACTTAAAAATACACACGTCATTCAGTCACAAGGAAAGAGCACCTTACCTACTCGAAGTACACTATCTGACTGACCGTGAATGTGTCAATGTACTCATATACTACTGAGTCAGCACACATTTCAAGCCCGCATCTGCACGTGTAAGCCTTCGTCATCACACAGCACAATCCCCACGTCTGCTGTCCAATATTATACTGATCTCACTGTATTAGATACTTTCCCTCTCATTTTCCTATAAGAAGTTTCTATGCCCCTCTTCATTCCCCACAGGATCTATATAATATGTTAACAAAATTAAGATTAACTTTTATAAGATTCATGATATGTTCCGTTGAGGTATTATTAAAAATTAAGTATAAAATTATGGAACATTTACCTAAAAGGTCCATCTCCTCAACTTTATTAGTTATTTATTTGTAGCGCTTTTGGGACTAGTCACATCATCAGCAGGATTGAAAACTGGTGTTTCACTGAAGATCTGGTAGAGGGGGTTACATGTACTGGGTTCATTTTTATTTATCAGATGGTCATTGTTGTTAAATGAAAATGAACCCCCTCTACCAGATCTTCAGTGAAACACCAGTTTTGAATCCTGCTGATGATGGGACTAGTCCCGAAAGTGCTACAGATAAATAACTAATGAAGTTGAGGAGACGGACCTTTCAGGTAAATATTCCATCATTTTATAATTTAATTTTAAAATTAAGATTATGACATCAATTCTTTTCCAAAATAATACAATCAGTCTAGCTGCCTGAGGAACATTTAAGAGTTATTTTTAAAACAATAACTGCTTTCTGCGTGTCTGTTGTGCTATATTACATTTACTTAAAATTAGAAATATTATGTGAATTTTTTCTGGTTAACAGAAATTATAAGATGCATACAAAGTAGAATTATTAAGGCCAAGTTAATTTTGAGAGAGGGGGTAATGGCTTAACATATATTTCCATAATATTTAATTTTAGGAAGTTACATTTTGAGGTTATTTTAATTATATTACCTATAAATTCAACCTGGCTGAGGTCACTATGGATTTTTAAGGACTCAAAAGTCCTTTCTTTGGAACGAAACTATAATCTTGGGCCCTATGTCATTAATTTACAGCAACTTAAAAAAACCTGAAATAAGAGACTCCTTGAGCAAAATTTTTTTGCCCTTTCTCACATGCCTTTAAATTACTATACTAATGAAATGATTTGTTGAAGTGTATATGTACCTTATGCTCTTGATTGAACAATAAAGCTATTCTCTTTGTTACTTCCCAATTTTTTAATGTGGCGTATATCCATCCACTTCTTGATGGCACTGTTGTCAATTGGGTCCATTGGTTATTCCAATCCTAACAAGATGTTTATTCAGACATTCATGTCAAGTAATCATCCAGAACATATCTGCAGACGATTCACGAGGAATGTACTGTATCAGTTTTGGATCTTTATTTTTGTTCTCCAGTTAGAGCTATCATTTGTATTGGTAAAATTGGAATTATTGGAGATTTTCCTTTTGATAACTCTATATATTCAAAGGGGAGCTTCTGGGAATTTGAGTGTTTGATTTTGAATCCATTTTTAATAGCCAACATGTCACCTCTTTCATTTTTTTATGTCACAGTGTACTGAAATCCATTGTAAAACTGCGTATTTTGTGTAGACTTTGAATTTTAGGTTATGATGGTGTCAGCCGTGGTGGTCTAGTGGTTATGTTCCTTGCCTCTAGTCCCATGGGTTGCAGGTTCAAACCTGGCCAGGCTCAATGGATTTTTTAGTATGGAAAAACCCTAGGAATAAGTCCTCCAAGAGGGTCTTCAATAAACCACGGGTCCCAAGTTTGAAGATTTTCAGGCTCATAAAAGAACCTCAAATCTGAATAAAAAGGTCTCTGAGTAAAATTTAACTGACCTTCATCCATCCGAGTAATATCTTAGTTTTCTATTAGATGTCTTCTTGAGATGATGTGCTAACCACATGTCCCTCAGTGACATCTGTAGGGAGATAAGCGTAACTAAATTAGTCTGGTTAAGGAACTTCCCACGAGGGAAACACCCATGTCCATCCCACTGTAGGACAAATGGGGATCAATCATCAGGTTATGTTGTAAATGATAATTCCTTGAATTGTAGCTTTGGAATCAGATGTAACAATATTCTTGGTCTATTGTAACCATGTGGAAATATGTTAAAGAGAAACATATATTGCTTCAATTTCACCCTCAAAATTCTTTTTTTTTTTTCTTTAATAAAATACTAACATAAAAAACTTATTTTCGTTCTCAATTGTAATGTTTTAAAAGTACATTACATTTTATTATACTACCTCCAAAGCAAAACAGACTTTTATAATAAATTTGGGAATTTTTAACGTTATGAGGTTTAATTCTTATACAAAACAGACTTGCTGATAAAAAAAAGTAGTTGGTATTGCTGTAAAATAAATTAGGTAATAGAATTCTGAAGCTGGGATTATTAAATGATTGTTTGTACCATCATATAATTAAATCTTTTACAGTAAACTCCCAATTATCCATGTTAATTGTGACCGAGATATGCACAGAAAATCAAAAAAACACAGATAATCCAACTAAGTTATTCTAACAACAAACATGCAATGCAGTATTTATTATAGTACTGTACTTCGAAAACTGTTGTACATACAATTAATTTAAGCAAACTTGATGTCTAGGAACCACAAATCTCTGTTGAAACCATGTGTTTTACACCATGAAGTCTGGTATTTTCCTCTGCTTCAATTTATCATTTACATTCTTTCTGATTACAGTTCTTATTTTCCTAACACTTAGGACATCAATGTAATCAATTTCATTTTGTCCCATATATTCCAATAAGACATCTATACATTTTAATGCTTTTGTGTGGCTAATTTTTTCAATCATCAATGAATTTTCATCTTCATTTTCTCCTTCCCCTTCATCATGCACTTTGTTGACAATTGCTGCATCATTCAATGTTTTGAAGCAGAGTTCCTGGCATTTTTTTTCTTCTTTTTCCCTACACAATACAAATACAGTTCTGTAACAACAAACTTTCAGTGACTCACACAACGGAAATTTCCGAAATTGTATTGTATTCTCAGAATGTTTGTTGGTACCGTTAAACACGTCAGGGCAGGGGGTTGTAAATTAAGGTTACTCTATTGTGCTAGTTTCTAAGCACAGTTCACAGTAGCACATTTAAAAATAAAGACTTTTTCATAACAATACAAAATACAGAACAGTATTATCTTCATTTTTTAAAAAATATAGTAAAAGGAGTCATGCCCAGATAATACGCACATGGATAATTGGGAGTTTGCTGTACATTTTTATTTTTTAGATTCCTTTTGCCATGTATTTCAAAATATTTTCATGATGTAATTTAGTTACCAATAAACTGCTTGTTACAATCATTATATGCTTTCAACTTAATTCATGTCTTCATAAATACTGTTTTTATAACAAAGGAGGAATAGTCAAAATTTGCTGATAGTAATTTTTCTTTGATTTTCATTGTTGAAACACTTAAGACTTTGACAAACAGTCAAATATTTTATTACAATCATTATATGCTTTCAACTTAATTCATGTCTTCATAAATACTGTTTTTATAACAAAGGAGGAATAGTCAAAATTTGCTGATAGTAATTTTTCTTTGATTTTCATTGTTGAAACACTTAAGACTGTGACAAACAGTCAAATATTTTGTTACAATCATTATATGCTTTCAACTTAATTCATGTCTTCATAAGTACTGTTTTTATAACAAAGGAGGAATAGTCAAAATTTGCTGATAGTAATTTTTCTTCGATTTTCATTGTTGAAACACTTAAGACTTTGGCAAACAATCAAATATTTTGTTACAATCATTATATGCTTTCAACTTAATTCATGTCTTCATAAATACTGTTTTTATAACAAAGGAGGAATAGTCAAAATTTGCTGATAGTAATTTTTCTTTGATTTTCATTGTTGAAACACTTAAGACTTTGACAAACAGTCAAATATTTTGTTACAATCATTATATGCTTTCAACTTAATTCATGTCTTCATAATACTGTTTTTATAACAAAGGAGGAATAGTCAAAATTTGCTGATAGTAATTTTTCTTTGATTTTCATTGTTGAAACACTTAAGACTTTGACAAACAGTCAAATATTTTGTTACAATCATTATATGCTTTCAACTTAATTCATGCCTTCATAAATACTGTTTTTATAACAAAGGAGGAATAGTCAAAATTTGCTGATAGTAATTTTTCTTTGATTTTCATTGTTGAAACACTTAAGACTTTGACAAACAGTCAAATATTTTACTGTAGTCAATTTGAAAAAAATGTCAAGCCCTTTTTGACATTATGTTGATGAAATTGGCCATTGGTACTTAATATGAACTTAATAATTTATATATCTGTGGCCATAGGGTAAACATATGTAAGTCTGAAAACAACTTTTCATGAAAGATTATTAATATTCAAATGACTTATTGATAATCAGAGATTGGCATTACTTCTGTCCAAGAAATTAGCTAACACTTAAGAATTTTACCCTTACGATAGAGGAAGAAGGGGGACGCCGTAGCGTAATGGTTAAGCCACTGCGCTAAAAGCCGGAAGGTCGAGGGTTCAAGTCTCGGTGGGTCAGGATTTTTAAACTGACCCAAAACTTCTGGCAGCACTATGGCCCTGGGGTCGACTCAGCCTCTAATGGAAATGAGTACAGACACTTGTTCTGGGGGTAAAGGCGGCCGTCACGCAGGGCTGACAACCCGGCTGACATCAAGTGCCGATTGTCCAGAAAAAGTGGGAGCCTTAACCTCCCACTATGCCAAGGGCCTCCTGAGGCCTGTAGCAGGAATACTTTACTTACGATAGAGGAAGAAAAATGCTGTATTCTAATTAACAATCACTTAATAACTTAACCCTTATAATAAAGGGAGAAAAATACTGTCTTTATACAAAATCACTAAAATTGGACTTGTGTATTTTTACCCTAATGCCACAGATATATACTTTAATAAAAGTCCAAGTAGGTTTGAGTTTGCAAAATTGAGATTGGGACATGTGAATGGTACCCATTACACTAATGGGATCAATCACAGTCAGACAAGCATATAAACAACTAATTCTTGACTTTCTCATATTTCCTATCTCCATATATTCAATGAATGTTCAAATGCAGCCCCCTTGCAACTTATAGCATAAGTATACAATAGATCCGTTTTCTTCAGTTATGGCTGGATACACATAATGAAGATGAATATATTCAATGAACTAATAACTGCTTTATGTTTTGAATGCATAATAAACTTTACCATCTTTCAGAAACAAAATTGAAAATAAAATTACCAACAGAAACAACTCACTAATATTACTTTTTAAAAATTAATAATGTGTTTTTTCATTATTTAATAAAAATATAGATTTAAGATTTGTTAATATATTTGCCTAATGCCTTGTATAAAAAGCATAGATTAATTCATTGTAGTTTATTACTTTCTTTTTATTTTTTCTTTCTTTTCTTTTTATGTATACTAGATTCGAGCTGTTATTCCTTTCTGTATTCATTCTATCATTAATTTAATTTTAATTGTATTTAATTTCATTGTATTATTAGACGTTTCATTATTATACAATTTGACAGATAATCAATTGTTTAGTATGACTATTATTGTAATTTTTTGTATTTATATGTAACATATGTTTGTCCTGGTGAGTGGAAGAGAAGGCCACATGGCCTTAACTCCACCAGGCTAAATAAATCTATTCTATTCTAAATTTGTTTGTTGTAGGAGGTTTAGATCTAGGTAATACAAGCACACCAGTCTCAGTTGTGGTTCAAAATAACAATAACATACTATTTAATACAAACCAAAGCTCCAACTTCCTTGTTGATGGTCTTCTAAACAGCGAACCAGTTGTTAACAGTAAGTAAAGATAAAACTACTATAATTCATAACATATTAAATGTATTGAACTTTTTTAGGAATAAATCACTAAGAGGTTTAATTTATGATTAAATTAAAATGTTCAAAAGTTCATTAATGAAAGCACACTTATAAAACAAACAGAAGAAAAAAATAAAATTCAAGAAATTCACTTACCACCCATTGAAAACACCACAAGTTTCAACTAATTTTCAAAATGTTTAATATAATATTGACACCAAACAAATAGGATAATTAAAACCAATAAAAATAAAAAAGATTGAAGAAAACAAATCAGGAATTTATTGGATCAAATGCAGGGATTGTGATAAAATTTACATAGGAAAAACAAAAATAAATTTAAAAACAAGGGTGAAAGAACATCTTAGAAATGTCAAAAATGGTGAAGTGGGAAAGTCAGCAGTGCCATTTTCATGGCAATACTATGTATAGGTTCGTTATTAAGGCTGTGAAGGTTACACATCCCCTCAAAGAGATTGGTGCCTCACAGATTAAAGAGAGAGAAGCTAATAGTTAATTTATTTTCTGGGATTTTACTTGAAGTTGCCAGGCTGTAATGTGGATTATTCAGTTGAAATTAGGGTGTACCATATGGAGGCAGTTTGATTACCTCCTTTTGTGAACAGCTTTCAATCCATACTGGGACTTAGGGATAGAGAGAGAAAGAATAATTTAAGTCTGTTATGACAAGGGAACTATCAAGCATTGCATGCTCAGAATTTCTCCCATAGAAGCGTTGTGATGTACCAAGGTCATGTCAAAAAAATTATCTGCTGGTTTTTTTAACTGCAAGGCACAAAAATTGAAGCTAGAATCCAGCAATGGCAACCCACTGTACAAAGCAGATGGACTCCCAGCTTAAGTAAGAGGTGAGTGGAGTGAGGGGGCCTGCGCGGATGGCAGATTGTGAGGGTATTCAATCTACCAATTCATGTGTTGTATTACTTTCCCATAGTTTAAATGAGAGATTTGGCACTGGATTTTAGTGCCTTGCAGTTAAAAATGTCAGATAATTTTTTTGGACATGGCCTTGGTGCATCACAATGCTTCTCTGAAAGAAATTTGAAGGTATGTTTCGGCATGCAATTATTGACAGTTCCATTTTGAATATATTTTCTCAATAATTCATCACCATTAAACAGTTTGAGACTAATAAATTAATGAGTCATTTTAACATCTTACCTCATATTTCATGTTTTTCAAACATGGTAACTATAGTTTTCAAATGATCTTGTCATTCATTTTCAACCACCATTATGACTACCCTAACCATCCCATCCAATTAAAATTCTGATTATATTCGGGCTAATAATTAAGAATATTATACATATTATGAATAAAAGGACAAGAAAAATAAATTGATTAATTTTTAAATCACCATGTAAAGTAAGTGATTTAACTTCTAGCTCAGGTGCAAATTTTTTCATAAGTTTTATTCTTAGGTAATATTTTTATTTAAATTAGTCATAAAATTGCTTGACGATTTTATTATTAATTTAACACTTCTCATTGAAGGATAAATTATATTTGAAGAGAAAAATTTTCGCCTAGACCAGGACTCGAACCCGGGACCCTTGGCTTTCCGGGCCAAGTGCTCTACCAACTGAGCTACCGAGGCAAATATAATTTATCCTTCAATGAGAAGTGTTAAATTAATAATAAAATCGTCAATAGAAGCCCTACTGGCTATAAAGTAGTGTTAAATTCCCAATAAATGTCTTCTTAACTAAGAAGCCGCCATTTGCAAAGATAGAAGCTATGGTTTCAAGCATTTGGCGCGAGGGAATTACAACGTACATAAGAGAAAAATTTGCGTCTAGATCGTAACTCGCCTCGGTAGCTCAGTTGGTAGAGCACTTGGCCTGGAAAGCCAAGGGTCCAGGGTTCGAGTCCCGGTCTAGGCGAAAATTTTTCTCTTCAAATATAAAATTGCTTACCTGATTATTATTATTATTGCAGGTTTACCTAGTATGTCTGCTTATGAGAAGAATGGTTTAAAGATAATGTTTCAATTGGAGCGCATACCAGACAACCCTAACACCACAGTTATCACAATGTCTGCCACAAATGAAACCCTTAATCCTATGAGTGAGTTCCTGTTTCAAGTTGCTGTGCCTAAAGTAAGTTTACCTTTAGAACTTATAGGAAATAACACTAACATTAAGCTTATAATTAAATATTAAAGAAAAAAAATATCACCTCACCTCATACTGTCTTCTTTTTACATGCTTTATATTAGCTTGACCTATATCTATCTAACTATGTAACAGAATCTTCCAACATGATTTTCACCCACTTAAAATCATTGGATCGACTTGAAACTTTGTATACTTGTAAAGGGCCCGTGACAATACAATAATTTCATATTTCTTCTCTAAAATCCTGGCCAGAATCATCAGAAAATAAAAAAAAGTGTCTTTGTATCTATGTAATGGAATCTTTGAACACGATTTTCACCCACTTAGAAACATTGGATCGACTTAAAACTTTGTATACTTGTAAAGGACCCATGACAATATAATAATTTCATATTTTGTTTCTAAAATCCTGGCCAGAATCGCCAGAAAATTAAAAAAAATTAAAACTGGTATAATAGGTCACGGACTTGTCGACTTTTTAGTCAATCGTTGTAAGAGCTCAGTTGGTAGAGCAGTGAACTCTATTGGTATATAATTTCAGTAATCCATAGGTCGCTGGTTCAAATCTGGCTGGGAGGATTTTTTTTAGAAGAGTATTACTTTTAGCTCGTACTACAATAGTATCAAATTTAAAGATATATACATTTTTATCATATTCTGTAAAATATTAAAACTAAAAAATAAAAAAATAAATAATACTTTAAAAAACTAAACACACTTTATTAGAAAACTGAACTAAAAAATGAAAAATAATTTTAATTTCCAACACGCTTGGGGATAAAATTAAAGTGGTCAACAAAAAAATCATCTCCAACACATATAGAATAAACCTATAGTTATCTACAAAAAAAATAATTTTACCATCAAAAGCGTGGGGTGCTCTATATCAATTAATATATTTGATAATAAACAGATATTGGTAAAAGTAAAGTCTCTAAGAAGAAAATGTAAAAACCATAAAAAACACCCCATGCTTTTAATGGTAAAATTATTTTTTTGTAGATAACTATAGTTTTATTCTATATGTGTTGGAAATGATTTTTTTGTTGACCACTTTAATTTTATCTCAAGCGTGTTGGAAATTAAAATCATTTTTTAGTTCGGTTTTCTAATAAAGTGTGTTGTTTTAGTTTTTTAAAACTATTATTTATTACACTGATTTCGGAATAATTTCTATTCCATCTTTAGTATTTTCACGACTTGTTCTGTTGTGATGATGCACTGCTTCTTCCTCCAAATCAGTTCACTTCCCTGGAAATTTTGAAATTCTGGGGAATGTGATTTGATTTGGAGGTTCATCGGTCACAACATATGGAGGAAGAAGCAGTGCATCATTATGGCAGAACAAAGATGAAATAAATATTTGAAACTGGTTTAAAAAGCAGACAGAATATGTGAGGTAATAAAATTGTTTCATATTTTACTTTATTTTAATCCACTGTATGATAGTTTCAAATCTCAAGGTCAACATAATTGGCTGCTATCACTGGGAAGTACAAGACAGTGCAGGTAGTCATGTGATTAGTATGATTCAATTCCACAACCTTGATTTGTTTTATTAATTGGATATTGCTATTTCACATATCAAGTAGCAACTTGTCCTCATGTGGCTAAGTGCATCCTGTTCTCTACCGTATATTCAAAGAAAACATTTCTATGGCATCCTGGAAATCAAACTAGGGACTGTTACTCAAATATGCTAACCATTGCACCACAAAACCAGTTTTAACTTTACACTAAACAGATTAAGGGCTGGTTGTAAGAATTTCTGACAAACTATTGAGTAATTTTCAATGTTTTTATTTAAATTGACATTTTCCAATCCTGAATTTATTGAATAATTATCTTCTGGATAAGGCTAATAGTGGGAATTCTCAAAAGTGTGTTACACTAGCTCCCATATTGCTATATTGGATTTAATGGCTTATTTGTTTTACCTGATGGAGTTAAGACCGTAAGGTCTTCTCTTCCACTTCACCAGGGTTAAATTATACAGATATAAACAATTATGTATTGTCTGTAACTTTATTAACCCCTCAGTGTGGGAGCATTTAAATATATATATGCTATGTTAAAGGAAATTTTAGTATCTCCTCTATGAGATGGCAGTTTATAAAGCCTGTTTTCTTGGTATATTTTCATTAAGAATCATAATAAGATAAACGTGGTGCATGTCGAACATGCTCGATCAGCACTCCACAGAGAAGTAGTGTTTATTTTATGCGGGCACTGCACATCATTCCACGCTGATGGGTTAATAATCCATAATGGGGATAGACTACACAATATGCCGAAGACAAGGAAAGAACAAAAAAATAGTACTAACCTATAATTTGATTAAATAATTGGCTTGGTAAAGAAAGTGCAAAATATAGAATGATAAAATATACCTAGAAACATGGTCATATATTATATTGTCTAAGGAAATATTTAATGAGCTTTTTTTAACTGTTTTTGAGTCGGGCAGTCCTTGATATAAGAGGGGAGGAAATTTCAGAGTCAGGTTGCTGAAACAAGGAAGGATGAGGATTTAATTAATGTTGGGAAGTAAACATTATGAGGTATAATCATTAAAATTCATCGGATTCATAGGATTCATGCTTCCATGATATCGCGATTTCAAACATAATCATGTTCATTATATAGGAAAAACAAAAAGGAATTTGGAAATTCGGACAAAAGAACATTTCAGAAATATTAAAAATTGTGAAATTGAAAAATCTGCAATTGCTGCACATAGTTTATTAGAACATCATAAAATTGGAAGAGAAGCTAAACTTTTAAAACAAGTAGAGAAACCTTTGGAATTGACAGTTTGGGAAAAAATATACATTCAGAAAAACAAAAATAGATCAATGAATTTTGATATCCCCAACGAAATTACATTGATTTCGAAGTTCATAAATTCAACCATAGATGGCAGCACTGAAGATGGCGACAATAGAATAGTTGACGGCCGAAGAATTTCATCAGTCGGAGTTATGGCTGACGATGAACATGATTATGTTTGAAATCGCGATATCATGGAAGCATGAATCCTATGAGGTGAGTTGTTTAAACAATATGTTCTCCGATGAATTTTAAGGATGAGGATGTTCAAAATAGAGGTACAACTAGAGTTAAATTTTCTCTTGAACGTATGTTTAAGTTATGGTAGGAAGATAGTGAATAGAAATGAGTAGAAATATAAAGAGGTGATGAAGTGGACAAAGCGTTATATAAAAAACAGAGGCAGTTTATCAGTTGAATCGATCATGTTGACAATTCATTTGAAGAAAGGTTGGCTATTCTATACCAAGTTATGTAGGTGATATGTACTTGTATGGTGTACAAAAGAGTACTATGTGTTAGTATGTAATACATAATGAAATAAGGAGTTAAAAAGAACATTTAATTGACTGCCATATTAATATGAAATAGTTTTTAATGGAAAAGGATAAGAAACATATGATAGGTAAATTCACCTGTAAGTTACATATAATAGGTGAATTCTATTTATATTTATAGAGTAGAATTGATCTGTTATACCGTATTATCATAAGTAATGCCAAGAGTGATTTCCAATTTATCTAGAGAATTTGGAAATCAAGAGTAGCATTTGTTAGGACTATTTAACAAATAAAATTAAAGCTGTTTACTCACAAATCATTATTTAAATATAATTATCAGTATTTTTAAATATTTATATATTTAATGTAAATGGCAATGTTTGAAAATAAATCAGAAATGTGTGCTTCTGTTTCACTTGTTTATTCACTGCAACTTGATCATATTATTTATTGCCAAGTAGGATTGCAAATTGTAAGAATTGCACCCTAGTGGAGAAAAAATGAAACACTTCAAACTATATATTATAACCAACATTATAGTTTATTTATTTATTTTTTTAGTAAACAACTCAGTAAAATCATTATTTAAAAACACAATTATTAAACACATAATTATCAAATGTGTAGTTTGAAGGAATCTGTTCATTATTTGCTATATTCAGAGTATTTGTTGGAGAGTCAGTCACTGCAAATTAATGTTCTAACCTGTTCAGAATATTAAAAAGGAGGAGCTTTCTTTATCACAAAAGCAGGAGCTGGTAAAGAGAATTTGATAAAGAGCAAGGTGAAACACGACTGTCATTGATTGTAAAACAAAATTCAATGTCATTGACTCCCATTTGGAGCATTCCAACTAATGCATCGACAATGCCATGCAAAAGCGACGAAACCAGGTCTGCATAAAAATCAAGAAATATGAGGTGAATCAAAATAACAAACTCATTAATAATTATTAAATAATTTTTGGGATGAATTAGTATTTCTTAATTTTTCTTTAATTGGTCGCCATTTAAGAATCTTTAGAGACGCCAAATTTTTTTCCTGCTGCACAGTTGTGCACAACTTTCCATTTTGGAGACTGTTCCTAAGATATCTATTGACTTCCATGCCTATTTATGCAAGGATATTGATTTTCTAGATTCTAGATTTTGCTGACAAAGTACATAATAATGATCATTAATTATAACAAAAATAAACTCTCTCCCCATTTAACACTGGTAAAGACTATGAAATGGCAGATGGGCATTTAAATGAATGAATTGAATTTGAGCACTGTAAATTATTGAAGTAGACACTAATATATATTTAATTAATGTTGGGAAGTAAACATTATGAGGTATTAAATTAATATTAAGAAGCTAAAGCTGTTACTATGATTGAAATAAGTATATTAAAGTACACTACTAAATTATTGTAATCAAATGGTAAAGAGAAAAATTTATGCCTGAACCGGGAATCGAACCCCGAACCTTCAGCTTTCCGTGCTGATGCTCTAACCATTGAGCTAATCCAGGCTTCCTTCCCATCCAAGCATAAATCCTTCCTTTACCTTACTGTCTTGGTCCCACATTCAAATGCTATGAATCATCATTCACAAATACACAATGAATGGCTTCTACCTGAAGAAGACATGAAGGAACTCCACATAGCTATAGCATTATTTATTAAATTAATATTAAGAAGCTAAAGCTGTTACTATGATTGAAATAAGTATATTAAAGTACACTACTAAATTATTGTAATCAATAGAAGCCATTCATTGTGTATTTGTGAATGATGATTCATAGCATTTGAATGTGGGACCAAGACAGTAAGGTAAAGGAAGGATTTATGCTTGGATGGGAAGGAAGCCTGGATTAGCTCAATGGTTAGAGCATTAGCACGGAAAGCTGAAGGTTCGGGGTTCGATTCCCGGTTCAGGCATAAATTTTTCTCTTTACCATTTGATTACAATAATTTAGTAGTGTACTTTAATATACTTATTTCAATCATAGTAACAACTTTAGCTTCTTAATATTAATTTAATAAATAATGCTATAGCTATGTGGAGTTCCTTCATGTCTTCTTCAGGTAGAAGCCATTCATTGTGTATTTGTGAATGATGATTCATAGCATTTGAATGTGGGACCAAGACAGTAAGGTAAAGGAAGGATTTATACTTGGATGGGAAGGAAGCCTGGATTAGCTCAATGGTTAGAGCATCAGCACGGAAAGCTGAAGGTTCGGGGTTCGATTCCCGGTTCAGGCATACATTTTTCTCTTTACCATTTGATTATTATGAGGTATAATCATTAAAAATCATCGGAGAACATATTTTAACATCTTACCTCATATTTCATGTTTTTCAAACACGGTAACTATAGTTTTCAAATGATCTTGTCATTCATTTTCAACCGCCATTATGACTACCGGATATTCGTTGGAATCTCCCTCTATAACGTTGCCATCTGGTGTTGATTTGACGAACTTTGAGATATCGTTGCCATCTGGTGTTGATTCGATGAACTTCGAGATGAGGTCACGTTCATCCGGAATGTCGAAATTCATAGATTTAAATTTGTTCTTCTGTATAAATATTTTCTCCCAAACTGTCAAATCCAAAGGTTTTTCCAAATGTTTTAGAAGTTTAGCTTCTTTTTCAATTCTATGACCTTCCAACAAACTATGTGCTGCAATAGCTGATTTTTCAATTTCACCATTTTTAATATTTCTAAAGTGTTCCTTTGTGCGAGTGTCCAAATTTCTTTTTGTTTTTCCTATGTATACTTTATTGCAATCTCGACAATCAATTTGATAAATTCCAGATTTTTTACTATCTGGGGTGTTCATTTTCTTATTGGTTATTAATAAGTTACCAAGGCTAAATTTATTTATCGGTGCCAATGTAATATTGAATTTCTTGAAAATTTTTTGAAATTTGTTATGTATTCCAGGATGATAAGTGATTTTCTTAAATTGTTTTCCTTTCTTTGAATCAGATTGCAGGGTAGTGTATTCTTTTAATCTTTTTTGTTGTCTGAATTTCTTCAATTTAGTTCAATGTAGAGAAACCTTTGGAATTGACAGTTTGGGAAAAAATATACATTCAGAAAAACAAAAATAGATCAATGAATTTTGATATCCCTAACGAAATTACATTGATTTCGAAGTTCATAAATTCAACCATAGATAGCAGCACTGAAGATGGCGACAATAGAATAGTTGACGGCCGAAGAATTTCAACAGTCGGAGTTATGGCTGACGATGAACATGATTATGTTTGAAATCGCGATATCATGGAAGCATGAATCCTATGAGGTGAGTTATTTAAACAATATGTTCTCCGATGATTTTTAGACACTAATATATTGATATTGCTGTTTCAGACATTCCAGTTGCAGATGCTCCCTCCTTCAGGTATTGTGATACCTCCTGCTGGTCAGGTGACACAAGTGATAAGGATTACAAATCCTAACAAGGTACAAGAGTGAATCTATAATTCACACACATTTTTACAAAATATCTAATTATGTTTCTTTCAACTAAATAATAGAATAGATGTAAACAAAACCCATGTGACCTCGGTGTTTTTCATTATTTTTGGAGCTCATTACAACAATGGACATAGCCTAAACCATCTTCTGATTAACCCAAAGATCCAATCAAAAGCTCAGAATATTTTGATTATATCTATTCCATTAATATTTAATTTTAGGAAGTTACATTTTGAGGTTATTTTAATTATATTATTTTTGGTCTGGACATCTTACCTCAATATTAATGTTGATTTGTTCTTGGACATGTTTCAAAACAATTCTGTTTTATCATCAGCTTTCCCAGACTGGGAAACATGTCCAAGAACAAATCAACATTAATATTGAGGTAAGATGTCCAGACCAAAAATAATATAATCTATTCCATTCTTTAGTTAAAATGAGTATAGTTAGAGGGAATTAAAATTATGCAAAATGAAGTTACGTGTTAGTAATTTTTGTAGATTAAAAGTATAGATAATATGAGTTAGATATGCACAACTCACCTCATATGTAGTTTTATTGGAGCTACAAATATGAGATAAGTCGTGCATATCTAACTTATATCATCTAAAATAAACTTCATAGTGTTACTTCCTTCTTCTTCTTCCTCTACGCATGAAAGCTGGCAGCTTGTTGCGTGTTCATTCACTACAGGTCCGGGGTACGATGACATGCTTCCATCGTAGTTGTGGTCTTCCTAATGGCCTTTTCTGCTGAGGTGTCAGTCACGTACATTCTTCACTAATCTACTGTTCTCCATTCTATCTATGTGATCGTTCCAATTTAATCTTCTATCATTTATCCAAAGGTTTATAGGTTCAATTTCACATTCTTCTCTAATAACAGAGCTGCGAATTTTCTCTCTCAGCGATTTTCCTACGATTTTCCTTAAAACTTTCATTTTGGTTGTTTCATTGATTTGTTTTGTTTTTTGAGTTTCTGTTCGGCATTTGCAACCATATGTTAGAACTGGTCTTATGACAGATTTGTAAATTCTTACTTTTGTATCTATTCTTAAATTTTTATTTTTCCAAACAGTATTGTTTAAACATCTCGATATTTTGTTTGCATTATTTGCTTGATGGAGGATTTCATCTGTTATTCTGTTGCTGCTATTAATTTCTACTCCTAAATATTTGAATTTTAATCCTTTAAATATTAAATTAAAAGGTATGCCTAAACTGGGATTTGAACCCAAGGAAAACACACAACTTTATGAAGTGAGATGAAAAAATGTTTATCTGATTCCGTTTATAAATTAACACTATTAAGAAACATTTTGTTCCATTGAGATTATTGTTAATTATTTAAAAAAACAATGAAATGTTGTACCTGTTGTGGCAGTCTTCCTCAACAAATTATATTTGTATAAAATATTCAGTTAGGCCTTTCGGAACCGGTTCCATTTTCAAAGCTGTTCATTGAGTACTGGTTTTGTTTGACGAATATATTGTAGAGTGGGTTGATCTGGTAGGGCGTGTTCTCGTTCAGCAGGTTATCATTTCTTGTTTGCTTCCTGATTTCTATTTCTTCTAAGATGTTTATTTTTCTGTTATTGTTTTCTCAATGCATTATTGAGAGGGTGTTTTCTATTGTGCTGAACTGATGACCTGTGTTTGTAACATGCTTAGCAAATATTTAATATTAGGAAGTTATATTTTGAGTCTGGGAAAGCTGACGATAAAACAGAATTGTTTTGAAACATGTCCAAGAACAAATCAACATTAATATTGAGGTAAGATGTCCAGACTAAAAATAATATAATTAATGCTTAGCAAAACTTGATTTGCCTCCATTTTTTATGAAATCAGTGAAATGCTCGTTATATCTTATTTTAAAACTCCTGGTTATATGTCCTATATAAAATTTTTCACAACTATTGAATTTAATATTGTTTATTTTTTATTTCACTCACCTCATACTTCATAACTCCTCGCAAACCCAGGGTTTCGTCATATCATTTGTGACATTCTCAATGCTGTGTCACGTTCACAACTGACGTCCGACTGCCTTCTATTCTGCAAACTGACCTCTGCGCCATCTGATGGCTGACCGACAAACTTCCAAATCAGTCCTCTCTCCTTATAACCGGGTATTTCAAAATTCATAGTTGTATTTTCATTCTTGCATATGTAAATTTTTTCCCAAATTGTGAGTTCCTTCGGTTTTTCCAATTGTTTAAGTAATTTTGTTTTGGTTTCTATTCTATGTTTTTCTGTCCAGGCATGTGCAGCTATTGCAGATTTTTCGGTTTCTCCATTTTTAACATTTCTGAGATGTTCCTTTAATCTTGTATTTATATTCCTTTTTGTTTTTCCTATGTATGTCTTTTCACAATCTTTACAATTAATTTGATAAATTCCCGATTTTTTGCCGTCTTCAATCTTTTCATTTTTGTTGGTTTTTATTAAATTACCTAAGCTGTAATCATTTTTCGGTGCTAATTTAATGTTGAATTTTACAAGTTTCAAAAAATCTTCAATCTTAAACTAAAATTAAAATCTGCATTGTTTATTTTTTATTTCACTCACCTCATACTTCATAACTCCTCGCAAACCCAGGGTTTCGTCACATCATTTGTGACATTCTCAATTTGTGACGTTCACAAACGTGACACAGCATTGAGAATGTCACAAATGATGTGACGAAACCCGGTTTGCTAGGAGTTACGAAGTATGAGGTGAGTGAAATAAAAAATAAACAATATTAAAAAACCTCATAGTGTTATTTCCTATCTACATAACTTAATTAAAATCTGCAGTTTCGGTTTCTACTCGTTCATAACACTTTATTCTACATTCTTTGATTCTTTATATAAATTGTAAATTATCTCATAGTATTACTTCCCACCATAATTTTGATGAAATTATTTGATTATTTGCAAATTTTGTTTTACACTATATTGTGTCTTATAAAACTGTGTAGTAAAATTCTTGAACTCTTATTCCTGAGGAATTTAGCTACAATTCCAAAAGTTGGACAGATTTTTTTTTTTAAAGCATTTCTCATCATTTCACTATTTCCTGTGATCCACTCACTCAGACCTTTTTTTTAGTGTTTTGAAGTTTTATAAAGTTGAGGCATCATTTAAATTTAGTCATTATTAATATTAAAGGATTTTGGGCTATGTAGCCGTGGTCTATAACTGGTGTTATATATTTAGAATATAGAAAATCTGCAATTGCTGCTCATGTTTGGGGCGAAAAACACAATGTAAATTTGAACACTAAATTATTAAAACAGTTAGAAAATACAAAGGAACCCACTATTTGGGGAAAAATTTACATTCAGAAGAACAAAAATCGAGTTATGAATTTCGAAATTCCTGCTGAACGTGACCTAGTTTGGAGGTTCTTCGGTCAGCTGGAAGAGGGAGCTGATATCCAGGGTTCACAACGTGGAACTCATCAATCTGAGCAAGCTGATGATGATATAGAAGAATATACCAAAACATGTTCAAGAACAAATCAACATTAAATTGAGGTAAGATGTTTCCAGACTCAAAAAAAAAAAAAAAACTATTTATAAACCTACAAGGAAAATAGAAAATTACCTTCCCTCAGCAAAGGACCTCAACCACCACTCACCACTTGCGGTGTATACCGGCTTCCATGTTTTTGTGGAAGATCATACATAGGAACCACAGAAAGAAGCATAGCCACCTGTTTAACTGAACATAGAAGAAACTGCAGACTATGACAAATAAAATAATCAGCCATAGCTGAACACGTTATTATGGAAAACGGACATCAGATTCTGTATGATGAAACACAGGTTTTCCTAGATTATACAGAGAGGCCATAGAAATCTATAAACACAAGGACAATTTCAATGGAAAATATGAAGGGCTAAATCTGATTAGACTATAGATGGTTAAAACTAATCAATAACAAGGAGACAGTTCTGAACCAATCAGAAGCCAATTTGATGATGTCTAGCCAATCAGCTACGACTTCGTCTAGCTATCCAGAGGTCAGCACTAGTATAAATAACAGTGCCCAACATTCTGCTGCTCATTCACAGTCGAGTCTATGACAAGGGATCACCACCTAGAAGCACTCGCCACTGAAGATGCTCTCCGCAGTTGAGGGAGAAACATCTGGTAGAAACACCAGTTATAGACCATGGCCACATAGGCTGGAATCCTTTAATATTATGATTACCAGCTGTGAAAGCCTGCATTCCACAATTTAGTTATTATTTCACACACTGACAATTTATCTTTTTCATTAATAACTTTAAATTTTCTGTTTAACGACAATGCCACTTATGACTTGTCCATTTTTATTCTGTAAATTATAGAAGATACAATATCACATTGGTCACAGAACTCAAATTCCAGATTTTACAATGCATAGGTACCATTTGAGACACAGGTCTTACCTGTCGGAGTTAATTGATTTTTCATTTAAAGGAAGTGGAGTAACAAAGAAAGAAAATTGGTAAACCTGCCTGAATGGCAACAGGAAAGATTCCTTACTATTATTTGGCCTAACAGGAATTCAATTTAGTGGAAATTAATTATCCACAAAACTCTCTGTGCTGTCTTCTATATGCCAATTCAGTCAACCTAGGCTCTTCTGAGCTGTTGTTTCGTAGATTTGTATTTTTAGATGAACAAAACAAATAGTGGGTGGAAGAATATAAAAAAATATATATATTCTAGGAAATTTATTTAACTTTCACAGGGAAAGAACACTATGAGGTTTAATTTAAGAATTAAATTGTTTTTTATTACCTCACCTCATATCCTTTTTCTTCTATACTGCAGTTTCGGAGCTTATGTCCATCGTCAGTAGCCTCTGGTCGACTGGTGTTAGGTCATTTCTTGTCAGTTTCCTTCTTACTTCAGAAGTAAGAAGGAAACCGCCAAGAAACGACATGACACCGGTCGACCAGAGGCTACTGACGATGGAGATAAGCTCCGAAACTGCGGTATAGAAGAAAAAGGATATGAGGTGAGGTAATAAAAACATTAATTTAATTCTAGGAAATGTTAGAATTCACTTGTATCGTTGTATGTAGTTTAGTGTATTTTACTGTGTTTAATGTAATATATTAATTTTCAGTCTGCTCTGCGAATGCGCATCCGCATATCATATAGTTCAGGAGGCACGACGATACAGGATCAAGCAGATGTGAGTAATTTCCCTCCAGAGAGCTGGCAGTGACCTTCTGCTGCATGAGGAGCACTTTGTCAGTCAATAGGAAGGCAAACAAGTGCCATGTTGGCCTAATGATGGTCAGTCTGTTTAGCTGGACCACCTCGCAGAAGGCAGTGTGTACTTAATACATGAGACAAGAAGACTCGGCTCGATTCGTGGTGCGAGTATCATTGATATTTATTTACAGAGCTCAGGACAAATTTAATGGATTTGCAAGCTCTTAAAAATTTGCAAATTGTAAGTTTACTGAGAAATACCAAATCTCTTATTTTTTTTTATTGTTTTCTGTGAAGTCCATATCGTATGTAACACATCTATTTAATTATATACAGTGTTTATAATAAACTTTTTACATATGTACTAGTACGGTATGTAAAATTTCAGACTTTTATTTTTAATTAAGAAGTATGAAAGGGAGAAAATAATTATTGTAGTATACTGCTTTATTGTGATAGAAATTTGTGTGGTGGTATGCTGGAGAAGTAGTGGTTTTGAAACAAATTGTATTCAGGCAGTATGTGATTTCAGAATATTTGGTAGGAAGCACTGTGATACAGTAGCATAAATGTTGACAGTGGATTGTTTTATAGGATGATTAAATTAATAGAACTTTCTTCCTCGTTTTTAATGTTTTGGAGTTTAGTTTAGATTTAAAAAGAAATGAATTTTTGGTCTATAATTGGGAAGTTATAAAAAAGTAGGTAACAATTTTAATTACATGTTAAATGAAAAATAAGCACAATATTTCTGTGTTTTTTTTCAGTTGTGGCAATGAAACCCCTATAGCAGCATTATTTATATTCTGGCAGTGTTGGTAGTGATACATTTAGGTACATTCTCCACCTTTATCTGATGTTTTAGGTATATTTAGGCAGGTATTTATGGATGCACTCGTGTGTAATCAGGGTACTCAGCTGAAAAACATTGAGTTTTCCATATTTACAAATGTTTTCAATGCTCACAAAGTTAAATTTAAATTAGTGGAAGTCATGACTTGAAGAGGGACAAGATATTGTCTGAAACCGCCGGTATCAAAGAAATTTGAAATTATGTGAGGTTCTCCACTCACTATTAAGCTCACAAAGTTGTTTATCCATTAAATAACTGCACATTTTTGCATATAATTATAGGCTACTTACATGTTATTCTTATTGCATTCATGCGTAAATTCATAACTTTTTGCATTCAGTATGACGGTATTCAACGTAAGTTCTTGTATATATTAAGAATTAAATTAATGTTTTTATTACCTCACCTCATATCCTTTTTCTTCTATACTGCAGTTTCGGAGCTTATCTCCATCGTCAGTAGCCTCTGGTCGACCGGTGTTATGTCGTTTCTTGGCGGTTTCCTTCTTACTTCTATCGGTGGACCGATGAACCTCTGGATCAGGTCAAAATTTGTGGGAGTTTCAAAATTCATGAGTTTGTCTTTCTTGTTTTTTTGGATGTGGATTTTTTCCCAGACTGTGAGTTCCTTTAGTTTATCTGTTTGTTTGATTAGGCTAGCTTCTGTATCAATTAAATGTTTTTCAGACCAAGCATGGGCTGCTACAGCTGACTTGTCCACTTCACCCTTTTTTACATTTCTAAGGTGTTCCTTCAATCTAGTTTTTAAATTTCTTTTTGTTTTTCCTATATAGATTTTGTCGCAATCTTGACATTTGATCTGATATATTCCTGATTTATATTCTTCTCCAATTTTTTCATTTTTGTTGGTTTTAATTATCTTGTTTAGGCTGTATTCATTCTTTGGGGCCAATCGAATGTTAAACTTATTGAAAATTTTCTGGAACTTGTGGTGTTTTAAAGGATGGTAAGTGAATTTTTTGAATCTTATGTTCTCTTCTGTTTGTTTTTTAAGTGTGCTTTCATTAATTAGTTTTTGCCTTTTAAACTTATTTATTTTCTTGTGTACCATGTTCTCTTCATAACCATTTTCTATTGCTACTTTAATTGTGTATTCGTTTTCTTTTTCATATTTTTCATGGTTCAGGGGTACATTCACCAATCTGTGTGTTAGGCTATTGAATACAGCTTCTTTGTGAGCAAAATGGTTGAATCCTGATGCCTTAATGTAGTTATCTTTATGTGTGTTCTTTCTGTATATTCCAAATTCTATTTTGTTTTTTTCGTTTCTAGTTAGGTTTAGATCCAAAAATGAAATTTGTCTTGTATATATATTGTTTGTCCTTTTTTTAACTTGTATATTAAATATGGCAGTAACAATTACTGCACCAATATCCCGTAAAATTATCATATGTATAACATACATCAAACTTATTTTGAGATTTGAAGAGAAAAATATATACCTAAATCGGGATTTGAACCCAATGTCTCTGATTCTGTACACCAGTGCTCTTCCATCTGAGTTAGTAGGCTTCCGATTTATTCACAGATTTTTCTGTATACTAATACGAAAGCCGTGAACACTCATTCCATTAATGTCATCTACCGGCTTCTTAAACGAGAAGACTTTTACATGGATTCAACACTACATTTATAGCCAGTAAAGCTTATTTTAAGATTTCTTATTTAAAATTAATGTTGGGAAGTAAACATTATAAGGTAATTAAGTTATGTAGGTAGGAAATAACACTATGAGGTTTATTTTAATTTATGTTGAGTTGTTTTTGACTCACCTCATACTTCTTGACTCCCTCGCAGACTTGAGTTTCTTCACTGCATTTGTGACATTCTCAATGCTGTATCACGTTCACAACTGATGTCCAACGGCCTCCTCTCCTGCAGACCGATCTCCGCGCCATCTGATGGCTGACCAACGAACTTCCAAATCAATCCCCTCTCCTTTTCACCGAGTATTTCAAAATTCGTAGATATGTTTTTATTCTTGCAAATGTAAATTTTTCCCAAATTGTGAGTTCCTTCGGTTTTTCCAATTGTTTAAGTAATTTTGTTTTGGTTTATATTCTGTGTTTTTCTGTGAAGGAGGTAAGAAGTATGAGGTGAGTCAAAAATAACTCAACATAAATTATGAGGTAATATTCATTTATCATATGGTCAGAATAATATTTAAAATCTCATCTCACAAATCTCATGTTTTCACGATACAAGGTTTCAAACAGAGTCCTATCCATCTTCAATCAAATCTCCGACTCAGATAGACTGTATTCTGACTGAGTTGGAGATTTGATTGAAGATGGACGGGATTCTGTCTGAAACCTGGTATCGTGAAAAACACGAGATTTATGAGGTGAGCGTTTAAACATTACTCTGACCATATGTTAAATAAATTATTTTAAGATATTCAAATGAATCATGTTCATAGCTAAAGTAACATGGGTACAAAATCCTGCAATGGAGATGACATTTTTGCAAGCTGTGAATATGAATTATAACAGCGTATTACGACTTTTATGTCTGATATTCTAAATAAATAATTTGTTAATAGGTATTGTATGTCTCGTGAAATATGCCATAATATTGTGCTATAATTTTGAGTGCTTTCAGGTCAGTCCTAAATCACACCCACATATGAAAACTTAGTTAATCAATAAACTTCAACCCAATTATGCCTGTAATTAATGTGTCTTGTCAAATAAATGTTCTAAAATATTTTTGTCCACTTTCATAACACTCACAAATGATGACAATATTATTGCCTGATAACAGAAGATCCCTAATACTTTTCTCTAGATTATCTTCTACTCTCTTAATAAATTAATTAATGGTAAAAAAAAGAATTAATGTTGATTTTTTAGTATTTTGTATGTAATTTTAATATAGATGGGTGTTTTTGTGAGTAGCTACACCCTCCTTATTGTCACAATGTTTTAATCTAACAGTACATGATAATGTATTTTTTACTTAGGGTTTTAATGGGACTATAGTACAAATATTAAAGAATAAATCTGATTCTATGCTACCAACATAAATTCAAATAAAAAATGGATAAAACTACAATTTATTGTTGCAATGAATAATTAATTACCTGGGAGAAATATATGTTAATTTTTTCCTTCAAAAAATGTGAAATATGCCTTAAAATAAAGTGAAAAGTTGAACTCAAAGTAACCTAAAGTCAGCATGTAAAATGTGTATTAGTCATTGCTCAAACGTTGTAGCCAACTTATCACAAAAACCCGCTAACAAGTGAATGCTAAACAAATCTGGTGTACTAACTTGCCCATTTTCTCACCCTAACTTGCCCATTAATGTAGGTGGACTCTTGAGATGAAATCCCCATATATTTGAGCAAACAGTTGACAGTTGGCTTAGGAAGGAATGTGTTATCATATTGGTCAATACGATACTGTATTGAAGGTCGTTTTTTTCTTCAATCGAATATTCACTGGTGGCATAGAATAGACAAATAAATAATTTATTTCACAGATTCATCCTGGAGGTTGAGTAATTTTAATGCATCTTCAATATATTTAGAATTTATCACAGAAAAAATATCATCCACGTATCTATACCAACATTTGAACATCCAGGGATAAGCATTGGTGATATGACATTCTAAATAACCCATAAATAAATTTGCCAAAAATGGTGAAAGTGGGTTTCCCATAGCCAGACCTGAGATTTGTTTATAAAATTTTTCATTGAAGGTGAAAAAATTGTTGTCGATACAAAGTTTTGTAAGATTCAAATATTCATTAATTATTTGAATATATATTAAAATATATATATATATTAAAATCCATATTTTATTTAAAAAGGATACAGATGGAAACTTAATTAAACAAAATTTCTGTAATTCATAAAGTGTTAAGGCAAGCTGATGCTGTATCTCCCCTACTATTCAATTTTGTACTAGAACATGCAATTAAATCTTTAAAAGGTGAAGAAGGTATACAACTCAATAGTATTAATATGTTCTTGGTATTTGTTGATGATGTAGTATAGTATTACATGATGGTGACGAAATGCTAAAAGCTAACACACATTTTTTAAAAAAATAACACTGGGAAATGAAAAGGTGTGGCTGGAGGTAGGTCTAAATACCAATAAAACTATATATATATATATACATACACACACCACTCAAAAAAAATAGCCACAAAATAAATATTGTAACAGTTTAATTTTTGAGTGTCAGATGTTTTGAGTTCAAGTATTGTTTAAAATCAGATTGAAGATATTCTGGGTTTTATTAATTTTTCTCTGAATATGTTAGTGAAATTCCAAGAGTTGCTGAAACCAAAGTGAGTTCGTATTGATTTATTTTTTAAAAACAGGTTTGAAGAATAATCTGTAGTAGGGAATTGTTATTTTTGTGTTCTCTGAAGCTAATACAGAGCAATGAGACATCTGAATAAAACATCAGTTGCATTGATTGAAGATGGTCGTCGTTCCATTCGCCATATCTTTAGGATTCTTGAAGTCAGCCCTTCTGTCATCCATAGGCTGTGGAGGCGATATAGAGAGACACATGGATACAAGAGGAGACCTGGGCAAGGTCGTAAGAAGAAGACTATAGAATAGATTTGTCTTATCAGCTTTGAGCAGAAGAAAATCTACAGCCAGAGATCTACAAAATCATTTACGCACAGCAACTGGGATGGTAATTTCTGATCAGACTGAGAAATGAAGGTTGAGGTCTAAAATCCCCTTTAAAGCTCCTTGTTTAACACATCAGCACAAAGAAGCTCGGCTGCGATTTGCTCAGAATTATATCAACAGGCAGCTTCGCAAATGGAAGGGTGTTTTATTCATGGACAAATCAACATTTCGCCTAACAGGTTCTGATGATCGTACACGTGTATGGAGACATCCTGGTGAATGTTTTGATCCAGCCACAGTTATTGAACGTGACAGATTTGGAGGTGGTTTGGTTATGGTTTGGGCTGGGATTACAATTGAGTCTTGGACAGAGCTTGTCGTTCCACAGCACATGAATGCTGATATTTACATTAATGACATTATCCTCCAACATGTTATACCCTTTGATTATGGTATGGTCTCTAATTTTCTTCTAATGCAAGATAATGTTAGATGTCATACAGCACATGCTACCAGAGATGTCCTGCAAGAATGCCAAATTTGGTGATGGACTGGCCTGCATGCAGTCCGGACCTTTATCTGATTGATCATATATGAGATAAGTTGGAAAAACTTGTTCGTAAGCATCCGCTATACCTCAGAAATTTGAAGAACTTTCACATGCACTCACTGAGGAATGGGAGAGAATCTCTCAAGTTTCTGTAAGAAGGCTTCTGCGAAGCATGCCTTGTAGGTGTAATGCGGTCATTCAGGCTCACGGAGGACACACTAAGTACTGAGTGTTGAAATAATCATGGAAACATTTATTCCAAAAATTGTAAATCTCAAATTTCCACTTCATTTTCTGTTACAAATGATAACTTATTCATATTGCTAATATTGACTTTTACAACATTAAAAAATTGGTACAATACTTCAGAGCATGTATTTAAAAACGGCACACAATTGCAGATATAATTGGGTTTAATCAATTATTTATTAACCAATTTTTTTGTGGATATGATTTAAGCATAATTTAAAAGTACCAGAATTATAGGAAAAATGTTACAACATACTTTGATAGCCATACCCTATCACAAATTATTTATTTCTTGGATTTGGCATGAAACTCATCTACTCCAGTATAATAATAATAATAAAATGTTAGACATTAAAATCGTAACAAATAATTAGTATTCATTGTAATTTCATCTATAATTTTGAGAACGTTAGGAATTTTTTTGGTTGATGATTATTAATTATTATATTGTATATTAAAGAATATTTAATATAGAAATATCCTGAAATTAATAGTGAGTGGAGAACATATTTTTAACGACTCACCTCATATATTTTCAAATTTCTTTGATACCGGCGGTTTCAGACAATATCTTGTCCCTCTTCAGTTGGAAGCCATGACTGAAGTGGGACAAGATATTGTCTGAAACCGCCAGTATCAAAGAAATTTGAAAATATATGAGGTGAGTCGTTAAAAATATGTTCTCCACTCATTAATGATATAACCTCATAATGTTTACTTCCGAATATTAATTTTAATATATCCTGAAATATTTATATGTATTTAATGAGAAAGCATCCATATTTCGCTAAATTTGTTCCTTTTAAAAACAGATATATAGTGTTCATTAATTTACTTATTTCTATCATATTAATAGCTTTAGCTAATAGATATATACTACTTTTTTCATAATGTATTTTATTTTGTTGTAACTACCATACTCATAATAACAGGTATTTCTTATTTATAAAATGACTTGCATACGTTTTATTTTGAGTGGCAAAATTTCCATTAAACATATTTTCATATGTCAAAATTCTTCTGTTAGCAAAGTCATGCTCTGTTGTCGATTAAAATAGTTGAGAACTCTTGGAAATTTATTGACAACTTCACAAAAAAAAAACAAATAAAGTCGGTGATTCACACTTCACCGATGAGCTGTTCTGCTAATTTGATTTATAATGTCACATGACACACAAAAGCTGCTAACCAGAATAAGGAAATAATTGAGAATGTTATTTATTAATTTAACAAACTTACCCAAATAAAGTCTGTCAAAAGTGACAAAGTATACTTGACAATAGAGAGGAAAAACAATATAAACATGAGATAATATAGGGACAACATTAGCCTTAGTGATTTTTCTGTCTGTTAGGTTAGTTCATAGCTGACAAAATATATAAATCTGCTGGTATGTCAATATAGAAATTTAAAAGTTTTTTTTGTGTGTGTGTGTTACGATGATAATTTTCTGGTTTTTATTTCTCCAGTTATTGGGAATGTTTCACAAATTTTTATCGTGATTATGCAATTGTTAATTATTGAACTACTATTGTTTATTTTTTATTTCACTCACCTCATACTTCATAAACAATATTAAAAAACCTCATAGTGTTATTTCCTATCTACATAACTTATTGAACTACTGTTGTTCATTCATTTGAAATGTTGTTAATTCTAATTCTCTGCCAACAAAATGAGTTTCAAAGGACACAAAAATTCAATTGTTCACACAGGCTAGGGCTAAGGAAGTGTCGGTTCTGGTGGACTAATGATTACCATGCTTGCCTCTAGTTCTAAGGTTTGCTCAGGACGATCAATTTTCTTCTTCTTCTTCTTCTTCTTCGGTTTTCCCCCATTTATAGGTTTGCCGTCTTCAGTTTCCATTTATCTCTATCATTCCAATCTCCCTCTTCCAAATTCCTATCATCCATTATAGTTCTGACGTAGGTTTTCCATTTCCATCTTGGTCTGCCACGTTTATTTCTTCCAGGGGGTGACCATTGGTATATATTTTTTGGCCATCTTTCATTTTCCATTCTTTGTACATGGCCATACCATTTAAGTGTTTGATTTTCAATCCTCTTAACAACCGATGTGGTGACATTCATTTCTCTCCAAAGGAATTCATTTCTTATTTTATCCTGTCTTGTTTTTTGGAGGCTTCTTCTAAAATAATCAAATTCAACTGTTCTAATTTTATTTTTTTGTACTTCCGTCAAAGACCAAGTTTCACTTCCATATGACAAAATATTCTGTATTATGCTCTTATAAATTTTCATTTTAGTTTCCTTTGTGATATTTTTGTTCCAAATTATTCCATGTAATGTTTTAGTTGCATTTTTTGCCATTGCAATTTTAGTCTGTCAATCAATTTTTTTAAGGTTGTAAAACTCCTGAACCTACTTTCTTCTGAAGGGAAGTAGAGCCATGGGTCCTGTGTCATAGATTTACAGGACATAAAAGATCCTCAAGCCTGAAATAAGAAGCTTCTGAGCAAAATTTGTCGGCTCTTATATACACAGATTTGAATTTTGATGCAATTGACCTAAAATGTTAAGAGCATTGTTATATAAAATATACTACTACTGCTGCTAAAGAAGAGGTTGAGTTTCATACAATAAGATAAATGGGATTATTACAATATTATTTTGAAAATAAAAATTAATGCTTGAACCGGGACTCAAACCTCTGGTTCTATGCACCACTACGCAGACCATTATACCATTCAAGGTATGGTAGTGGACTGGATACTGGTGTGTAGAATGAGAGTTCTGGGGTTCAAGTCCTGATTCAAGTGTTAATTTTTCTTTTCAGAAGGAATTATTACAGTTTGCTACTCCATGTGGTGGGTTACCTACATTCTTATGTCTTCCCAATTTCAAGACTTTATACATATTCTTCAAACGAGCAGTGGGTCATAATCCACTTATAAGTCATGAAAAAACATTTAATGAGTCATGAAATACTTTGATGGTTCAAGGAACTAAGAAACATGTGTACTACAAATTCCTTATAAATCTATTTCTGTTTAGGTTCTTTGTTTTTAATTATTTATAATAATAATTTTGATTATACAAGAGTACAAAATGTTTAATACAGCTTTTATTTTAATATGTTCTTAATTAGAGCAAATCAATTTTTCAGTAACATATTTACTTTTGATAAAAATTATTGGGAAGTGATACTATGAGGTAAATTGTCTATAGAATATAAATATGGGATCAGAATATTGTTTAATCTTTCCTCACTCACCTCATACTTCTTAACTCCCACGCATACTCGAGTTTCGTCACTTCATTTGTGACATTCTCAATGCTGTATTACGTTCACAACTGATGTCCAACGGCCTACTATCCTGCAGACTGACCTCCGCACCATCTGATGGCTGACCGACGAACTTCCAAATCAATCCCCTCTCCTTATAACCGGGTATTTCAAAATTCATAGTTGAATACCCGGTTGTAAGGAGAGGTGATTGATTTGGAAGTTTGTCGGTCAGCCATCAGATGGCACGGAGGTCAGTCTGCAGGATAGAAGGCCGTTGGACATCAGTTGTGAACGTAATACAGCATTGAGAATGTCACAAATGAAGTGACGAAACTCGAGTATGCGTGGGAGTTAAGAAGTTTGAGGTGAATGAAGAAAGATTAAACAATATTAAAATAAACCTCATAGTGTTATATTATTTTTGGTCTAGACATCTTACCTCAATATTAATGTTGATTTGTTCTTGAACATGAGTCTGGGAAAGCTGAAGATAAAACAGAATTGTTTTGAAACATGTTCAAGAACAAATCAACATTAATATTGAGGTAAGATGTCTAGACCAAAAATAATATAATTAAAATAACCTCAAAATATAACTTCCTAAAATTAAATATTAATTACAACTCATAGTGTTATTTCCTATCTACATAACTTAATGGGATCAGAAACTTCATTTCTCACCTGACAGGTTTCAGTAGTCTATTTTCAAATGCTGGGTCTTGGCAATGAAGCCATTAGCGAGTAGTCTTAGCTTTTATCATCAGCTACAACTGGAGTACAAAGGCTTTTAAAACATGTCAGATGAGAAAAACATATTTTATGAGATGAGATATTTATAATCTATTAACATATTTACTGTTTCATTACAATGTACAGCAAAACCTCTTTAATCCAGACCCCATTAAACCAGAAATTGAAATAAAGTTAATTTTTAATAAAATATGGTAATGAGACAAACTTATAGAAACTGTCCATTTTATTTTTGCACAGATTGTACAATTTTGAGTTTCTTAGGAATGCATGGAATACCATTATTGACAATCTGCTAAAAGGGGTTACAACTCTTGTCAGAGCATTTAGTTTAACACTTGCCTTTCTTCAGTTCATTCATAAGTTTTAGAAACAAATCTAGTTCAAAATGTCATTTAGTAAACCTGTGATATTATTGAGGAAACATAAGCATAAATTGCTTACACGAGAAGCTGAAAATTATCAAAAGGCTTGAAAATTGTGCAACTGTTGTGTGTTTATTCAGAATGTGGAATTGCAAAATGAGTTTTGGTTGTTAAAAAAAACTGGACTCATCATTTGCGATTAAATGTGATATAAACGAAGTGAGTTCTCTGTTCAAATGAATTTAACAGTCGGCTGAACAAAAGTTAGAGGTACATTATACAGTGTTAAGTGGTGAAAGGTGACAGTAAAGAGATTCCTGCATACTACAATCATATGAGGAGACTTCTTGACCTCTTTATGCAAGAGATGTGTCATAAACTAGAAAAGAATGGGAATTACAACATATATAAGAGAAAAAATTGTATCTAGATTGAACTCGCCCCCGTAGCTCAGTTGATAGAGCATTGGCCCAGAAAGCCAAAGGTCCTAGGTTCGAGTCTCAGTCTGAGTGAAAATTTTTCTCTTCAAATATAGAAAATTTATAAAGTTTCTCAAATCAAACAAATAAAGGATGTGCACTTTATAATCAGATAGGCCTACTGTATCTTATGTCATAATAAATTACTGCATTATTTTATTCACAAATTTTCTCTGTGTATTTTGTTTCATTTAATCTGGACTTTTGCTAATGCGGACATCACTCCGCTGCATTTGGTTTCAGATTAATGAGGTTTTACTGTAATAATTTAACATATGGGTTTCTTAAAGTCTGCTGTTTCAGGGTGTATCTGGGCTTAAAAGTTGAGAACCATTGCTTTAAATTGATCAATTATTTTTTTGAACAGTGAGAGCATTAACAAATAATACTTTCTATTGGAGTTTGTAATCTAAAGTAATCATTTTGTAAGATATTTGTATTATATGTAGCACAGAAATTAATGTGGTTGTATGATACAGTGTTTATAAAAATGAAACTAAAAAAAATGGTGTTGAAAATGAAGACAATATGTCTTATATTTGAAAATTGTTTTATTATGGAGGTAAGTGCAGTAGTCTTGTATTCTCACATGAGATTTCTTCAATTTTTTGAGAGATTGCACAAAATTTTGTGTGTATGCCATTCTGAAATGATACTCGCATCACATTTTGACAGTATTACAGCTGTACTGTGTAAATGAAGACTGGTGAATGAAATGAAAAACTACAAATTCCTAGCAGATGCAGTTTGTTCTTACCCAAGCTGTGTATTCCACTCGAGAATGACCAATATTGCTGATGTGAGAAGTCAATTTATCAAAACCATGTTAAAATGAAGAAGTCCACAATTATGTTTAAAATGCTGTTAATGTGTATATAATATATATAAATATTTAGTAGTGCGATAATTAAACCGTGCTCACATCTTACCGAAAACTGAGACTTAAAAAAAGAGGGTTATATGTATATGTAAATATAGAGTTTGTTTGCTAGGAAGTCACATTTGAATGGTGGAGGGTTCATAAACAAGTTAAATTCAGTGTCTTTCCCCTCGACCCATGTTTTTTAACTTTAATATTTTCATTTGTATATATCTGATAATTAATTTGTCCCGTCCATTTAAGGACGGCTACAGTTTGCTGTGCTGTAGATAAAGAAAAAAGACATATGCAGACTTTATCGGACTCTCTGAGAGATGTATTGAATGCGCAAGTGAACTGTATATCATAAAAAAATTCTGTAATGCGCCTCATATAATACATATGTTGTACAATTTGTGTAAGAAATGCTGCTTCCCTATCTGATTTTTACTGGTCCACAAATGTAAAGGAAAATATGAAGAAATACTAAAATAATTTAATAAATAGGAGAGAGGAAACAAAAAATAATAATTATGCCATCTTCAAGGAAGTTTAATTACAATAAATCTGATTTAATCAAAATTTTGAATAGGATAATGCTTATATTTGAAGAGAAAAATGATATGCTCATACTGAGGTTTGAACCCACTCTGAGCATATAATTTTTCTCTTCAAATATAAATTATCCATCATTGAGATGTATGAAATTAATAATAAAAACATTTAGGATAATGCTTATTTTAGAATTCTAAGAATTTATTTTAAGGTGCACTTATCAAAATTTCCATAAATGACAGATTTAAAAACATGACTACCCGACACATTATCCAAGTTAATTAATCCTCATTAGAAGGTTGTAAAAAGACATAATAATAAAAATTTACTTTTTATTGTATTGGAAAAAAATGTGTATTCAACATTGTACCATTTCAAAATTTGTTACACAGAATCACAATGAAATTTACATAAAACACGTTTGGTAGAATTTTTTTTTTTTGTTATAATTGTTAGTTATGTAAAATAGAAAAGTAATACAGCAAATTTTATTTTGTGCATATCTAAATAATTAATTTGTCGAAGTAATTTAAGAAATTAATTCCTATCGTAAGACATGTTATTTGAATTTCTTTAAGTTTTAATTTTCCAGCAAAATAAGAAAAGAAGCTATTTAAAATCGTAGAACACTCTAGTTGCTGCAAGTATGAGAGGTTCCATGGCACTAAAGAAAATATATGAAACTATGATGTGCACTATTTTCTTCATATGAACTACTTTCCTTGTTTCCTTCATTAGGTAATTTATTTTTGTCAAGTCTCCATCTATCTCTATCTTTCCACATTCCTTGCTCTTCCTTCTCATTTAAATTCCTTCTTTATCTCTTTTTAACATTTTCTTCCCATTTATCTCTATCTATATTTGTTACCATATTTCAACTTTTCAAGTGCCTGTCTTGAAAATATAGCTTCATTCTCTTAACAAGTCTACCATTTTATTATTTTGTATCTTTGATTGTTATATAATTTATCTATGTTCAGTTTATTCTCCTAAACTCAGTTTTAATTTTCTAGCTTCTTGTTTTCTATATTATACTTCCAAAAAATATATTTATGTTACTTGAATTTTGTTCTTGTCTCTCTTCGTCCATGACTATATTTTATTTTCCTGCAACTGCTTTTGGAAACTAGTTTAGTAAAATTGATATTGAAAGTTGCATCATCATGTATTGATTTAATAAATAGTGTGCAAAGGTGCACAATTATTTGTTGAGTGAAGCTAAAGAACATTTATCTGCACTATGTGAACGTCAGACTTCCTTTCTCCTGTTTATTGTAATTGCAGTCTGCTAATGACTCTTTCTCCAGCTTAGGCAGATTTTCCAATCTTATTCATCCCTGGCTGTGTGCAGACATTGGGAATCAAATCTTAACATACAAAAACTGCAACTCTACATTTTTAGAATTCCCTCCATGTAGATTCTTAGCCTTGCATTGTTTTCCATAATGAACATTTTGACAACTAGAATAATGTATGAGAGAACTTGTTTTGCTGCCCATTTTATAATACCTTGTACATACTTTTAATGTTGGCTGGAAACAAATTGTGGGTGACTATGAATGGATCTTTTTTTTTTTTGAGATAGTAAAATTATTATATTTATTTTTATCTGTCCTGTTGCTATGGATGATAACATGTATGTTAATGTATTCAAAATCCAACATTCTTAAGAAAATACTATTTTTAGATTATACATCCATTCTTATTTCTGATATATAATTGCATATGTTAAATTTGAGTATCAACATTATATTCAATATAAATTTGTATTAATTTTCCTCTATGAGTGCTTACATGTTTGTATACAAAACTATATTACTTGAAGGACAGGATGTACATTCAGGGTCATCGAAAAAGGTTGCAGTAATTTGAAACAATCATAGCTCAGGAACTATTTGAGATATTAAAGCGAGTGTTTTTTTTTTGTTAAATTCACCAACTCAAAAAGTTTTTTTTCCCCTTACCTTAGAATGTTGGTTGCTCTGCAAACATCCAGCCGATAGTCGATTTTGACCCAACAGCTCTGGATCATTGCAGGCATGATTGTTGGAACAGCATCGGTGATCCTTTGCCTTAAATGTTGCAGATCTCTGATCGGTTCACTTTACACAATGTTTTTTACGTATCCCCATAAAAAAAGCATAGGGGCTTCTAGGAGGCCATTGAATGGGACCGGACCTACCAATCCACTGATCAGGGAATCTTGCATGCAGACGTCTTGAACTTGTTGGGAAAAGTATGGGACACCTCATCTTGTTGAAAGAATAACATTGTTATTTTCTTCTTCAATTTGGCCTACTTGCGGGAAAACATACTGTTCTAGTATGTTTAGGTAAACATCTATTGTGATAGTCTGCTCAATAAAAAAGAAAGGGCCAATGACCTGATCGAGTATCAAAAATATTGAGGTAAAAAACATTGTGTAACAGTGAATTGATCAGAGATCTGCAACATTACCGATGCTGTTGCAACAATCACACTTGTGATGTTCCAGCACTGTTGGGCCGAAATTGATTATCGATTGGATGTTTGCAGAGCAACCAACGGAGCGCACATAGAATCATTCTAGGGTAAGGAAAAATAAACTTTTTGAGTTGGTGAATTTAACAGTAAAATACTCTTTTTTTATTTATATTTAACTTTTATAGGAATTAATCACTATGAGGTTTAATTTATGGTGAAATTAAATGTTTCTTACCTCTCCTCATATAAATTTTCACAGTAAAATACTCGTTTTAATATCTCAAATAGTTCCTGAGCTATGGTTGTTTGAAATTGCTGCAACCTTTTTTGATGACTCTGTATAAGTGAACACTTTTTAAATGTGGATATGTGGCAAATCAACTGGTAAATGTGACATTGCAATAATAAAGGTCATGTGAGCTGCAGAATCTTATTGCACATTAGTGTAAATATAAGCACTGAAATTGGGAGAAGATGACAAGACTTTTTGTCCTCTTAATTTTGAAAGCTAGAAGATACTTCTCCTATCAGTAAAAATATTGAGGATTTTTTAATCAATAGGAAGTTACACTGAGGTATTTAACAATCAATAAAATTAAAAATTGAATTGGAAAAATTCTCTTATTAGATCCATCCATAGTAATTCTGCCCGAGGGCAGGTCCTTCACTGCAATCATAGCATTTTCATGCTATGCTTGCAGCTTTACTAGGGAATTGTAGGTGCTTTCCACACCGGTGAAGGATGATGATGATGGCCATATGATTTCGGGGACCGTTTGGGCCTTAAAGTTTTCCTGGCATTTGTCATACAGGTGAGGAAAAACCCCGATAAAAACCTCACCCAGAAAAACTGTCCCGACCAGGGATCAAACCCGGGCCCACTGCGTGACAAGGCAGCATGCTACCTCGAGACCACAGCAGTGGACTTTTATTAGATAATGTATAATATTTCTGTTAGACTTTTAATTTTTAAAATTGAAGAGAGTTTTGTTGTATTAAAACATTTCAAGTTTTTAAGACTAACTAGGATAAAAAAACTGATAATTTCAAGGTCTTAAAATTTGTTTTAAAGAATTCTATATTTAATTACATAATTACAGGAGGCTGGTCAGCATTTCTGACTACAGTTCATGAGGTCCTGGGTTTGATTCCTGGTCAGACCAAAGAATTTTTCCTTAAAGGGAATTATTCCCATGGTTGCCCATGATCTGGAATTTAGGTAAGTTTAGGTTAAGGAATCTCATGGCATTTCATTATCATTTATCACCCATCATATCATTGGGGTAACATAACTCTGCTTTCCAGGTGCCCTAACCTAAGAAATAGATTACAATTCTGCCAATGCCAGAGGAAAAGCCAGAAATGTCATAAAAGACAACCTGATGGTATTGGACAAAAAAAAATTACATTTCAAAGAAAAATAAACATCCTGTTCAAACTAGCATACGTTAGCCATTTCCCATTTAATTTCCATTTGAATGCCTTTAATATGTGCAAATTCAAAATTTTCCCACATTTTCAGTCAACTACATTTTTAATATTTAAAGAGAAAATTATAGGCTCATACTGGGGTTTGAACCCAGGACCTTTTGCACGCTAGGTGAATGCTCTACCAAGTGAGCTATCTGAACAACTGCAATCTATACACAAATCTCTCTCTTATATACATTTTTAATTTTTATACTCACAAATTATAGTAATAGTTTGTCATCATCCTTTCATGTAACATTATACTGAAATTAATATAATCAGACAACCCATCCACATGCAATAGTTAATAAAACTAAAGAGAAATATTTTTGCCTGAACCAGGATAGCTCAAGTAGTATTCTCTGTCCAGAGTGAGAAACACATTTGAGGAAAATAAATGGGTGAGTAATCCATGAAGCACATAACTGCTGCAGTTATTGCGATTCGTTCATGGCCAAAGTACAGTTCAGCAGAAGCAAAAAAATAAATCATGTACTCGATTAATATAATTAGGTTAATTACATATTTAAAGCTTTGGAAAGACACAAAAAAATATATTGGTAAAACATTAGTGGAATCTGTTGCAATGTATGGAAGTGAGGTATGGACAATCAATAAGTACTACAAGAATAGATTAATAACTCTAGAAAAGGATTATTTACACAGAAGTGCCAGAAAGTCAAAATTAGAACATGTCACAAATAAGGAAATTAGAAACACAATGGAAGCAGAAGAAAGCATAATTAAGAGAATTGAGGAGAAGGAATTAAAGTGGTTAGGGCATGTTTTAAGAATGGAAGATGAGTGATGGCCAAAGCAACTATTTCAATGGCATCTGACCAGAAAGAAGAAAAGAGGGAGACCAAAGTTAATATGGAAGGAAAACATGAAGACATTAATGCAAGCAAGAGGGCTAAGCATTGAAGATGCCCAAGATCGTAGGCTTTGGAGGTTTGGCACGGGAAGACGGCAGAAGCTGTAAAATCCCAAAGATAGATAGACATATTTAAAGCTATTTATGATGACAATAGTTGATCAAAATAGAGTATACACCTACATATTTCTTCGAAGATCGAAAAGTAACTAAAAATTTGCATTTGTTTGAAACTGATTGATTCTTGAGAGGAAGTTGAATGTCCGTTACAAAGTTTTTAGAGTTTACAGTAACTTAACTCTGTGATAAACATGTGTGATCAAAATTATAAAAAGCACTCTAAAGGGAAATTGTTAAAGAGTGGTGAAAAAACGATGGTGTTAAGTGTTAAGTTTATGGAGTATCATCCTGGCACTGTATTGAATGATACAGTATTAAGTGCAGTGTGTCGGAGAATAGTGTTGTACGTATTTGCAGGGAATTAAAACAAACTGGTAATATCAAAATGCCCAACAAAAAGAGGAAAAAGCCTAACCTGTTTTAAGAGTGGTGGACGATTTTCTGAAGTGTGCCTATGTTTTTTATTTTATTACTGTAAGTACAGTTATTTTAATTTAAATGTTTGATTTGAATTAATTTGTTTAATATTAACAATTATAATTTAATTTTCTTTTGACATACCATTGTACGTGTTAAAACGACCTGCAACATTAAAAATTAAAACGATTATTGTGCATTGATTTATTGGCTTGTAACAAACAGCTGACAGAGGTCGCGTGAACATGTGCTGTGCGTAGTAATACATTCAGAAGTTAAATGTCAAAGTGTGTTTCTTAGGTTGGACAGACAATAGAATGTCAAGTGCACAAATCAGGTTCACCAGAAATTTTTCTCTTTAGTTATATTAACTATTGCATGTGGATGGCTTGTTCTGAGTATATTAATTTCAATATTGTCAGGGATGGCAGTAGTGTTGAAAAATAGTCAAATTTCTTTAATATAACTTCACAGATGTTTACACAAAATTTTCATACTACCTTTATTTATTTCATGATACTGCACTGTACACACACATATAATTTTCTCCTAATATAGTCTCTTTTTCACAGTTCATTTTATAGGCTCAGTTCTTCACATTCACTGGATGGCTACTCTCACAAAACTTTCTTATTCTTGCACTTAGGTTACTTGTACTTAGACTGGTCAGTCAACAGATTTGCATCTTTTATATGCAATGGTCAGAATTATCTGGAAGCCAGTTTTGACTTCTCTTAAATAGAAATCTGAGAGGGCCCAAATCCAACTTCTATTTGCAAATTCAACTGCTATTGCCTTACAAGGAGTCAAGCTGCTGCCTTTAAAATTCAAGCTGGTAATTGGAGTAACAGATAACAGTGCATCATATTGTTATGTTTGTATTAGCTCATACAGCATGAAATAAAACTCCATCATAATATTTTCTTGGTAGAAGCAACCCTATAGTAATATGAATAAAGTTCACTACTGTGGGTACATGGAATTTAAAGAGAGAGAAATTTGTGTCTGCTCCTGGAATTGCCTGGATTATTCAAATGGTAGGGTTCCAGCATACAAAACTGAAAATTCTGGTTCAGGCAGAAAATTTTCTCTTTAGTTTGTTAGTCCTTAGAATAACTGTTACAGTCTGAATGAAACACTGGTGTTAGATAAGTCATTTCTTTTGGACAACCCAAGGATTGCTTGTCTTGTGTTAATGCTGTGTGATTGCTCTAGGATCCTTGTTCCAGGCATTCTGTTAAGATGTTACTGCCAATTTCTCTGTTAATTATGAATGTGATTGTTTCATTTTTAGATTGATCCAATATATATTCATTAGTTTTCTGGTTATATTGATGAAACCTGCAGTTTGACACACAAACCTCATCTCACTAGTTTTTTCCCCCTTCATACTTCATACATCACTGCAATAGGCAAAGATCGTTCTTTTATCACCTTACCTCACATTCTTCTTCTTCTTAGACCAGTTTCAGGACCTTATTCGGTTCCTTCCTTAGTATTTTTATGACCATTGTTATGTCATCTTGAAGAGCTGCCTCCTGCTCCTCTCTATTGGTAGACTAAAGAACCTCAAATTTTAGAGAGAGTTAATGAGTTTACTTATTTAGGATATAAACTCTCTTTTGTTGAAAATTTGGATTTACCATAGAAAATTGTGAAATTCAACAAATCAATGGGAATCATTAATAGAGTTTTAAAACCTTCATTAGTGCAAAAATCAACTCGTACTCGTCTTTATCAAATAATGGCTCGACCAGTCCTATGTTATGGGAGTGAAGCATGGACTATAAGGACGAGAGATGAAAGCAGACTAACAGCTTGTGAAATGAAATGTATGCGCCGAACAGCTGGCTACACCAAATGGGATCAAAAGAAAAATGTAGAAATCCTTCAAGAACTTAATGTGTCACCAATGCTGGACTACATCTCCAGATATCAGCTAAACTGGAAGGAACATGTCTGAAGAATGGCTAGATCCAGGATCCCCAAGGCAATAATGAACTACTGTCCAAATAGGAAACGGTCACTTGGTCAACCTATGAAAAGATGGCACGAAAACTGCTTTCTCAGGCCGTAACAGTTCTTCTAGGACTAATACCTGGCAGGATGATGATGATGAATCTCAAAATCAGATAATTTTCTCCAGAAATTTCGAAGTTCATTAATTTCTCCATTTCATTTTTTTTTTTCTCGTTTGAAATTCTTGGGGAAAACGGTTTGATTTCGAGGTTCTTCAGTCTACCAACAGAGAGGAGCAGCAGGTGACTTTTCAAGATGACATAACACTCAAAAAAATTTATTTTAATGAATGAGTTGGAGAAAATGCTTTAACATCTCACCTCACGAAGTTGCGTGTCTTAACGATACGGGTTTCAAAAGTATAGTACTACTTCCATCTTCAGTCAAATTCCAACTGGCATTTGGAATTTGACTGAAGATGGAAGTAATACTATACTTTTGAAACCGGTATCGTGGGGACACGTAAGTTTGTGAGGTGAGATGTTAAAGCATTTTCTCCAACTCATTCATTAATGTAAATACCTCATAGTGTTTCCTCCCACTTTAATTTTAATTAAGGTCATAAAAATACTGAGAATGGAACCAAATAAGGTCCCAAAACCAGTCTAAAAAGAAGAATATGAGGTGAGGTGATAAAATTTTACGTAAATAAATAATACCTCATAGTGTTAATTCTTAAAAAGTGAAAATACTGTTCTTACTTGTGTGTCAACTAATTCTATTTGTGCCTGTTTCTGCACCAATTAAAGTTTTAAAATTCTAGTTCCTTCAACATCTGTTGAAGTTAGATATTTTCTCCAATACGTCTTAATTTATCCAAAAATGTAAGCCTTTGTAGCCAAGATATTTAAATTATTATAAAATTATTTTAATGTAAAAATAAAACACAAATTTAATGTTTCACAAAGAACTGATGAATTTACCAATGAAAATAGATTAATTAATAAATTACATCAGGAAGTAACATTATGAAGTTCTTCTTAATAAATAAGGAGAATTTGGAGTCATCTTACCTCAAAACTTGTTGTGTTCTATTTGAACATGATATATTAAAAGATGTTCAAATAGAGCACGAGAAGTTACAAGGTAAGATTACTCTGGATTCACTTTATCTATTAATAGATTAATTGTTAAAACACATTATTTGCCTTTCATCGAGGATGTTCATAAGAATCAGAATACAAACATATAGACTAGGTATGATATAAAAGAAAGGAGGAGCATTAATAATAAATTTTAAATATAACAAAAGTAAAAACTATATTTATTTATAGACAGATTTTCAATGTTTATACATATTTTTGTGCCTAAAGTTTTATTTTCCTTCTCCGCCCATACCTGTCCATCACTCCATGTCCTCCAGACTTCTTGTAATAATTCCAGTTCTTATTTCTTACATCCATGATTTTCGAGGTCTTCCTTTCTTTCTTCTTACAGTGTGTGTAAAAACTCTATGATTAATTGACAATACAAGTGGTGATATAAAATCTGCATTGTATCTTTCATTATTTTAATTAATAAATTGATTTGATTTCATAACCCATTTGCCCAGTTCTCTGAATATGTAAATTTTTATAAGGATTAATAAGGAAATAAGGATACATTAATATTCAGGTAAGATGTCCAGACCAAAAATAATATAATTAAAATAACCTCAAAATATAACTTCCTAAAATTAAATATTATTTTATAAGGATCCTCATATGTTAGAAAGTAATTCACAAGCTCTCCATTTTTTACAGTGAATATTTTACATATTGTTATGTGTCGTATAGCGACATTTAAATTAAGTGGGCAAGGCGAGAATGATGGTCTTGCATAGGTTAGAATAGATTTGCGAGTTGCCAATTGCAAGTCGAAAGACCTGCGCAAACATCATAATGTCTGGGCTGTGATTCCAGACATCTCCACCAACATCTCCCTCCCCTTTCAGCTAAAATTGATCGCCAGGGGCTTCTACAGTTCGAAGTGTTTCCAACATAAGTCTAGAAAGTTTCTTGCACCTATATAAATGAGACGGAAGGCAAGACACCAGTTTAAGTGGAAGAGAAATTGTGGTGAATGAATTCATCAGTGACTGTGAAATAATTATGAGTGAAAATTGTGATGAAAAGATTCTGATAATTTCTAGAAAGAAATAAGTGTTAAGTGAAATTTTAAAAACATCTGTGTGTTCATTTATGCCAAAATAATGTAAAGGAAAAACCCTGGTCATCTGTGACTATGTATATAATTTTTCAGTTAAAAGGGTGTACATGACTTGTAAATGCCTGTATTTATCTTACAGTGAAATTGCAAGAATTTCAAAGCTTGGGATTTAAATATGTGCAGAACTTTTTTTAATGTACCGGTACATGAGTATGTCATCATGGTTCAAAGACTGGAGATATTTTATTCAATTAATAACGATTTCTCGAAGTGATTTTGTGTGCTATTCTTTTTGCAGACGATTTAGCTCTTCTGGCATTTTCCGAAAATGATTTGCAACGATCAATTTATAATTTACAAAAAATAGGTGCCAAATTTAATATGGAAATATCAATTAACAAAACTAAAATTATGGCATTTCATGGGAAGGACCCCATACAAAGTAAAATCTGTCTCCAGAATAAAATTTTAGAGAGATCTAATCAATTTAAATATCTTGGATATTATCTCTCTATCTGGGATGAAAAGGATATCCCTGAAAAAGTTACTAGTTATAATAAAAGTTTAGGAATTATTAATCAAGTTATGAAACCATCCCTTGTACAAAAAAACACCAGATTACGTTTATATAACACTTTGGCTAGACCAGTGTTGACCTATGGTAGTGAAGAATGGACACTAAAAAGACAACATGAAAGCAGAATAACGGCTTGTGAAATGAGATTAATGCGCAGAACAGCGGGTTACACCAGATGGGATTGGAAAAGGAACACCGATATCTTAAAAGAATTGAAGACTACACCAATTTTGGAATATATTAAACAGTACCAACTAAATTGGAAACACCATCTTGAAAGAATGAGTTCAAATCGGATCCCCAAAGCTGTTTATAATTATATACCAAGAGGACGAAGATCACTGGGCCGTCCTATGAAACGCTGGAGGGAAAATTTTCTATATGATCGTAACAGGCCTTGGCCTAATACATGGAAGGAAGAAGAAGAAGATTTTGTGATTAATCATTTCACTACAGCAATGTTTAAGCTGTATTTTCAGAAACTGATAAAGAAAGCATGTTCATGTTGAATTTTATCTATTTTGGACACTCAAAATGAATAAATATCTGCTGAGGATGGAACAAGAAGTTCTGAAAGGCCTTCACTATTTTAATGAATTTTAATTTGTTGAGGGCGACTGATATTTCACATACAAATTTAATATTGTCCTAGATGACCATAGAGTTAGCTTCACGTCATTTTGGCATAAATAATCAGGTGATCGTGTATTACTTTATAATGATATTATTTAATCATACAATTTACTCACAATTTGCAGTAATAATTATTTTTTATTTTAATGTATATTTGTTACATAATTATTTCACAGTATCTGATGAGTCCACTCGCTGCAATTCCTTCTCTCTCCGCTCAGTTGTCACTATCATTACACAACTGACTCGTTCTGCCTTCGCCACAGGTTATATAGGGCAGGAAGGGAACTTTCCGGGCTTATGTCACAGTCCCCTCCAGCATGGAAATTTCCAGCCATCAATTTTTCCCAAAAGGGGAAGTAGAGGCTGGAATGGGAGCCTGGACATTTTGATGATCCGCGTGGGTTTTTTTAGTCATGAATCTATCTCCACCAATGTTAGATCACTAATCCCGCCCTCAGCCGTGAAATTTAAATGTTCCTATTATGATGCATCATAATATTTTAACTTTTTATAGGAGAAAGGATGAAAAAAATGTTATATATTGAAAAAAAATTATCTAATGCCAAGTTAAGTGAGTTACCTTGTTTTCTGAGTTGATGTCATTAAAATAGTTGAGTGTAGAGCTAATTTGCAGATTTGAAGTTCTCAATGGTAGAATATTGTAGTTTCTATGTTGTCAATTTTCGTCAATGAACTAGAAGTCTATAAATTGTAATATGGAACAAGGTAGATTTAAAATTTCTAATATCCATATTGAAACATGCCATAATGTAGATGGTTAAGGCAATACACTACAAGCTGGAAGGTCATGGGTTCAAGTCCTGATAGGGACAAGATTTTTAAACTGGCCTAAACCTTCTGGTGGCACATGGCCATGAGGTCAACTCAACCCCTAATTGAAATGAGTATCAGGTATATGTGCTGGGGCTAAAGGTGGCTGTCATACAGGACTGATAACTGGCTGACATCTCATGCTGGTACTCTAAAAAAGTGGGAGCCTTAACCTCCTACTACCCCCAAGGGCCTCCTAAGACCTTTAGTGGGATCACTTTACCTTAGAACCCATAAGTGCATCAAACATAACTTCCCTGCATGTTATATTTCTACTGATTGAATTGTGATATAGCCAGTAGAAGTTAAAACAACTGAAACTATTCATAATTAAAAATACTAATTAATAAATAAGATGAATCTGTTCATCTTACCTCATAAATTGTTTTTTTAGACATGTTTCAAAATATAAATGAGTTGGATAAAATATTTATACATCTCACCTCATAAAATTCCACATTTTCACAATTCTGGTTTCAAAGGCCTTTTATCTTCATCGCGAAAACACGTAACTTTATGAGACGAGATAAAAAAACATTTTATTCAACTCGTTTATAAATTACCTCATAGTGTTACTTCCCACTGTAATTTGATTTTACAAAGTTTCATTGTGCTCATATGTCTAAAAAATACAATTTATGTTGTAAGATGAACAGATTTAACCTTTAAGGTAGAATTTTTTATCACTCACCTCATATCGTTGTTCTTATTTAACTATAAACTAGTTTTGGAACTATGTAGAAGAACAATATGAGGCGAGTGATAAAAAATTCAACCTTAATGAATATACCTCATAGTGAGAATTCCTAAAATAAGTAAATAGACTTAATTATATTATTTTTAGTCTGATCATCTTACCTCAATATTAATGTTGATTTGTTCTTGAACATGTTTCAAAACAATTCTGTTTTATCGTCAGCTTGTCCAGACTGGTTTGATTTATGTTGCACAACTTGGATGTCGATGTCAGCTCCATCCTGTGGTTGGCCAAAGAACCTCTAAACAATGTCACCACAGGATGGAGCTGACATCGACATCCAGGTTGTGCAACATAAATAAAACCAGTCTGGACAAGCTGACGATAAAACAGAATTGTTTTGAAACATGTTCAAGAACAAATCAACATTAATATTGAGGTAACATGATCAGACTAAAAATAATATAATTAAAATAACCTGAAAATATCACTTCCTAAAATTAAATATTAAGTAGACTTAACTTTATTTTTAAAAAAATCAATTTTTTTAGTTAATATTATTGAAATGTGAATGTAAGCACTTGTGGGTGAAAAATATAAAATCTGCTGAAAATGTTGGTAGAATGTGTGTTGGATAATGTTTACATTGTGCATTTGAGCATTAGTTGCAATTAAGTAGCTTCCTGACTCAGGAAGAGGGTGCACATATTTATCAATTTCTTTATATGCAAGAAATTTTAAAAAAATGGGGAAGTGACGAATTATGACATTTTACTTTCCACATAGGCAGTGTCATTTTCTGTGTTATGTATATTTTTCTTCTTTTTTCTATGCTTATGTGAGAGTTAAAGGGGAATGCCAACCATAATATAGCATTTTGAAAAAATTACTGTAACCACATTTTTATAGATATATTTTTCAAATTTTGTGTACATTACTATCTCATATTGCTCCGCAGAAAAATATTGTGTCAAGGGATGACCAAAATATTGCCATTTTCATATATTAACCAAGTAATGCATTTGTGCCATTTTCTCAAAACTAGTATAGATAAAATAGTGAAATTATGGGTGTAATACCTTTAAATATTATCAAATTAGTAAAAATAGAATTTACATGTGTGTGATTTAGATGTGAATTGTGAAATGTTGGTTGTAATACCTTAAAATATTATCTAATTAGTGGAACTACAGTCGAGCCGTTTCTAATATCCGGCGTGGCCACATCTACCCAATTTTTGGCAGGACTGCTGCATATGGTTTACAAAACAAAACAGTGTTGTCAAGTCAGAATGGACTTGTGTGGTGGATGAATGAGTACAGTATTATTACAAAATGGTGTTATCTATGAATTATAAGTGTCATAATGCAGCAGAGGAGTTGAGTTTTACAATAATTTAAATAAAAATTAATCATCATCATCCATGCAAGTATTAGGCCGTGTGGCCTGTTACAGTCACAAAGAGGTATTTTCCATCCAGTGCTTTTTTGGACATCCCAGCGATCAAACAAAAATTAATAAATAAATAAAATAACGGATTTAATAAAAATGTTATTCAAATTTAATTACGGGGCTAACTGGATACTAGAATTATTTTATGAAATTTTCATTTGATGTACGGTAATAAGTTGTCTCAAAACATTGTTAACCCTAAAAATAATTATCTTATAGATATTGTTGCTACAAGTAGTTTTATTTTAATTGTATGATATAATAATTGTAAAAGCATATAATATGTCAGTACAGCATTTCTATTTGGTTCTGGTGGACTTTATTTTATTATTATTACTGTATTATAAGAAATAGAAATAATAAAGGAAAATTTGCAAATGCTCACCTCAGTGGAATATTGTGGGATAAAATATAAGTAATAAAAGTAAAATTAATATAATCGTACAATTGTTAAAAGCATCATTACTTATGGAGCAGAACGTTGGCCAATAGCAACAAAAACAAATAAATATCTTTTCGCAACAGAAATGGATTTTATATGAAGGGCAGCAAGAATTCAAGAAGAGAAAACGTTATAAGGGAGAAAATGAAGATTTAAGACACTATTTAGTTTATATTAAAACTCATATCGGTCGTGGTGGATTAGTGCTTATGCTGCTTGCCTCTGGTCCCGAGGGTCGCAGGTTCAAACCCGGCTGGGATCGATTGATTTTTTAGGATGGAAAAATCCAAGGAGCAAGTCCTCTGGGAGGGACTTTAAGCCATGGATCCCGAGTCTGAAGATTTCCAGGCTCGTAAAAGATCCTTAAGCCTGAATAAAAAGGCCTCTAAGCAAAATTTACTGAATTTTCCTGTCTTAGGGCTGCATGCAAATACATTAGTCTCTACTCAAATTACTTCCAATCACTGGTGAGCTGACTCACCGTGAGCAAGTGCAAAGATCAAATTAGCTACCCACTAACTGGTCATGCATGAAAGTCGTCGTTTTCGTAATATTGGCAAGAAATTACCCAGAATTCTTAGCGATAAAACCACTTCCGTTATTTTTGTCTGCTATAGAGGAACGCATTTACGCTTGCGTCCTGCAAATAATACCATATACAACGACGTCTGCATCGCCAATATTACACCGATTTTCCTGTTCTTCCAGTTGAATTCTTTGGTAGACTCTATCAAATTCCTCTTCTCTGCCTATACCGAAAACATGATCGAAGTCTTCAAGGTCCGACATCTTGGATAAAGCAGCAAGGTACACGGCAAGGTTTCAAACTACATCAGTTACCATCGGTTCCCTTTGGGATTCTCACGATAAGTTTCTATCTTAAGTTACCTCGTCAGGTAGCTTACGAATTTCAACAATTATTATTGCATGAATAGATTTCTGAGTAAGCAAAATCGTATTAGGACAAAACTTTCTCAGCAGAGAACGCCTTTTACGGTCTAATGCATTCAAAGATTCGACCCTTAGTACTACTTTGGTTTCCTAGATGTCATTGTGAGGTGGAATGCTGACCACGGCCATTCCAATGACATCTATAAGAAAATAAATGTAACTAAATTAGTATGGTTCAATTTCTTCCCTGGTAGGGAGAGAGTGCCTAAATCTCATTGAGGGAAACAAGGGCTTACAAGAATTAAAACTCAATAATTAAGATGATACGGACATGTCCAGTGAATGGAAGAGGATCGGCTACCAAAATGTGTTTTAGAATGGGAACCTGAGGGAAGACAAGACAGAGGAAGACCTAAAACCTCCTGGAGTCAGGGAATATATTTATACATGAAGGAGAAACATCTACAACCAGAAGATTGGATGGACCGACAAAATTGGCTATTAGGAATTGGACGATATCAAAGACATTAATAAACTGATGATCTATATATTATTATTATTATTGATGTTCTGTCCAATTGTTTAGACTTATATATTTGTATGCATATCACCCTTAACTGTCCATGGTAGTTATATTATTTTGACAAACATATTTTTAACACAAAAACTCTTTTTTGTTTATGAACTGATAATTTTTACACAAATTGTGCTGCATTTATAAAAAGAAGTTTTTACAAACAATTTCACTATGATTTATACAAACATAAGGGGTGTCTGTGGAGAAAGCGACCCTGACACCACACCACTGGATATTTTTACTTGTATCTGTGCTTCAAGGTTGAGATTATTAATATCAAACAACAGTGGAAGAATGCAGTGAAAGGTATTTGGGCACAGAGTGACATATTCCAAAAATCAAGACTAACTATTGGAAGTTAAAATCATATTTGGTTGGAAAATCCCCCATGTCACCACTACTGGATTAAAGAGAATATTTAGTAAAAAGAGTTGATTTTCATTCCTGAAAATTTTTCCTCCCTCAGATCAAGACTAATTTTGATGAAATCTTTGGGTACTACATGATAAAATTAGCTGTACCCAATAATGTGAATGAATACTTTTGGCACCCACTGTATATACAACAGGACTGACTTTTGTTTTGTTTCAGACTGTTCTCTTGACGACAACAGCTGTTAATGAAGCAGCTAAGTCAGCTGACCAAAAGCTGTCATGTAATTCGCTGCCGGAATTAACAACGACTCTATTGTAGAACTTATGTATGTGGGTGAATTAGTTATGTATTCATGGCCAGGAAACCTGTTAAAAAATGTTAATTTGAAATGCTTGAAAGTTAAAAAGAAATAAAATCCACATAACTACTTCACCCACACACAAAATTCTAGTTCTACTAATTAAATTATATTTGAAGGTATTACACCCAAAATTTCAGAATTTTTATTTGTAATAGTTTTCATGTAAATGGCACATATGTATATAGCCTATTACTTGGTTCATAATATGAAAGTGTCAGTATTTTGGTCATCCCTTGAAACATTTTGTTCTAATATTTTTCTGCAGAGAGAGAGCAATATGTGATAGTTATGTACACAAAATGTGGTTTCAGTAATTTTTTTTTTGTGAAATGCTATATTATGGTTGACATCCCCTTAAATGTTTTATAATTGGTATCACTCCTCCATTCAAATTATGACTTAGTTACTTATTGGCAGCTTGGTGATACCTCATAAATGTAATATTAGTAAGAAACCATTTTCAGATGGTTTTTAAATAAATCGAACTTGTCACTTTGCAAAGTGACTGGAATCATTTCATTATACCTCTCTTATGGTTCTATGAAAATAATCAAATTCAGTAAATAACATATTGGTTAAAAATTATCTATTTACATCTACAATGGCATAGCTTCTCCTTTGTTAGAAGTTACTAGACCAATTAAAATTAATATTGGGAAGTAAACATTATGAGGTTATATCATTAATAGTGAGTGGAGAACATATTTTTAACGACTCACATCATATAATTTCAAATGTCTTTGATACCGACGGTTTCAGACAATATCTTGTCCCACTTCAGTCATGGCTTCCACTGATGAAATTTTCTGGTTGTTGATTTCTCTAAGGACATCACCTCTTGTGCTGCCATCTTTGGTTGGGGGGATTATAAACTTTGTAATTAAATTTTTATCCACCAGAATATTGAAGTTCATAGATCGATATTTATTCTTATGAATGAATATCTTTTCCCAAATTGTCAATTTCAACGGTTTATCCAATTGTTTCAAAAGTTTTGCTTCTTTTTCAATTTTATGATGTTCTAGCAAACTATGTGCAGTAATTGCTGATTTTTCAATTTCACAATTTTTCTAGTATGTTTTTTTTTAATATACATCTTTTCCCAAACTGTTAAATCCAAAGGTTTGGATAGATGTTTTAAAAGTTTTGCTTCTTTTTTAATTCTATGCTTCATCTATCCAAACCTTTGGATTTAACAGTTTGAGAAAAGATATATATTTTAAAAAAACCGTACTAGAACCATGAACTTCGAGATTCCGGACGAACCAAGCTTGATACAAAGTTCTTCAAAAATACAACAGATAGCAGGTTAGAAAATGATTCCTTCAAAAGAACACCAGATGGCAGCTTGGATAGATACCGGTAAACAAAAAAATTAACAGTTATGAAAACAGCTGATGATGGTGACGATGGTCGCCAATACTGCGGTGCTGTGTTAAAAAAAATAGAATTATGAGGTAAGAAGAATTCACGATTCATTTAATTCTTAGTCAAATAATGGTATTTACTGTACATTTATGTAACTAGTCTAAGGCATTGGAAATTACCAAGTACACATAAATACAAGAAGAGCATAGGTCTGTTCCTTTGCCAGTGTAAATTAGGCAATGATTTTAATCTCTGAAAAAAAAAAATAATAATAATAATGTAAAGTATACAACATATACATATTCCTTTTAATAAAATGACTAAGGGAGTAATGCTATGAGGTAAATTTCAGGAGTTGAAGTTTAGCTAATCATAGAAGGGATGCCTTCTGAAACCTGTCTGGTGAATATCACAGATTTTTTATGAGGTGAGTTCTAAAAATATCCAATTAATTCATATAAACATATCCCTTTGTCAAAATATTAAACAGTAATTTTAGCCTCATTAAACCATTCAGAAATTTAGAGAATTTCCTTTTAATAGACTTATTGGTAAAATACAGTGAATGTTTTTAATACATATGTGCTACTGTTTGTATTCACATGGAAATTGCTAAGTAAAGAGAAGGAATGGGATAACCAAATTCATTGCCTGAAGAATGTAACTGCAGTCTCCAGTATTTAGCAGTTAAGTGCAAGGAGAGCCATAATAGTTAAGAGAATTTTGAGTAGTAATTATAGTATTTTATTTAACAACTGAGATCATTATACCTTATCTGCTCTTAAACTGATCCTAACATAAACAAATGCCAATTGTATCCTTCTGCCATTTGCGCCACATTTACTGTCACATTGACAAGGAGCATGTGTGAAGTTAATAATACATGTGATTGTTGAATGGGGTACATTACAAAAAAGCTGGTGAGATTCTTCACTGAACTTGTGAAATACTTCTAAAATAACTTTTTTGGCCACTAATCAAAGGTTTGCCAGACTTGTGTTTTAAAAATTTAGGTGGCAACACACCAACAGAAGACTCGATACCCTCAGCCATTTAGTTGCATCAGAATCGACTGAAGCATGACTCAAAGAATTATCCACATGTAACAAACTATTTTAAATTGTAATTATTGATTAGGTATATTTTAGAGTATTTTCTATGTTTTGAATATTATTATTTTCATTCACAATGAATAATAAGTATATTCAGAGGACATGTTTTTAATTTAATGACAGGTACTACTTTTTCGTGTACTTATTGCTTCTACATCGTACATAAGTGTCCATAACCAGTGAAAATCAAGCAGGTCACATGGTTTTGTTTTGATGAGGATCACTTTAAGAACGGATAGCCTTTAGCTTTGTTATTAAAATCGCGTAGAAAAGGTCTGTCAAATTTTGCTTAGAGACTTCTTATTTCAGATTTGAGGTTCTTTTACATGCCATAAATCTATGACACATGGCTTTATTTCTCCTCTGAAGGAAGCTGTACTTGGAAATTTTTATATCCTGAAAAAAATAAATGTATCATGGCTGAATAGTTTGAGAATGGACACAGTAATTTTTCAAACACAGTATGAGTCAACTTATACACTCTCTTTATTATTATTCTTCTTCTCGCAAGGATTAAACCTTTTTGGTTCGTTCCGGCTCCAAGTATTACAGCTATGTGTCCATCTCTTTTGTGGACGTTCCCCAATATCTTTTTCCTCCTCTTGGTTGATAGGTCAGACTTTTCCTAAGCAATCTGTTGGTATCCATTCTGCAGACATATTCTTACACTCTCCTTATTAGGGCTTGAATTTTGATGACCTAAAGAATAGTAAAAAATTACTTTAAATTAACTAAAATTTACCTAAAAAGAAAAACAAGAATGATTTTAAAATTTACTTTATTTGTTGGTCTCCTTGCACTTTATTACTCAATACTGCATTATAACAACTTTTGCAAGTTTTCAGATTTGAAGGACTGGCAATTCTCAACTAATAGGGAGTTATACATTGAAAAGCTAAGCTTCTTTCAACGAAGATACAGGGACACTTAAAGCAGCAAATATGGCTGGTTTCCAGCTCTCCTTCATCAGGGGAATACTTTCTGGATGACCTTGTATCACATCCACTTCTTCCATTTTTATAATAAGTTTAAACACTTAACCTTCCACATGACGTAGATTAACTTGTAACTGATTTCACCTATTTTGTTTGATTTGACATAAGATATGATAACACATGTAAAAAAATCCAAAATTATATCTATTATAGGCCAATTTCTCTTGAATTTCAGAGTTAGAGAAAAGGTTTTTTGATATTTTTGTGGACATTGCACTGTCACTATAAAAAAAGTTTGACAATTTCAAAATGTTGACATAATTATATGCACCTAGTGTGTTATGAATACATATAGTATTTTACATAGATATTTAATTATTTCATAGATTTTAATTATTCAAATAAAACATTGTTGAAATAAAGCTTTAGACATATTATATTTCAGGACAGAGTTTTGATTATGGCAGAAAAAAGTTTTCAAGGCTAACAGTAAAATCTCTGCATTTAGACTATGGAATATTAGTACAGGTAGGGGAGATGTAGGTCAAAGCTCAGTATTTAACCCTGGAAAAGTAAGGGACTCGGTCTGTCTGTGTAGTGTGCTGATGGGTAAGTCTGCTACCATTTTTCTTAACAAATTCGCTAGGAACAGTTAGCAATGTAGTCAAGTATCATAAATATTTTAAACTTTTTTTTTTCAAGTGTAGGAATTAGTATATACTTATTAAACTGTAAATTAGGGTAGATTGACAATCCCCCATCTCCCTCTCTCAAACCTAAAGAAAGTTTGAATGTAGGTTTTCTTCGGGCTTAAAAGACCTTTGGGACTTGGAAATTTTGGTAGCATGAGGTTCTAGCCGAGCGCTAGTATGTGAATGCATTAGTTATAAGGCATACATGTTTTGAAACATAAATAAATGGATTCTTAATTTTAACTATTTTTATTTCTAGAGAATAATGATTACAATAACCCTAAGTATTCTAACTCTAAATAACTAATCTAAGCTTATATTAAGAAAACCTACATTCAAACTTTCTTTAGGTTTGAGAGAGGGAGATGGGGGATTGTCAATCTACCCTAATTTACATTCTAATAAGTATATACTAATTCCTACACTTGGAAAAAAAACAGTCTTAAAATATTTATGATACTTGACTACATTGCTAACTGTTCCTAGCGAATTTGTTAAGAAAAATGGTAGCAGACTTACCCATCAGCACACTACACAGACAGACCGAGTCCCTTACTTTTCCAGGGTTAAATACTGAGCTTTGACCTACATCTCCCCTAACTGTACTAACATTCCATAGTCTAAATGTAGAGATTTTACAGTTAGACTTGAAAACTTTGTTCTGCCATAATCAAAACTCTGTCCTGAAATATGTCTATAGCTTTATTTCAACAATGTTTTATTTGAATAATTAAAATAATCTATGAAATAATTAAATATCTATGTAAAATAAATACTCTATGTATTCATAGCATAGTGTGTATTGGAGTTAGTGGAAAGGTATCTCCTGGACTTCACTTTGGAATGTTGTGACAAGATGATTTCAGAATTTTTTTTTTCAAATTTCTGATTAATTTACCCATAAATAAAATAAGTTGAGTCATTGTCATCTTTCAATGTTTTTATTATTAATTTAATACTTCTCACTGAAAGACAAATTATATTTGAAGAGAAAAATATATGCTCAGGCTGGGGGTCTGTCCTTCGGTGAAAAGTATTAAATTAATAATAAAAACATCGAAAGAAGCCCTACTGGGTTTATAGAAAATAATGTTTAAATTCCCAATAAAAGTCTTCTTAAAAATAAGCTGTCATTTGCATGATCGAGCAACGGTTCGTAGCATTTGGTGCTCTGGAATTAACAATGTATAAGAGAAAAATTTGCGTTTAGATTGGAGTGTTCAATTGATTGAGCATTGGCATAGAAAGCCAAAGGCCCTGGGTCCAAACTCCAATCTGAGTGTTTATTTTTCTCTTCAAATATACATTGTCATCTTACTCATATTAATTGATTTCTTTAGGATAAATTCCAAAACATCTCTGTTTTATCTTAGGCTTGTCCAGACTGACAATTTTTACATTGTCAGCTCCTACTCCCTCTTTTTTGTGGTTCAAAGAACTTGCATATCAAATCTCTCTCCCCAGGAATTTCTTTGAACCACAAAAGAGGGAGTAGGAGTCGACATCCAGGGCTGACAACGTAAGAATCATCAGTCTTGATAAGCTGAAGATAAAACATGTTTTGAAATATGTCCTAAAGAAATCCACTAATATGAGGTATTAAATTAATATTGAGAAGCTAAATCTATTACTATGATAGAAATAAGTAAATTAATGAACACAATTACTCAAAAATTATTTTAAATCAATGGTAAAGAGAAAAGTTTTTGCCTGAACCGGGAATCTAACCCCAAACCTTTAGCTTTCCGTGCTAATGTTCTATCCACTGAGCTAATTCAGGCTTCATTCCCATCCAAGCAGAAATCCTCCCTTTACCTTACTCTACTGGTCCCACATTCAATTGATATGAATCATCATTCACGAACACACAATGAATGGCTTCTACATTAAGAAGACTTGAATGCTATAGCTGTGTGGAGTCCCTTCATGTCTTCTTAATGTAGAAGCCATTCATTGTGTGTTTGTGATTGATGATTCATTGCAGTTGAATGTGGGGCCAGTAGAGTAAGTAATATGAGGTAACTCAACTTATTTATTAAAAAAACTTCTTATTACTTCCTATTGTAATCTCACAATAATTTATTATTTATTTAGCCTGGTGGAGTTAAGACCATGTGGCCTTCTCTTCCACTCATCAGGACAAACATATATTACATCAGAATATAACAATCATAATTAACTCTAATATTAAATACTAAATTTATCCATATCTAGAAAATTATCTCTTATATCTTCTGGAATTCTATGGCGAGCATACGTCAAGCAGGCTACATGTACTGTCTTCAAGTACAGTGCCTTAAGGGAGTTTATTGCTTTTCCCACAAATATGTCCCTAAATCTGTGAGAAAGAGTAGCTCAGAATATGCACAACAGTTAGGCTGTAGATAGTTCATTGTTGTGTCAAATAATTTGCCTATGGTGGAGAAGTTTACTTTCTTCAAGAAGGAAAATGACAACTGTTTTCTTCATTCATTTCTCCAACAATTACATTTGTAGTACAGCAACTTACGGACTCAGTGATCTCAACAATTGAGACCCAATTTTTTTTTCTTGTCCAGTTTTGCTCATATGACATAAATAATTTTATTGCAGTATTATTCAATATGTTTCTTTCTAATTGTCGATTAATCTGAGATTGATTTTTAAGTTTATTTCTGCAGGAAACCTCAAATCATATTATTATTATTATTTTGTGGAACAGAATGTTTACTGAGACAAAAGTTTCACATAGCTCTTCATAAAATAGTGAATTTGCTGTGGGAAAGAGTATTACACTGCCAGAGAAGCATCTGTTACATTTTTTTTTCCTTCTGCTTGAAGACCGTGTTTATGTTTCTCTCTGTTCACATGTTGCTCCATGGTGAATCTCTTTGCTGAAACTTTCACTTCACAAATTTTACAATATAATACAGTACCATCACTAGAAAATACAGTGACATTATTCTCTGAAACAAACCATTTTAATTTTGTGGAAATACTTGTTTTTACTTTCGGCATGCCAAAATAAAAATATCACTATATTTGGTTCCAGATGTCTACGGAGCAGATGTAAACAGTGGATGTAACTGTGAAAAAGTGCACTTGACAAGCAGATAAACCTTACGAGTACATCGACACGCAATTACGGTTTTGTAACATGTTTAACAACAATGAAATGCAGTACTGACAATAATAATGAAATTAATAATAATATAATAGTAATAATAATAATAATAAATAATATTAATACTAATAATGAGTACTGATAATAATAATAATATATTAATAATAAATACCAATAATAATAATAATATAAGTATAATAAATAATACTAATATTAATAATAAATACCAATATTAATAATAAATACCAATAATAATCTCTAATCGCCGTGTGAGGGTTCTCCTTCAATAACGTTTATAATTGTCTGTATTTCTCCCGAACGAAATCCTTTCCTCTGTTTATGTTTCTTCACAGGAGACATTCCGGAAGGACCTGGCATAGAATTATCAGACATCTTTTCAGAAAGGGATACTGCACTTATTAAAAAAACACTTGCACACGCCAGCTAAATATATCACATTCACTATTGTAGGCTCAACACTTATTTAATTTTACTGAACATAACGCTTCATCAATACTTGAGCACAAAAGTGATACTGAGGGAAAAAACAAGAACTTGTGTTGTAATAACTAACTAACTAAGTAACTCACTGGCACAATCGAAACCATAGGTTCATGGCTGTGCGGACATCAGCTCTTAATACATCCCTATCATGAGCTAATATTTTCCAATCATTCCCTGTATAATCTACTTCTCTCAAATCATAGTTAATGTTATTCTCCCACCTCATTCTTGGTCTACCAACTGGACGTTTTCCCTCTGGTTTCCTATAAGAAGTTTCCATGCACCTCTTTCATTCCCCATACGTGCAACATGTCCTGCCCATCGCAGTCTACAATACTTAACTGTTCTTGTTATATCTGGCTTCCTATAATGAATATGTAGTTCACTGTTAGTAGTGGTCTCCTTTCAACTGTCTGTTCATCTCTCTTCGGTCCAAAAATTGTCCCAAGAACTTTATTCTCAAATACTCGTAATCTCCTTTCTTCCCTTAAAGTTAGAGTCCATGTTTCACACCCATATAACTGGTAGAATAATAGTTTTATATATTTTCATTTTTACGTTTTTTGAAAGGAGTTGGGACGACAAGAGAGGACTTATATTGTAATATTGTGAAGAATGCTGATGTGGGATTTCCCACCAGACATGTGCAACGCAACCAATGACGCGCCAGCATTTTAAATGAAGGGGAGGGCTGGCTTACTGCTTTGCTCCGAAGACATCTGGAATTTGGTATAGCTTCTGCTCTGTGAATGACTGAATTGTAACCAGTACACAAAATCCATGGAGCAACCTTCAAAAGTAGCAGGTAGTTTTACCACCACATCCTTTAGAGCACAAGTCTCTCTTTCAATAGATGTTAATTGTTTAGCTGGATGAGCTCAAATGTTTAAAAATATGAATGGGAAAAGCCACATTGCAACAGATTTCCAAGAATTTTGAAGTTCTGCAACTTGATTCTACTAATACTATAAGTACAACACAATCAAACTCTCTAAAAAGTGACAAAAATCTGAATTTGTTCTTAAAAATGACTTGAAAATTCCCTTTCAGAGAAAAATGGTGAAAAAATGACCAATAAAAGTTTAATATAATTTGTTGGTATGAGCCATGTTTATTTCCCACAGAACATCATCCTAGCATCATAAAAAGAAAAGATGCTAAGCCATCATGCTTCAATTACCTGTAGTTTAAATAAAACATATTTTGTATGCCCCCATGAATGCTAGTAGTTGACCTCTTGTTTTATTCTTCCTAATATAAAAACCAATTTTTGGATCAACAGTCACCAAATAAAAAATAAATTTAATTATTACAAGAAAAGTCAGTCAACAGGTACATAAAAAAATTAATAAAAGTGATGATCTTTAAAAATTATACTTTAGTCATAAAATTATAGCTTAATCTCCTTACTTATTTGTTAAAAATTTAAGTTTTCATCTAGAAATAAGGGAAGGACTTATTTTCTTCAATGTAAATTGAATATTTATGAGGTATCATTTTTTTTATTGCATTATGTATAAACAGGTGACATGCATTTCACTATTTAATAAATATTTTATACCCTTGGATACAACTGCTAGAAGATTGAGAATTTTTATTTTCTGAATTATTCTTGTTTTTATAAAACAAATTAAAACATTAAAGAAAAGGTAATTCAAAATACAAGAATGTAGTCTGTTGTGCCTTTGTACTTTTAAACATCATAATACTGTGAAAAGATGACTTTTTAGTCCATAACAGCAATTGGTTATTTCACTGATTGCCCATATGTAAAACCTTTTTATAAATTCCCTTAAATAAATTGTGAAACAATAAAAAATAATCATCTATAAATTAAAATAATTAGTTTGCTTTGGCATAGAATTATTCATTAATTACTTCTTATTTTTTTTTCTATCAGCTCTTGAATTTAAAGTTTCAGTTCTGGTGAACTAGTGGTTACCATACTGCCTCTAAACTCTAGGTTCATGGGTTGAAACCTGGCTGAAGTTAATGAATGTGAAAGAACCTTTGAGCAAAATTTGTTAGCCTGTTCGCACCCAGCTTACAATTGTGGCATAGTTAAATAACTAACTCACCCACTGGTACTATCAAACCAGAGGAGGTTCATGGCTGCATAAACATAAGTTCTCCATAAATCCCTATCCTGAGCTAATATTTTCCAATTATTCCCTGTATAATTCAGCATCTTAAGTCATGCCTAATGTTTTCTTCAATTTCATTGTTCGTCTACTTGGGTGCTTTTGCTTCTAGTTTTCCTACAAGATGTTTCCATGCCGTTCTTCCATTCTCCATTCATGCCACATGCCCTGCCCATCACAATCTAAGAAACTTAACTATCCTATTTACATTTGGTTTTCCATGAAGATAATGTACCTCACTGTTTTCTCTATTCACTTGTCTGTCTGTCTCTCTTTGGTCCAAAAATGTTCCTATGAACCTCATTCTCAAATGCTCGTAACGTTTTCTCCTCCCCTTAAATACCATGTTTCACATCCATATATTATAACTGGAAGAATATGTTAAAATAGTATTGCTAAAGAAAATACTACTTTTCCGAATATGAACGTATGGAGAAAAGTAGCATATTAAAAAAAAACTAAACTTCATGGCACTACAGCCTAGGAGGCTTTATGCCTACCAACCAGTTGCTGATCTGACATAAGCATATGTTAACCACTGAGGTAGACGATCATCAGCCAGTATAGGAGTGATATGTGATCAGCATATTGGGTCCCTGAGCCGTTATAGCTGGTTTTCTCAACCTGGAGCTGCTACTTATTGTAGCTACCTAAATTCCTCACAATGCTGGGTGGGGCACCGGTCCCATACTGGCAAAAAATTCCATGAGAAAATTTCTTCTTCCAAGGGGACACAAACCAGTGCAAGTCCCATAGCTCTGTGCCAAGACATTTTGCTTTAACCATTCAGCTATGGTGCGGAACAAAGTAGCATAATTTAAATCATGGAACCTCCAGCTCATATATCCCTCCATAAACTACCTTCAAGAATATTAAAATTTTTTACCACACATTTTTGAAATACCCATAATTCAAATGAAACCAAATTACATTTATGTCCCAATGCTTTCTTGCTGGTCTGATTAACTAATTGGGCTTGATTGGTCACCAGATGAGTGGATTGTAGTTTCTAAATTCAGAATGCACCACATATAGATTTTTCCTTTGATTAAAAGGCATAAATTAAATTTATAATTAGAATGAATATAAATTAAATTATTTTTTCTTTTTTTATTACAATTTTCAAATAATAATTACTTTGATTTTTTCTTAAGGAGACATGGTTACTTAACTACAAAGCTGTCCAGGTGAGAAATCCCAGCAGAAAAATAAAATTCTTAAAGAATTTTTTAAGGCACAGCGAAATATAAAAGTAGACAAGGGGCTTATACTTTATTTTAAAAAGTTAATTATATGTTATAGTATGTAAAGTGACAAGTATTTATGCTCAAAAAGTGTCATTTTATATACTTATTGCATTCAGTCACTTGTGTTATACATTTGTGCACACTAAGTCTTTGTTTCATTGTCCTTTGTCATGTTTTGATTTTCCTCCACATAAGAGCATTGTACTGTACACAGGAAAATATTTTTTCGCATCATTACATTACTAGAAATTGCTGGCTGTGAGATACTGTTTAGAAACATATCAGAGAGCTCTTCTTCATTTTCTCTCATGTTGCACAAACATACACTCACCCTCCACTTGTCTTTGTAAACATTACCTATGTAACGTAGTTTGCCAAAATGGCGCATAAATTAAAAACAAATAACATTAATGCCATCTACCTGCTTAGGTGGAACTGAAACATGAAATGTGCAGTGTGTTGCATTGGAATATGCACACTAATGCCCAAAATAAATAAGTCAACATTAATAAAATTCATACTAAAACTCCATTGAGGTGTTAGTCACAATATTAACATTATGTATCTTGAAGGCCCGTTCCTCAACTTCTTAGGCTCGAATCTATGAACGCATTAGACTGTAAAAGTCATTCTCTGCTGAGAAAGTTGCATCCAAATACGTTTTTGCATACTCAAAAATCTGTTCATGCGATAATAATTGTTGAAATTCCTAAGCTACCTGGCGAGGTGACTTAGTAGAGAAATGAATCGTGAGCAACCCGATGGTAATTGATGTAGTTTGAAACCTTGCTGCGTACCTTGCTGCTTTATCCAAGATGTCGGACCTTGAAAACTTCGATCATGTTTTCGGTATATGCGGTGAAGAGGAATTTGATAGAGTCTACCAAAGAATTCAACTGGAAGAACAGGAGAATTGGCGTAATATTGCATGATGCAGATGTGGTATACGGTATTATTTGTGGGATGCAAGCGTGAATGCGTTCCTCTAGCAGACGAAAATAACGGAAGTGGTTTTATCGCTGAGAACTCTGGGTAATTTCTTGCCAATATTACGAAAAACGACGACTTTCATGCATGACCAGTTAGTGGGTAGCTAATTCGATCTTTGCACTTGCTCACAGAAAGTCAACTCACCAGTGATTGGAAGTAATTTGAGTAGAGGCTAATGTATTTGCATGCGGCTCTTAGACTATTAAACAACAGTAGGCCTTTCAGGACTAGTCCCATCATCAGTAGAAGGTAGCAGGTTTATTGTCATTGAACCTCTATGAAGTACTAACTAGCTTGTGATAAATTAAATTATCTATAAATAAAATAATCACAAGCAAGCCAATACTTCATCGAGAGTCATTGACAATAGACCTGCTATCTTCTGCTGATGATGGGACTAGTCCTGATAGGCCTACAATTTCATGGTCCAAGAAGTTGAGGAGATGAACTTTCAAGGTACATAATTTTAATATTGTGAAAATAAATTATTCAGTTGTTCATTGCCAAAGATGTAATCTGAATCATAGTTGATCCACTTTTGTTCTCATATAAATATTTCAGCTGGAGGTTATTGTCTCTCATTCTATATTTTGATCAGTTACTTAAACTTGAAACTGTTCAATGGAGATGAAATCAGTAATCAATGGAAAGGAGTTGTGTTAACATTGCTTATCCCTGCTATGAGACTAATTGCAATATCAGGGGAGCAAACAACTTCTTTTTGCTGTCAGGGAATTGCCACATCCAAGAGTATTTTTCTACCATCATGTTATGGCCTTCTTCTTGGACATGGAAACACCCAGAGAATGAAAAAAAAAAAAAACTAATGAAAACAAGTACCACAGAATTCTATGAATTTTTATTTCCCATACTTATATTTTTGTACTATATTGAAACTGTGGTTTTTAGCTTCCATCGACTAGTTGGGATCTAATGTACCTAGATTCTGAGTATATGTTATGCATAGACCATGAGATGGGACCAGAGTCAAATCTTACTGTAATGTTGAAATTTATATCAAGCTCTAATTATTTTATGGTTTAAAAGAATTACATAAATTAGTCTATTTAGTTAGGACTGATATATAATCTGTTTATGTAAGTATCTCAGACAATTTTTCTAAATTGTAATGCTGATAAAAATATTCCTGTGAAATATATCTGCTATATGGTCAAAATGCATCAGAGTTTAAGGGAAGAGGATACCAGGAAATGTTTTTGTTTTGTTTTAACAGTTATGATTTTAAATGCATTGAAATGAGGAGGAATAGAGAAAATTGGTTCATGGATCAGTTTTACAATTCTAAGCTAAGTTTTCTATTAAATGTTTTTTATATATTTTTATTATTATATAGCAAACTAACATTGCCAATGACTGAAAATTGAAGTTAAATTAAAACACTTTTAACAATAGTATGGATTTTTTCATTTTTTGCTTAGCACATCAAATTTTGAACAGTAAATGTATACATTATAAAATTGTGTCTTTTCTTATGTATGACTTAATTATTCTGTACCATCTCCTTGCTGCCATGACGGCATCAAAGGTGACAAATTCTAGAAAAGTATAAGTTTCACTGAATTTTAAAATGTATTTTACTCAAAATGAATTGTTTGTTATAGTTTCTCTTTGTAACGAGAAATATTTACTTTTAGAGTTCATTATCTATCCATGGTAATTCTGCCCAAGGGCAGGTCTTTCACAGCAATCATAGCATTTTCATGCTATGCTAGGGAATTATAGGTGTGGTAGCTTCCCGTTGCTTTCCACACCAGTGAAAAGGATTTTGATAATGATAATGATAAGGATGATGGTGATGGTCGGATGATTTTGGGGATCATTGGGCCTTAAACTTCCTGACATTTGTCTTACAGGTGAGGAAAACCCCGAAAAAAAACTCACCCAGGAGCCTGTCCCAACCTGGAATCAAACCTGGGCCTGCTGCGTGACAAGGCAGCACGCTACCTCGAGACCACAGCGTTGGATGAGGCTATTATATACAGTTAAAAATATTATTTAAGTAGAAGCCATTAAGGAACTGAAATATTATAAAATAAAAAAAAAGGAAAAATTCAGAATATAAGAGAAGCATTAATTTGGAATAATTGCCTTATTTGAAAAAGAAGAATTATGAAATTGAATTAAAAAATAACACATTTCAGAGTTCTCCTGAATAAATTTGCATATTTTTTTAAATATACTTTGTTCATTTTGACCATATAAAGTTAAAATCTTAATATAATATTATTTTATTTATTATGTAATGTAATTAAATATGTAGTGTTCATTTAATTTGTGCACTCCGGAGTGAAATTTTGATGGCATAAAAAATTGTTGTATGCATATGTGTGTGTATGTTGTCAGCTATGACATTAGTCTGCTAGTGGCTTTATTGATGATTCAATACAGCAAGATGTACATTTCCAGCATATCAACCTTATTTATTACTTATTTCATATTTTTTAGTGCTTAGTATATCCAGTTCCTTGGTTTTCCTAAAATTCATATTCTTACAGTTTAGGAAATGCTTATCTCATTCAGCCCAGAAATGAGTTATGTTATCTAGTCCTCAACCTGGAAGACAAGCTGCCTCTTCAAACTATGTTCTGATATATTTTATAGTATTTTTTTACATTTCTTAAAACGTCCATCATGCTGGCTCAGGTGGTAGCATATCTGCTTGCTGACTAGGAGGCTTGGGTTCGATACCCAGCGGGGTTGAAAATTTTACTTACTTACTTACTCACTGGCACTATCGAACCTGTAGGTTCATGGCCACGCGGACATAAGCTCTCCATATATCCCTATCTTGAGCTAATGCTTTCCAATCATTCCCTGTATAATCTACTTCCCTCAAATCATAGTTAATGTTATTCTCCCACCTCATTCTTGGTCTACCAACTGGGCATTTTCCCTCTGGCTTTCCTACAAGAAGCTTCCATGAAAGTCTTTCATTCCCCATACGTGCAACATGTCCTGCCCATCGCAGTCTACAAGACTTAACTGTTCTTATTATATCTGGCTTCCTATAAAGACCATGTAGTTCATTGTTATGTAGTCTTCTTCATTCACCTGTCTGTTCATCTCTCTTTGGTCCAAAAATTTTCCTAAGTACTTTATTCTCAAATACTTGTAATCTCCTTTCCTCCCTTAAAGTAAGAGTCCATGTTTCGCACCCATATAATATAACTGGTAGAATAATATTTTTATATATTTTCAGTTTAACATTTTTTGGAAGGAGTTGGGATGAAAATTTTACTTGTTAAATTAATTTAATTTAATTACAAAATTATCAATCATGGAGCCAGGAGAGATGGTAGTGTACAATTTGTAATCCCTAGATTGTGCACCAGATTCCTAAATTAAATTGCAAACCTCCCGCAGTACATATGTTGAGAAGACATGTGGTAATGTTGATAGCGATTCTTCTGTTGGATGGGGACATTAAGTCTGGCAGGCCTCTTATTGCTTTTCGATAGGAGTAGGCTTAGCATCGGCACTGGGTTTCACCTTCTCCCTTCTCTTTATCATGCCTCATACAACACACTTTACATTACACAAACATAAAACACTCTCATCCTACCCTCCTCTCTCTCTATATATACAGGGTGTATCAAAAAGTATGGCGCAAACTTATATGGTTGAAAGTGCACGATAAAAGAAGCAACAATGTCCCAGTAAACATGGGTCCGCAAACGAGCCGTTTGCGAGATAATTACAAATGTATGGTTACAAGCCGCCACTGACATCATTGTTTGTAACATCGTACTTGGTGATTATCTCATTGGGCCACACATTCTTCCACGAAAACTTAATGGACGGAGGTACCTTAGGTTTCTGCAGCGTAATCTTCCAGGATTGCTTGATCCTTTCAGCAACGTCGGAGTTTGTGGTACATGCATGGAGCTCCGGCACATTTTGCTAGTGCTGTGAGATGGCATCTAACGCGCAGATACGGCCAAAGATGGATAGGTCGAGGCGGATCTGTACCTTGGCCTCCAAGATCACCTGATAAATCCTTTGGAATTTTATGTCTAGGGTCACCTCAAAAGCGAAGTGTACAGCACACCCGTTAACACGATTGAAGAACTGGAGCAGAGAGTTGTACATGCTTGTCAAAAATTCAGAAATGATCCAGGGGTTTTCGAAAGAATTTGACATTCATTGCAGAGACGAGCTCAGTATTGCATCCAGATGCAAGGAAGACACTTTAACATTTCCTTTAACAGGTAACCCATAAGTGAAGTGAACTGTGAACTCAATGAGATGAAAAATTAATAGTAAAGTCTAAATTCAAATTAATTTGTACAAACTAGGATGATGCTTACAATGAAGTTAGTGGCGGCTTGAAACCATACATTCGTAATTATCTCGCAAACGGCTCATTTGCAGACCCATGTTTACTGGGACATTGTAGCTTCTTTTATCGTGTACTTTCAACCATGTAAGTTTGCGCCATCCTTTTTGATACACCCTGTATATATACAATACAAGAATATTTGGTTCGTCTTCCGGGCTTATAGGCCGTGGTCCGGTTGTCTTCATATTCGATGTTTTGTCTACTGCTGCGGTAGACCTCATCAGGAGATACTGTGTGCTCTCTGTGAACTCCTCAACAGTCGGCTGCAGACTGGCTGGTCGTTGGAAACTGTCTCTCTATTTATAGGTAAACCCCGGGTGGTGGGGGAGTTTTCTGCGTGGTCCATGTTTTGTGCTGTTTTTGTGCCATTTGCAGAAGTCATAGGCTTCCTAGCATTGCATAACACGACAACGAAGCCTATGACTTCTGCAAACAGCACAAAACACGGACCGTGCAGAAAACCCCACTACCACCCGGGGTTTACCTGTAAATAGAGAGACAGTTTCCAATGACCAGCCAGTCTGCAGCCGACTGTTGAGGAGTTCACAGAGAGCATGCAGTATCTCCTGATGAGGTCTACCACAGCAGTAGACGAAACGTCAAGTATGAAGACAACCGGATCACAGCCTATAAGCCTGGAAGATGAACCAAATATGGATCAAGACGCCGGCCGTGAAAGCCTACAATTATACATAATACATAAAGTGATTTGGCGAAGTGGTGTGTAAATTGAAAATAGACCACATTAATGCCATCTATCCACCCAGCACAGAACCTGAAGCATATGAAGTGCAGTGGGTGGCATTAGTCCACATATTTCTTAAGAGTATACTTTTGCTAATATTCATAATTAATAGTAGAACATGGCTTATCTTTCACCTTCTTTGTTATATCTTTTCCTTTATCTTTTGGTCATTCAAGTGTCTGAAATTAAGGGAAATTCAATACAGCCATTACTTTTACGGTTTTTTAAATACTGTATATTTTAAAACTGAAATGGAGTTATTCACTTCAGATAATCAAAAAAAAAATTCTAATATAAAAGTAATATATTAGTCTCTATTGCTTATTACCTTATGAAACTATACATCAAATTTACAATCTTCTAAGGAAGAAAATCAGCTGAATAGCATTTAAGTAGAAAATAACTCATCAAAAAATTAAACATATGAATCAGAGCTATGGATAACATTTGAAAGCAACAATAATAGATAAATTACATTTAACTGAAGTGGACTTCTGGCAATGATCAGTAAGGATTTTGAGGGGAGAGAAAATTAGAAACAATATTATATAAAAAAGATGAAAATGCAAGTTCCTTAGCAGAAACTATTAAAACAACACAATTAAGATGATTGGGACATATGAAAAGAATGATGAAAGACAGATTACCAAAGAAGATTTATGAATGGAATCCAACAAGAAGAAGGAAGACAAACTAACATTGACACTAGGAGTAATCAGAACAATGGAAGAAAGAAGATTCGAGGAAGGGGCATGGAAAAATAGGATTGGAGATTGCCTCAGAATCTTGAAATGAGCAGAGGAAGATCATACTGTATATATGTGTATGTGTGTTTTGTCTCTATGTCTGTATCTGTTAATGCTGTAGGAAGCGCAATTTTTGGTTATTCTAAATCAAACTCAGCATATAGCAGTCAATTGGACTGCATTCTGCAAAAGGAACCAAGCCACAAAACAACTGAACTGAGAAAAATTCAATCAAAGTCAAATGTCAATAAAAAATTCATAAATACTCTGTAAAAATAAGAGTTATGGCTGATGATGAACATGACTATGTTTGAAATCGCAATATCATGGAAGCATGAATCCTATGAGGTGAGTTGTTTAAACAATATGTTCTCCGATGAATTTTAATTTACTTATTAATTCAACTAACAGAGTAATTAAAGAGCTTTTATTTTATGAGAAGGATGTTTTAACTCAAACATTTTTTAATTCTGAGATTTTACACATTTTTGTTTGGTTCTTTCTGCAGAAGTCCTGCACCGCAGCCGAGTGGTTAAGGCAGGAAGCCTTGGCGCAGAGCTATGGGACTTGCGCTAGTTCGAGTCTCCATGGGGGAAGACATTTTCTCATGGTATTTTGGCCAGTATGGGACTGGTGCCCACCCTGCATCGTGAGGCATTTGGGTAGCTACAATAAGTAGCGGCTCCAGGTTGAGAAAACCAGCTATTATGGCTGGGGGACTCGACATGCTGACCACATGTCACCCCCAACACTGGCTGGATGATCATCTACCTCTGTGATTGACACATGTGGATGTGAGGCCAGCAGCCAGCTTGTAGGCTAAGGGCCTTCTAGGCCTGTTGTGCCAGGAGTTTTTTTTTTCTGCAGAAAGAGAAATTTGGCATATTCTGTTAGTGCTTTCTTGCATGATTCATAGATGATATAAGAATACGGATGGTAAATTGGATCTTTTTGCAGGACATGGAGCGATACTTGATTTATCTGAGTTACTTTATTTTTACCTCTTCGGAATCTTCTATGTGATTATCAGCAACTGAACCCTTTTTGTCCTCCCTACACCCCAATTTTTTTAAAACATAAATCAGCACCTGCATTCACAGACTTTCCGTGGAAACAAGGCCTGTGTACATCCCAGAATTAGTCTATTTTTTAGGTGTTTTTCCTATTGTATAAATACCAACTCTCTGATTGATACAATTTCCATTCTGGTATCCTATGATTAGAATATTTTGGTCAAACTTTGTGGTTCTCAATATAATCAAATTTTCATAAAATGCAACAGTGACCTAAGCACAGAATATTTTTGACCATAGTGAAGATTAGCCTGCAGCTTTCTAATTGCACATTTGTAATATCTGCTAAACAAAATAAGCAGTATAATGGAAATATCCAGAACTGCAACAAATTTTACAACTTTATCAACTACTCTATACAACATATTTCTTTGATTGTAACAACAAAAAAACCTAGCATAAGCATCAGTATGCAATAATATGAATAAAGTCCTAGAAATTTTACAACAGTGGACATTTGAAAACATAAATGTAATGTAAGTGACAAATTTAAAATAAAAACATCAATAATATACCAGTAAGCTTTACTAGCTAAAAAATAATATTAAAAAATAATAATAAACATTGAAAATGAAGCTATATTAGCTGAAAAAGCAGTGTTAAAATTCCACTGAAATTCTTCTTGAATATAAGAAGCTGCTAGAATGTGTGTAGAACAAAGGTTCTCAAATTAATGTGTATGAGATTATAAAAGTAAGAGAAAAAATTCTGTCTAAATTGGGAACCTAGATAGCTTGATGGATGAAGCACTGGTACAGACAACCAGAGATCCTGGGTTCAAATCCCAGTTTAGGTGTAAATTTTTCTCATAAAATATTAATTTGTCCTTTAATGTAAGTGAGAAATTAAAAATAAAAACATCAAAACATGAACATTAATCCATCAAAGACTGTTTCCAATACTTCTCTCTGAGGCAAGAAAGTAGAGAGATCCAACTCAATGTTTAGGAAATCCTATTTTTATATTTGAAGAGAAAAATTTTCGCCCAGACCGAGACTCGAACCCAGGACCTTTGGCTTTCTAAGCCAATGCTGTTACCATCTGAGCTACTGGGGCAAGTTCCGATGTAGATGCAAATTTTTCTCTTATATACGTTGTAATTCCCAGCACCAAAAGCTATGAAGCCTTTGCTTCTATCTTTGCAAATGGCGGTTTCTTAGTTAAGAAGACATTTATCGGGAATTTAAACACTACTTTAGAAAGCCAGTAGGGCTTCTATTGATGTTTTTATTATTAATTTAAATTTGCGTAAAAAAAGTAATACTAATAAAATAATGCTGCAAAACAACAAATAACTAGGGACCTGTTTATGGAACTATCAGTATGCTTATAAGTAGTGTAGATTAATAATGTAAAGTAAAGTGATCCCACAACAGGTCCGGAGGCCCTTGGGGTAGTAGGAGGTTAAGGCTCCCACTTTTTCTAGACAATCGGCACTTTATGTCAGCCGGGTTGTCAGCCCTGCGTGACGGCCGCCTTTACCCCCCAGAACAAGCATCTGGTACTCATTTCCATTAGAGGCTGAGTCGACCCCAGGGCCATAGTGCCGCCAGAGGGTTTGGGTCAGTTTAAAAATCCTGACCCCAACGGGACTTAAACCCTCGACCCTCCGGCTTGTAGCTCAGTGCCTTAACCACTACGCTACGGCGTGCCCCCAGATTAATAATGTAGACTGCCTAAAACTGGAAACTTTAAACAGATAACAGTGTAAAATAGTAGTTAGCAGTGTAAAACTCATGTTTAGGAATATTATTTAGGAGTGTAACTGCAGTACTGTTTCATATGTATACTAATAATTTATACTCCTAATAAGCAGTATATTTTATAAATTATGAGATTATGATAAAAGTAGGCTGTAAAAGGGAAGATGCTAAGAGGAAGGAGAACCTCTAATTGCTTTAAATTCTAAGACTTAGAGGAACCGACCTGCACATCTTCCTAGTGTCCAATCCCAACTTCATGTGGTGCAGCTGTTAGCAACCATATAACTTATACGTATAATCTATGTGGTGAACGGACGGGATGGGCTACTCACCAATTGCACTGGTCAGCATGGTGAGATATTGACCGATATGGTATTACTTCCACTTCCATACCATATCTCTTTTTTATCTTTCCTATCCAGTCTCTCTGGACTGAACACTTGCTGTTTTCTGACCCTGATGGTATTAGAGTATTCAAGGCCGAGGGGATCATTTCATCTATCTTTTCTGTCAAATTCTTCCTATAGGGCAGATCAGGCTCTTAGCTGTAGTGAAAGCAACTGATCTAAGGATGGACACCTGAAAAAAAAATCCCTGGTCCTCCAGGTTGGGGGTTGATGCGGTAGGCCAGCTCCCTCCCATCAGAAAAAAATTGCAATGCTAAAAACCTAATGGAGATAAGCCGGTCAGATTAAAAGGAAGATCGACTACCAAAATCTGTTTTGGAATGGAAACCTGAGGGAAGATGAAGCAGAGGAAGACCTAAAACCTCCTGGAGTCACGGAATATGTTTATATATGAAGGAGAAACATCTACAACCACGAGATTGGATGGACTGACAAAATTGGCTATTAGGAATCGGACGATGTCAAAGACATTAATCAACCGATGATCTATCTATGATAAAAGTAGCTAGCAGTGTATACAATTTAAAAGTAATACAACAAACTTATCTTGAAAATAACATTCTAAAAGTTGCCTTAAGAAGTTTTCTTGCTTGATGGATTTTTGTTCTTTTTAAAATTATTTTGACTTTTGATTCCGATTGAGGGTATTTCCACTTTTCAGCGGTTGCCCTTTTACCAGCCGGCTGCTGACCCTTCACATCCACATGTGTCAATCACAGAGGTAGATGATCAACAGCCAGTGTAGGGGTGACATATGGTTAGCATGTCGAGTCCCCCAGCCGTTATAGCTGGTTCCTCAACCTGGAGCCGCTACTTATTGTAGCTACCCAATTGCCTCACGATGCTGGGTGGGCACCGGTCCCATACTGGCCAAAATACCATGAGAAAATTTCTTCCCCCATGGAGACTCAAACCAGCGCAAGTCCCGTAGCTCTGCGCCAAGACTTCCTACCTTAACCGCTTGGCTACGGCGCGGGACTTTTGATAACTTTGGTAAAGGATACTATTATAGAACAACAATGCAGCAGAGTGATCATATTTTGGAGTTATGTGCAATTGCAATTCATAGAGAATTCATTGAAATCCAGTCTATGTCATATATTCATTATATGATGTCACACTGCTAAAGTGCTAAAAGTAGTTTAGTAAATGTAGCAGTAGGTTTGTGTTTATGAAACAGGATTTACCACATGGCTTAAATTTTACACTACTAATTAGAGTCAGGATCTTTATGTAATAAAAGATAAGATTGCAATACAGATAGTACATATTATTAAACTGTTTGTGTGTGGAATCAAAATAAAAGACAGTCAGGAGTCTTACTTCTCATTACACTATTCAACTGTTTGTATGTGGAACCAAAACAAAAGAGAGTCATAAGTCTAACTTCTCATTATACAATAAAACTTGTTTAATCCAGAACGTGAATAATGCGGAAATCTGTCCAATGTGAACAAATTTATTGGTCCCAGCAAAATAATATTAATTTTACGTGTATTTATTTTGCATAAAACGGAATCTGGGAATCTGTCCAACGTGGAAACAGAAATATATTTCTACACAATTCATGAAAAAAATATAAAGCAGAAAGGTAGAGAAATAAATTAGTTTCTAACTTCATTATATTCCTGTTAGGCCAAAAAAAAAAAAAGAAAAAAAAAAAGGAATGATTCCTGCTGCCGGGTGAATTAGAGATTCTACCTGGTACCTGAAATTTTATTTCGGCCTCACTGCACACCCGTTATGCAAAATACTGATTATAATAATTACACTGTAAAATCTTAAATTAGTTTAAGTTCTGAGACCGGTCTTTCACGGGTAGTGTTTTGAATTTACGGAATAAAGATGGTTAAAACATATGTATCGTCATTAAATGAAAAAGTGAAAGTGATTGAAGATAAATCTCCAAATTTCCGGACCTATGCTCCAAAGTCAAGTTCTAGCTGTTGCTAAATCCCTAGGGAATAACGATTTCAAGGCATCTTTAGGTTGGCTGGACAGTTTTAAAAGATGACACTCACTATATAGTGTGGACGTAAGTGTAGTTAGTGAGCGGAAACCGAAACTGCATACTTTAATTTCAGGATAAGCGCCTAAGAGATAATTTTAATGTCCCCCTCTGCCAATCCATCGAATTGGAAATGTGGTATTCAAATGTGTCCTCACATTGGCATTAAAGTGAGCTGGAGCCCCATCATGTTGCAACAACATTCCGTTGCGAAGCCATGTATCACAGGTTCTGTACCTTTGAGGTGTTGTCACGTAATGAGTCTTCAAATCCTTTGAACTAACACTGATCTTGTGACTTAACTAGGGTTTAATGTAGAGTATAGAAGAGGGGGATTTGCATTAATTTTTTTAGCGGAATATGCGAGAATTTTATTTATGAGAATACTTTTTTGTGTAATTTTTCTTGGATGCGATGTATCTTCTTTATTATTTTATTTGAAATTAAGTTTTATTTCATTTTTTCATATTGTGAAAATGCATCATTTCGGGACATTGGTACCCTATTAAAAAAAAGATCAACGTATCTCAATATACTACCTCACCTCTATTGTCAGTGTTTTTTTTTTTGCAACACCCTGTTCACATATATATAGGGAATTTAGGGACTCATACAAAAGAACACTTTAAAAATATTAAAAATGGCAAAATTGAAAAATTAGAAATTGCAGCTTATAGAAATTAACATAATTTTATATTTTAGTTTCTTAAAAGATATACGTTCAGAAGAATCAATATATATATATATATATATATCCATGAATTTTGAAGTTCCTGGCAAGCAAAATTTAATCATAAAGTTCATAAAATCAGTACCAGATGGCAGTTCGGAAGATGATGGTAAAGGCAAAATTTCAATTTTAACAGATGGAGTTTTGGGTGACGATGGAGTCAAAGGCCTTTGAAACTGGTACTGTGAAAACACTGAGTCTTATGAAGTAAAATAAAAAAAAATATCTGATTCAATTTATAAAATCTATTTTAAAATACAATAGGAAGTAACATTAAGAGGTTTGTTTAATAATTAAAACATTTTGTCTGTTCATTCTTACCTTGTTTTTGTCGAACATATGTTTCAAAGCTTCTTAGGACGATGGGGTTAAGAAGCTCTGAAACATATGTTCGACAAAAACAACTCTAAGAGGTAAGAATGAAGAGACAAAATGTTTTAATTATTATAAAATCTAAGTTGCCGAAATCGCTTGAGATCACTCAGTAGCTGTCTGAGTATTGGAATAATGGCAATACCGCATTAGTATGTTTGTCTCTTTCTCTACTCTCTCTCTCTATAGTACCAATGGGTTTAAGCCAGGATTTTACTTGAAGCTGTCAGGCAATAATTTACAGTGCATACATCAGTTATTGATGGGACAGTGTAGATAATAATTTAATTATTAGAAAATAAATTTGAATTAAATATTAACCTACATCAGTACCAGTGTTGTTAAGAGCTTTGTGTAGATGAATTGGTTAAAAAAAAAACAAATATAATTATTTTGAGACAATTTATTAATGAATTTTTCCCTGGATCATGTTGGCACATTACATTAAATGTGATGATCAACTGTATTCAAATTAGTGAAATAATACAAATTCAATGTGCAACCTCCATTCAACTTTTTCAATCATCAGATCAAATGTAGAACTTTTTTCAAACTATTAAAAAAGAAAGAAAAGAAAATATGCACTCTTTGCAGTCTATGTATCAAATTTCGGTTTAATGTGATTGAAAAGCCGATCCTTGATCATCTGAGCCATAAGACCATGTATAATTTCAATTGTTGTCTTGCAGCTGTCTTTTGTTGCTTTTAATAACTTATCTTCTGTTCTCTTTTCATGAGGATCGGCTCCTCCAAGCATGAAGCCCCCACGTCCCAGAGCTGCTTCAGACTGCTCAAGCTTATCCGAGAGATCAAATATCTGACCAGTGGTGTAATCAGCATTAGTCAAAAGGCTAGACGAACTAAGGGTGTTTACCCAATATTTATTCCATAGAGAATCTAAGAGGCGGCGATCTAAGGATGATTTGAAGTAAGTTACTTCAAGTGAATAATATTGTTTACAGTGGACACCAAAATCTTCAATCTTGTTGAGAGGTATGGTCTGGTATTCAGAAGGCTCTTCACTAGCTGGCTTGTAACCCTAGTAATAAAAACCAGTAACATTAATAGTATATTTAATCAAATTATATTTGAAGAGAAAAATATAATTTAAATTAATATTGGGAAATAAACATTATGAGGTTATATAATTAATAGTGAGTGGAGAACATATTTTTATCGACTCACCTCATACATTTTCAAATTTCTTTGATACCGATGGTTTCAGACAATATCATGTCCCTCTTCAGTCATGGAGTGGAAGCCATGACTGAAGAGGGACATGATATTGTCTGAAACCATCGGTATCAAAGAAATTTGAAAATGTATGAGGTGAATCGATAAAAATATGTTCTCCACTCACTATTAAAGAAAAATATAAGCTTAGACTGAGTTTGAACCCAGGACCTTTAGCTTTATATGCTAGTGCTCTACCGTCTGAGCTATCCTAGGCCTCCAATCTAAATGCAAATTTTTCTCTTATACATTGCAATTCCCGAGAGTGCCAAATGCTACGAACCGTTGCTTGACACATGCAAATGACCGCTTCTTATTTAAGAAGACTTTTAACGAGAATTTTAACACTACTTTATAAAGCCAGTAGAGCTTCATTTGATGTTTTAATTATAAATTTAACATTTCTCAATGAAGGACAAATTATATTTGAAGAGAAACATATGCCTAGAATGGGGTTAGAACCCAGGACCTTTAGCTTTATGCTCTACTGTCTAGGCCTCTAACCTAATGCAAATTTTTTCTTTTATATATTGCAATTTTTAATGGAGTACTGGTTATGCTCCTTGCCTCTAGTCCCGAGGGTCGCGGGTTCAAACCCGGCCGGGGTCGATGGATTTTTTAGGATGGAAAAATCCAAGGAGCAAGTCCTCTGGGAGGGACTTTAAGCCATGGGTCCTGAGTCTGAAGATTTTCAGGCTCGTAAAAGATCCTTAAGCCTGAATGAAAAGGCCTCTAAGCAAAATTTACCGAATTTTTCCGTCCTAGTACTACCTTGGTTTCCTAGATGTCAGTATGAGGCAGAACGCTGACCACGGACCACTCAAATGACATCTATACGAAAACAAGTGTAACTAAATTAGTATGGTTCAAATTCTTCCCTGTAGGGGGAGAGCACCTAAATCTCTGTTAAGGGAAACATGGGCTTACATGATACATGATGATGATCTAACCATTTTTCCAAATTTATGGGACAAGGAGCATGGAAAGATATAGAAATTCCTGATTTAATAATTAGGCCTACAATAAGATTATTTTTACCTCACTTCATATCCTGTCTTCAAATTAGACAGGATATCAAGTGAGGTAAAAAGAATATGATTTTAAATTTTAAATTAAATCTCATAGTGATATTTCCAATAATATTTCAAATTCATGGAAAACTGTTTATTTTTTTGTATAAATTGTTATTTTTGCCATCTACTAGTTCTATCTCATGGATATGAGCTATCACATGTTTAAAAATTGATAGATGCAATTACATTTTCACAATTTATAATCAATAATTGTAACTGCTCAAATGCCAGGAAACTCAGGCAACAACATGTCCGATTACAGCCCAATCAGCAGCAGGATGGACATTTTACTTCACTCATTGATCCAGATGACCATGGGCCCATACAACCAACTATAAAATGAGTGTATAAAAAATTCATTGGAAATGACATTACGATGTATATATCAATAGAATGAAAGTATGAATAAGAAACTGTACATTAAATTAATGTTGGGAAGTAAAAATTATGAGGTATAATCATTAAAATTCATCGGAGAACATATTGTTTAAACAACTCACCTCATAGGATTCATGCTTCCATGATATCGCTATTTCAAACATAGTCATGACAACTCACCTCATAGGATTCATGCTTCCATGATATCGCTATTTCAAACATAGTCATGACTATGTTTGAAATCGCGATATCATGGAAGCATGAATCCTATGACTATGTTTGAAATAGCGATATCATGGAAGCATGAATCCTAAGAGGTGAGTTGTTTAAACAATATGTTCTCCGATGAAATTAATAATAAAGAAACTTTACACCTCGTCTCATAAAATATGATCCTCTCTCCTTGACATGTTTCAGAGACAAAAATTCCCATTTTGAACTAAATTCTGACAGTATTATGATGGTCTTGAAATAAATTCAATGAGAGGATCATATTTTATGAGGTGAGATATAAAGGTGTCTGTTTTAAATTTTATTATAATTGATTTCAAATCTAAAAGGTCTGTAATGATTACTTGTACTAACCTTTGGGTAAGTTCTAAAGGCCCCAAGACAGACTTTGCCTGCAGAAATGGTTCGTACAGGATCAATTACTATTGCAACAAAAGGTTCTTGAAAGTTTTGATTGAGCATCTGAGTTGATACATCAATTCCAGAGAGCCAACAACCATAACCTGGGTGACTGTGATACCAGCCAATGGCATTTTCAAGGCGACCAACCTATAAAAAGAAAGAATAATAAACTTAATATTGTTTATTGTTTATTTTTTATTATTTCACTCACCTCATATGAAGTATGAGGTGAGTGAAATAATAAAAAATAAACAATATTAAAGAACCTCATAGTGTTATTTCCTATCTACATAACTTAATTAATATTGTTTAGTTGTTTCTTGACTCACCTCATACTTCTTAACTCCCAAGCAGACTCGAGTTTCTTCACTTCATTTGTGACATTCTCAATGCTGTATTACGTTCACAAATTTATCAAATTAATTGTAAAGATTGTGAAAAGATATACATAGGAAAAACAAAAAGGAATCTAAATACAAGATTAAAGGAACACCTCAGAAATGTTAAAAATGGGGAAACAGAAAAATCTGCAATAGCTGCACATGCCTGGTCAGAAAAACATATAATAGAAACCAAAACAAAATTACTTAAACAATTGGAAAAACCAAAGGAACTCACAATTTGGAAAAAAAAATTACATATGCAAGAATAAAAACACAACTATGAATTTTGAAATACCCGGTGATAAGGAGAGGGGATTGATTTGGAAGTTCGTTGGTCAGCCATCAGATGGCGTGGAGGTCAGTCTGCAGGAGAAGAGGCTGTTGGACACAGTTGTGAACGTTATACAGCATTGAGAATGTCACAAACGAAGTGAAGAAACTCGAGTCTGCTTGGGAGTTAAGAAGTATGAGGTGAGTCAAGAAACAACTAAACAATATTAAGATAAACCTCATAGTGTTATTTCCTACCTACATAACTTAATAAATAGACTTATTGATGAAAATTCATGTTCCAAATGATATGGCACGACAGGTCTAGAAGGCCCTTAGTCTAACAGCTAGCTGCTGGCATCACATCCACATGTATTAACCCTCTGCATGCCACAGGTAAAATCTTTTGTGTCAGAGATTTAAATTTCATCTGCCGATGTGATCGGCTTTGCAAGTAGTTTAGGTATATTGTCTGGCAGGTAATGGACAGAAGCATCAGAGCCAATCTAATCAGCTCATGGCACCTAAAGGGTTAATCTAGCCAGTATAGGGATGACATGTGGTCAGCATGTTGGGTCCCGTGTCAGTATAGTTAGTTTTCTCAACCTGGGGCTGCTACTTATTGTAGCTCATGATACTGGGTGGGCACTGGTCCCATACTCGGTAAAATTTCATGAGAAAATTTCTTCCGTCATGGTACCTCGAACCAGCACAAGTTTCATAGCTCAACCTCTAAGCTATGATACGGGTCAAGGTATTTAAATCAAGTTTTGTATGAGTCTGTACTATCTTACCTCAATTTAATGTACAATTTAAGATAGTACAGACTCATACAAAATTTGATGAAAAGAACCTCAAAATATTACTTCCTAAAATAACTTTAATTTAAATCAAGATTGCACAGAAGCCAAGGAATAATGTGAATATTTTGTCATATCTGTACTAGGACATTACACCCTTTGCTCCAAACTGATGCTCCTGACGCAACACTCTGGAGTGGTAGTCTCCAGGAACGTGAGGTTGGAGTGTAGTAGACAAAAAGGATGACACTTCTGGCCTGTGCTCTGGGAGTGTGGGATTGGAGTGGACAGGCCAAAATCGCCTGTAGAAATGCAATTTGTAAAGGTTTTAGAGTGGCATTCTGTCATGTCAACTAGTTAGATCTGGAGCATGGGGAAAAGTGTGTGTGTAAACACACCTGTGCAGGTGGAAGTCTGCATTCCAGGCATGGGGCTCGAACCTCACACTCCTGGCATCTTGGAGACCATTATTTACACACACACATTTGGACCGTACACTCCAAATTTCCTGGGAAAACTGTCTATAAACAGATCTATTCTCTAACAGGACAGGCAATCTGAACTCATTGTTGTACATATCATTGGAAGAACATAAACCATACAGGAAAATCAGCCGGTGACAGGGACTGTATGCTCTGTAAATGGTAAGAATGCAACAAGTTCTCACGTAACACTCCCCAGATCTTCATGTAGTCCTTGCAGCGAGTTTTCTTGTGCAGGATTCTCATCTATAGCTGAGGAATATTATCTCCTCTAGTTGTGGAGTCATCGACCTTCTAGGCCTCCCCCTGTTGCTAGTGACAAATTCCCAAGTGCCATACTCCGAGATGTCACTAAATTGCTTTAAATATCTTCCTGTCTGGGCACTGTCAATTTGAAAATTTATCCTTGTGTAAACGCCGAGTGTGACTGCTTGTACGTAAATAAAATGCATATCTGTCAACTCATTTGAATACACTATATTGAACTGTAACAAAGTCCTTAATATACACAACACAAGTGAAACTAACATTATTTGTTTGGTATCACTTACAGCTGAAATGAGTCAGATGACAAGAGATTTGGTACGGTATACAGCTGTTTAGAAAAGCCAATACTTCCGGTCAATTGCGTAACTACAAGTTGTTATGTCATAAATGACTAACACAACCCACATATACACAAGAAGTAAAGATATATGCCTGATTTTATTTTAAAATACAATAGGAAGTAACATTAAGGGCCGCATGCAAATACATTAGTCTCTACTCAAATTACTTCCAATCACTGGTGAGCTGACTCACTGTGAGCAATTGCTGAGATCGAATTAACGGCCAACTTACCAGTCATGCATGAAAGTCGACGTTTTCGTAATATTGGCAACGAATTACCCAGAATTCTCAGCGATAAAACCACTTCCGTTATTTTCGTCTGCTATAGAGGAACACATTTACGCTTGCATCCTGCAAATAATACCGTATACGACGTCTGCATCGTGCAATATTATGCCGATTCTCCTGTTCTTCCAGTTGAATTCTTTGGTAGACTCTATCAAATTCCTCTTCTCCGCGTATACCGAAAACATGATCAAAGTCTTCAAGGTCCAACATCTTGGATAAAGCTGCAAAGGTTTCAAACTACATCGGTTACCATCGGTTCCCTTCGGGATTCTCACGATAAGTTTCTATCTTGAGCTATGATCCTAAGTTACCTCGTCAGGTAGCTTACAATTATTATCGCATGAATGGATTTCTGAGTAAGCAAAATGTATTAGGATAAAACTTTCTCAGCAGAGAACACCTTTTACGGTCTAATGCGTTTATAAATTTGACCCTAAGAGGTTTATGTAATAATTAAGACATTTAGTCTGTGCATTCTTACAACAAAAACAACCATAAGAGGTAAGAATGTAGACTAAAATCTCTCAATCATTTCTTCTAAGTTCTACAGAACTGTAGTGTGCATGCACAAGGCTTTGTCAACACATGGCAGGGCTATTAGTGTACATCCATTTTTAAAAGCACATCTAGAAATTGATTGCGAAGATTGATCATATTGATTGCATAGATAATCCTACTTCTACGGAGCAAGTTCAAAACCCTAGTGCATTGGCGCTACTATTCTGCAGAAATTAGAAAAATTCATGGTGAGGCATAAAGTGCGGTTACTCTGAAGATTTTCTGTGACAATCAATACCTGCTTGGCAGCTTCAATGTAGGCAGTCATATATTCATAAGCTTGCGCCTGAGCATTGACTCTAGTTTCAGTCCCTTCCACTGGAAGGGCAAATGAATCCATCACCATCATTGTATTTGCATCAACTTTTCCTAGCAATAGACCCATTACTTCTAGTGTACCACCGGATCTAGCATGCATCACCATTTTAAGCAATGCAAGAGCAGAAATCTTGATATCCTTGAAAAAGTGTGGACTGTAACAAAAAAATGCACATTCATATGAGCTTGTTTTTATCAAAGTCAAACCAGTGTTGCTATGGCCTCCTCTTCTAATTTTGGTTCCTAAATTTTAAAAGTGGCAGAACATTTTTACTACAAATTTTCATGCTTAAAACTAATTATTGCTTGTTCAAAGACTCTTTGGTACCAATACTTCTACAATAAGAAATAATCTGCCAGACAATTCTTATTACTGTTGAATTTTAAAGTAACTTTCAAAACATTTAATTTCAATTACCGGTATCCTTGGAATCATTTTGTTCAGTGAGTAGGCCTATATGGTAATATTAGCTTCTTCTTTTTAAGAAATATGAATTAAAATAGAAACCAAATAGGCTGAACAGCAGTTATGGTTACCCTTCATTTTTCAGTTTATTATTGTAAATTATAGCTATTCTTCTGTATTTACTAACATTTTTTAATATTTTAAACTTTTTCAAACAATTTTTATAACATCATTTGATAATTTTTAAGTATTTATTTAAATATGCAAACCACAATATTATGACACTGTTAGACAATATTGTGATGCTGACTGCTATTTTCTCCACAGAGTACATTACTTAGTCTATGATTTTTCGATTGCTGGTTTGGGTTATCGCTGGTTGGATCGGCATTAGGGAGTGATAAGTGTACACACATTTTTAATAAATGTTTGGTAATTTTAATATTATAAATATATTTGTTTAACACAGATTTGGGGATTTATTGCAAAGATTGGTCATTTAAATTTCAGAGCGATAATCAATATGTAGTTTGATAGTGGGTTATTGTAGGCTCTATAAACTCTGGTGCATACGCACTGTTGTTCTGTAGGACTCTCAAAATATATCAGGTAACCTAAAATGCTGTTTTTCCAGCTAAATATATATTCATGTAGGCATTGTTTGATGCTGGTAACGTTAATATTATAAAAAATTGAACATTATTTTTTGACATATAAGAATGTAATGTGGGACCTCACATAGACTATTTTTAATAGAAAATATTCTTGCAAATCCTTTTCTTAAAACTATAAGTATTTGGAAGTAAATAAATATCCAATCTCAAAAGTTAGTTTCTGTCCAAATGAATGTTCAACAAATGAGTAATTTTTTGAAAAAAAATTAGTTAATATAAAATACAAATTCATAGAATGTGAAAATTATATTATAAAACATACTCTTTCTCCCATGGTTTGGCTGCTAGAATGTCTTGTTGTTGTTTTCGATCATAGCGATAAATTTCGTCAACACTACTTATAGTTTCAATATTATTGGCCATTTCCCAAGTTTTCTGGGCTACTGTAGACTGGGTATCACTGGACCCACTGGCCATTGTGAAAATTTTCTCAACCTGTAATGTATAAAAATTAACGTTTTCATCTTTGGTATAAATATGAAACAAAACAAATAAATTATATTTTAATTAAAAGTTTTAATATTAGTTTATATTCAGGCGGAGTTTTGTAAAATCCACAAAGAAATGTAACATAACCTCACAATATTTCAACTATTAATAATAAATAATGATTAGTTTCACAATTAATCTTACTATTAAAACGATAGTCAAATACAAAGTAAAAAGGTTAATTTAGAACATTTAATGAATAATATAATGTACCTTTTGTAAATTACCAAAAATGAATGCCTGCTATATGTGCAAAATTAAAACATTCGGTTTCTGATCGTCAGGTGTCTTATTTTTCTTATTGTAGTTCACGTTTTGTCCACATGGACTGATTCTAACATCATGGCTAGCCTTCAGTGGTCGGTGAGTGAATCGTGTGTGTGAAATGGTACGTGTTCCGTAAGATTTTCACAGAAATGAATTCTCGATCGACTTTCAATGCCTCAACGAACATTGCAAATATGATTATAAGGACTCATAATGTACCACTTCATTTGGGAATTCGAAGAATTTTTAATTGTATGAACTTTAGTCATACCTGGAAAGTTGAGAGTAAATTCAGGTGTTTTCACACTGCATTACAAGGGGCGGTAAATACGACTTACCATAATTCATTGTTAGGTACTGTAGTGTTAGGAGGAAGAAAATTTCAAGCACAGGCATGTAAAAGTGTAGTGTATTATGTGCAAAAGGAATGTAAGGCATTATTTAGAAGTTCGACATCAACAGTGGAAGAAGAAAAGCAGCATTCGTTGACAGGTCCTCTCACTAAACTTCAAGCACATGATTTGATTATGAGATTGACTGGAGAGGAAAGAACAGCACTCCTGAATGCTCTTCAGGAATTTCAGTCTGAAAAGATGAAAGCCGAATATGAAAGTAAGATTTTTTTCTAAATAGGCCTAGATATTTTGTTTTATAGAATCTGATACATTTATGATCAGCGTGTTACAAAGATCCACACAATTATAGGATTATCTCTAACTTTTATATGTTCTGTTGAATTATTGCTTAAAAATAAAACTATCCTCAACATAAAAATAAGAGAAACCAAGATAAGTATGTTGATGTCTCTTTTTTAATTTATTTTTTCTTAGGGGATTATTAAATATGTTTTGTATATTTATAGAAAAAGAAAAATTATTTAAACCAGTTCAACAATTGTCATTCTTTTTTTATTTTTTTTTCTCAGAAACTCTAAACTTTGATAGGTACTATGATTATCTTAATTGTATCAAGTGTCTGAAGAAGGCAATATAATACTTTTCTCTTTCTCTAAATAAACTACAGGCCAAAATATCACTCATTTAGTGGATTTTGACGTATAATTAATCTTTTATATGTCTCAGACATTGTGTAAATGACTTTGTAACATTCTATAAGATAATTAATATGATGCATCCTTATGTAGTCAGTAGAATGATCGGTATAAGGTTCAAAATATAAAATTTATTTTAATTGTGTAGTATGATAAATATATATTAATTCAAATACACTACTATAGATTGTATCTTAACTAAAATAACCATACCGGTACTTATTTACAACAAAAATAAAATATTACTATAAAAAGTCAAGTACTGTATTGTATTCTGATAATAATTTTATATAATTGATAATTGATGAATTATTCCTATATTTAAATTGGGGGTTACAAGGCAGATGGTAATATAATTTTTAAGAAAACGGCAAAAAACGGGACAAATTACTATGGTAGAATGTTATTAGGAATCTGAGAAATTCATATGATATGGTATATAGTTTTGGGTCAGAAAAAGTATAAAGAATAGAAAGAAAAATGGAGATAGAGATAACTTACACATGATATAAACATTAATAATAAACAGAAGAGCATGCAATGTGCATATACTGTATGATTATGGATTATACAAAGAAAATAGAGAAAACTGCACTTAAACTAGCGTGAAATATTTTCAAAGTCCTATAGCATAACAGTGCGAATGCAACAGAGTTTATAGAGTCACATATCGATTATCATCCTTGATTACTATCTGTTGCTATGAAATTTAAATGACCAATATTTGCAATAAATCCCCAAATCTATGTTTAAAAAATATATTAACAACATTAAAATTACCAAACGTTTATTAAAAATGGGCATACACTTACTTATCACTCCCTAATGCTGATCCAACCAGCGATAACCCAAAACAGTGATAGAAAAATCATAGACTAAGTAATATACTCTGTGGAGAAAATAGCAGTTAGCATCACAATATTGTCAAACAGTGTCATAATATTGTGATTTGCATATTTAAATAAATACCTCAAAATTGTCTAATAATGTTATAAGAATTGTTTGAAAAAGTTTAAAATATTAAATAATGTTAGTAAATACAGAAGAAGAACTATAGTTTACAACAATATAACTGAAAAATCAAGCGCTAGTAGAAGTGCAGTTGAGCCGAAAATAGGATTTCCAAACTAAAGGCTCTGCCAGCTATGTTGGCTCACTCATTATTGGTATTGTTTTGAATTTCATTGAAATGTAAGGTGGCTCTCATAATGTAACTTAACACAGCCATATTGACAATTTAGTCTGAATGTTAATAGCTGAAATAATGTATTCCAAAACAGACAAAAAACACAACACAGAAATAAGACAGCAACTAAAAGTAGTGGAATACAAAACAAACTGAAAAGAACACTTAGCAAGGATGACTGAGAACAGAATATCAAAAGCAGCATACAACTGTTCACCAAGAGGAAGAAAAAACTTAGGAAGACCAAGGAAAAGATGGAAACAGCAGCAATATGGAGCCAGAATGGCTAATAAAAAAGCCTAAACCGTAACGCAGAAGAAGAAGAAGAATGTATTCCAAAAAAATTATTTGTCTTAATGATGTAGGATATAGTAACAAACTATGTCAGAATAGAGGGAAAAAATTGTTGGCAGCTTAAATTACAAAGATGTAATGGAAGAAATTTGTAAGAATCAAAATAGTTTGTTACCTGTTGCCCATTGTTACATGCATATTAAGGGCATGTGTGCTAGAATAGCTTTTTTTAATTTATTAACAAATTCTCAAACTAATGGACTTACTCAACTTGGCAGACATAAACTGAAAAAAATCTAATACCATTACTTAATTTTTTTTTTCATAATTGAAATGTATGAAATGAATAATAAAAACACCATTACTTAGCTTATTTTTGTTTGCCTATTAGTCTTAAAATGAAACCAACAGCCTGAAAATCTTCTACAAAGTTATAATGACAATAATATTTACAATAATTGTAATATTAGATTTTCTGTCTTTGTTCATTTAAGAAAAAAAAGTCACATTTTTGTAAGCTCTAGATATCCATTTATTATGTTTCTTATTCATAAATGTACAATATTTCCTTGGCTTGGTTTTTTTGTCATCTTGCTGTGGCCTTCTTAAGAGCTTTTGTACTGAAAACAATTCAAATGTAGCAAAATCTGGACCACCAAGGAAATGTTCATGAAAATGCAGATTACCGAAGCCTAAGGTGTTTAATTCATAATTTGAGGGGAGTTTGCAAAATAATAGCATATGTTAACATACTACTTACCACAATAGAAAATATTAATAATTGTGTGATAGGGCCTATTTAGTTCAAGAAGAATTTAAAATTTTAACGTAATGGATAGATGTTAGGACTTTTTTGGAATTTTAGTTACTGACTGAAGCCTGTATATTTATTGGTCCTCAGTACTTGATTTTTTATTAATTATTTAATATCTATTTGATCATTTTACATAACTCATAAGTAATGTACAGTAGTAAATATGTCTAATTAATTTTTATTTTTAATTAATCTCATGTGAAGTAATAATTACTTATTGTGAGATTAACTAAATGATATTAATTATACATAATTTGTTTATATTATATATTTAAAGTCAGCATTATAATTTATAGATTTTAAATTCATTTTATTGAGATACTTGACTTTTAAATAAACTAATTAGTTTGTTAATAATACAATTTGAACTTATTTTTAATAATTCAAGATAATTTATTGAAAATGGTAGCCTATGTTTTTTGTTGTTGTAATTTTTAATGATTTTATCTTTCAGCGAAAAGTAGTCTATGGCATATGTATTAGTTAACCAAGCTTGGACTTGGATGGCAATGGAGTAGTGCACATCACACTGAACATAACGTAGTAGCACAGTAGTTGTCAGTATGACTGTTCTATTCCAATCTTTGATGACTAATACTTTGTTGGTATATATTATTTTTTTAAAAGTTTTGCCACTCATTCATTGTTGATATATGCTGATGCTGTTATAGTGGTGTAAATATTTTTAATTGTACATATATTTACATATTCTTTTTCAGTGCATTTGAAGATAGAATGAATGTTGTAGTTGTTTGTAAATGTTAATGTTTTCACTTTTCACTTAATTTGATGTATTGCATTTTGTAAGAGGAACTACAGTAAAAAAAATCTAACATACATATGTCCCAGAATTCATGTACTCAAATTTTAATAATTGGAAGGAAACTTGGGATAATTTTGTGGTACATGCTGTATAATTAAATCCCAAGTACTTTTTTTTAAAGTTGGGTCTGTATCTCTAAATGTATATCTGAAGTTCCTCCATAATTATTGAAATTTGTAGGCAAGAGTTCTGGGATACATTGTATTTTTAATCAAGGATATGCCTATACCTTGAGGCAAAAATATATTTTTCTTATTTATGCTTAATCTTGCTTGTCAAATATTTTTCATTGTATAATGTTTGCTATGCTTAAAATTAAGAATTTACTGCATTTAAACATTTTAATTTATACATTTCAGTATATTATTTGCAGATTAATTATATTTAGTAAAAAAAATCCAAAAATTAATACAGTTATTTAAAACACTAATAGATAGTGAAGATCTGTGAGAAATCCACATATCCTCAGCTACATCATACAAAAAGAGGTATCTCCATCGTCTACAAAGCCTTAATACTCATTTTATAGTAGGGTATGTCAGTAACAGAATAATTCGGACATAGCCTTGAAATGGAGAATTGACACATCTCTATTTCTGGTTGGAGCTATTATTATACACATATTACTATTTCATAGTTTTCTGTTATATGGGATAATTGTAAATATACTGATAAAGTTTTCTAGTTTACAAAAATAAATTAAAGGATCATGACAAATTATTATTTTAATAAATATTGTTAACCTCTCTTTAATTAACTATTGCTGGTGTTTATTTATGTGAAATATTTTTTTTTTGTAAGCCCATGTTTCCCTTTACAGAGACCCTAAGGGTCGCATGTTTGGAGGCATTACACAGTAAAATGCCTTCTCTGCTGAGCAAGTTGTATGCTAATACGATTTTGCTTACTCAGAAATCTGTTCATGCGATAATAATTGGTTAAATTTGTAAGCTACCTGCGGAGGTAGCTTAAATGAGCAACTCAAATTAAAATCCCGAAGGGAACCGATGGTAATCGATGTACTTTGCTGCTTTATCCAACATTTATCCAAGATGTCGGACCTTGAAGACTTCGATCATGTTTTCGGTATACACGGAGAAGAGGAATTTGATAGAGTCTACCAAATAATTCAACTGGAAGAACAGGAGAATCGGCGTAATATTGCGTGTCGCAGACGTGTTTGTATACGGTATTATTTGCGGGATGCAAGCATAAATGCATTCCTCTATAGCAGACGAAAATAACGGAAGTGGTTTTATCGCTGATAATTCTGGGTAATTCGTTGCCAATATTACGAAAACGTCGACTCTCGTGCATGACCGATAAGTCGGCCGTTAATTCGTCTCAGCAATTGCTCACGGTGAATCAGCTCACTAGTGATTGGAAGTAATTTGAGTAGAGAGTAATGTTCTAACATACGACCCTTAGGCGGTCTTCCCCTACAGGGAAGAATTTGAACCATACTAATTTAGTTACATTTGTTTTCGTATAGATGTCATTTGAGTGGTCCGTGTTCAGGGTTCCGCCTCATACTGACATCTAGGAAACCAAAGTAGTACTAGGACGGGGAAATTCGGTAAATTTTGCTTAGAGGCCTTTCCATTCAGGCTTAAGGATCTTATTAAAAATAACTTACACAATTCTGCTGTAAAAAAATATATATATATATATATATATATATATATATATATACATACATACATAAATTATAATAGAAAAATCTATGAAAGGTATGTTTAACTTATCATATGCAAGTCTAACTCGCTGGCATTATCGAACACGTTGATTCATTGCCACGTGGACATAAGCTCTCTATACAACCCTATCTTGAGCTAATGTTGGAAAAACTGCACTTAAACTAGCGTAAAATATTTTCAAAGTCCTATAGAATAACAGTGCGCATGCGCCAGAGTTTATGGAGCTACCGATAACCCACAATCGAACCACATATTGATTATCATCCTCGATTACTATCTGTTGCTATGATATTTAAATGACCAATATTTGCAATAAATTCCCAAATCTATGTTAAAAAGATATAGTAATAATATGAAAATTACCAAACGTTTATTAAAAATGGGCGTACACTTACTTATCACTCCCTAACGCTGATCCAACCACCGATAACCCAAAACAGTGATAGAAAAATCATAGACTAAGTAATATACTCGGGGGCACGCCGTAGCGTAGTGGTTAAGGCACTGAGCTACAAGCCGGAGGGGCGAGGGTTCAAGTCCCGTTGGGGTCAGGATTTTTAAACTGACCCAAACTCTCTGGCGGCACTATGGCCCTGGGGTCGACTCAGCCTCTAACGGAAATGAGTACAGACGCTTGTTCTGGGGTAAAGGCGGCCGTCACGCAGGGCTGACAACCCGGCTGACATCAAGTGCCGATTGTCTAGAAAAAGTGGGAGCCTTAACCTCCTACTACCCCAAAGGCCTCCTGAGGCCTGTTGTGGGATCACTTTACCTTTACCTTTTAAGTAATATACTCTGTGGAGAAAATAGCAGTTAGCATCACAATATTGTCTAACAGTGTCATAATATTGTGATTTGCATATTTAAATAAATACTTCAAAACTGTCTAATAATGTTATAAAAATGGTTTGAGAAAGTTAAAAATATTAAATAATGTTAGTAAATACGGAAGAAGAGCTATAGTGTACAATAACATAACTGAAAAATCAAGCGCTAGTAAAAGTGCAGTTGAGCCCTAACGTTTTCCAATCATCCCCTGTGTAATCTACTTCTCGCAAATCATGGTTACTGTTATTCTCCTTAACTGTTCTTATTACTGATTTCCATAAAGATCATGTAGCTCACTGTTACATAAGTCTTCTCCGTTCGCCTGTCTGTTCATTTCTCTTTGATCCAAAATTTTTCGTAAGCACTTCATTCCCAAATTCTCATAATATTTTCTCCTCCCTTAAAGTAACAGACCATATTATAGCCTATAATAGTTTTATATATTTTCAGTACACTGTTTTTTGAGAGAAGTTGGGACAAGAGTCCCTATGATGCATAATAGTATGACTTTACCAAATTGAGTTTTTTTTAAATTTTGTTCTGCAGCTCATTCATATTTGTAATTATTTTGCTAAGTATTTGAATTAGTCACTTCTTCAGCATTTTCATAATTTGTCCATTTCCATTATATAATATAAGTCTATGTGTGACCATATACAGTAAAACTCGTTTAATCTGGAACGTGAATAATGCGAAATTCTGGCCAATGTGAACAAATTGATTCGTCCAGGCGAAATGATAGCAATATTACGCGTATTTATTTTGTACAAAATGGAATCTGTCCAACGCGGAAACGGAAGGGCATTTCTACACAATTCATGAAAAAAAAAAGTTTATCAGGCGAAAAGGCTGAGAGAGAAATAAATTAGTTTCCTCTTCATTGAATTCTCGTTAGGTGAAATAACAATACAGGATGATTTCTGCCACCGGGTGAAGTAGATTTTCTACCTATATCTTAATTTTTCTTTCGGCCTCACTGCATATCCGTTATGCGAAATACAGTTTCGTTTATCAAATATTTGGCGTGTGACATCTGTCTTACAAATAACCAGTACACTGTAAAATCTTAAATTGTTTAAGATCTGAGACCTATTGTGTACATATCTTTCACAGGTAGCGTTCTGAATTTCCGGAATAAAGATGGCTAAATCATATGTATCGTTGTCATTAAACGAAAAAATGAAAGTGATTGAAGATAAAGAAAAATAAACTCTCAGTACGCGAAATAATGATAAATTTAAATGCGGAAAAAATCAAGTTTATGAGATTTTAAAACACACAGAAAAAATAATGAATGAATGGATGTAAGGAAATGATCAAAGAAAGAGGAAAGCTAAATAAATAAAAATAAATACATGAAGAAATCAAGGAAGTAATGTGGGACTGTTTTACAAGAGCGCGATAAAAAAAAATCTCCAAATTTCGAGACCGATGCTTCAAAGTCAAGCTCAAACTGTTGCTACATCCCTAGAGAATAACGATTTCAAGGCATTTTTAAAAGACGACACAATGTAGTGTGGAATGAAATTTGCGGGAAATCAAAGGATGTGGACGAAAATATAGTTAGCGAGTGGAACGGACTGTTGTTTTTTTTGTGTTACTGTCGAAATCGCTCGTAATACTATACTTCACTTTTCTATGATAGCGGAACTACAATTAATCCAAGCTACGTAAAAAGTACTCTATAATCTGAGATTGGTCAATCATTTTTTGTTTTTTATAATGCGGAATTCTGTCTAATGTGGAAAAAAATTGGTCCCATGCGATTCCGCTTTGAACAAGTTGTACTGTATTTAGTTTTATTGATGTTTACTTCTAGCGCCAATTTCTTAGTGTTACTCAATAGAGTGTTCATGTTAGTCTTAGTATCTCCTTACTATTAATGCAAGACTAACAAAGACAAATGTTAAATTTGAAATTTTTCTTCTTCTTCTTCTTCTTCCTTCCAAGTATTAGGCCAAGGCCTGTTACGATCCCATAGAAAATTAATTCCGATCATTCCGGGAAATTCTCGTATAAGACTTGAAAGCATAATAATAGTCCCTTCGATTGGTTGCTGGCCAAAGGAAGGCAAGGCCAGTGATGGGGCTGCCATCTTATAGCATCTGGTCAGGCTTTTCTGGAGAAGAAAAGAAAATAAAGGAAAGAAGAAATGGAAGAAAGGAAAGACTCCCTAGCCCTCAGATGCCCTAATAGCGTCGGGGTCGAAAAAAACAAAGAGTTAACCAAGAGAGGTTAGATAGTAAAGTTAAAAGGGTGCAAAACACAAGTAAGTGGAAGAAATGTTTTGCTCAGCTTGGGCACCTTGTGGTCGCCATCCACATATCCCCTAGATGAGGACGCCTGAGGTCTTAAATTTGAATTATGGCTATAAATGTTGGTAATAATATTACCTGCAATTAATTTTATCCTAGCGAGGATAAATATAGGGCAATCATAACTAAATGTCTAATTAGTAAATATTTTACCATATAAATTATTATTTTAGTAATGATTTTTGGGACAAGTACCCACCCATCATCTAGAGGAATTTGTGTAGGTACAATACGTAGCGGCTCCAGGTTGAGAAAACCAGCTTTAATGGCTGGGGGACCCAATATGATGATCACATGTCACCCCTACACTGACTGGATGATCGCCGACATGTAGATGTGAGACAGCAGCCAGCTTGTAGGCCAAGGGCCTTCAAGGCCTGTTGCGCCATGGAGTTTTTAATGATTTTATTAATTCTTATTAATATTTATGTTTTATTACATTATGTGTGTTCTAGGACTGTAAGGAATATATATCATCATCATCATCATCATGAATACATTCGTTTTGGGCCATGTGGCCTGTACGGTAAACCTAGCGAAGATGGTCTTGATCTTTCCACCGATGTTTTGGTCTTCCTTGGTCCCTATGTCCAGTTGGGGTATATTGGAATGCCAATTTTGGAAGAGGAATATATATATATATATATTAGAATTAAACAAATAGGCAGTTTTAGAATTACTAGTCCAATGAAAGATTGCATTAAATTCATCATCACCCTTGTTCTATCTGTAAATTTACCAAAAGTCAAATATTACATTTCTTTTCTATCTTGGGAAATATAAGAGTTGTTAATCATTTGTTTGTAATATCTTAATACCATATAATTAAAATCTTTTTAATAAATAAACCTATGGCACTACAGCTATGAGGAACCTAGATTGACTGAAGAGTAACTGTCTCTAGCTAACATAATACAGTGTCACAAGGTTAGCATGAAATGGTCTCTTAACCTTTAAAAATCACATTATTTTCTTATATTTAGCATCATATTGTTTACTTTATTACATTGGTTGCTTTTAAATTTAATGTCAATTAAATTGGGTAATTCTTATTGTTTTTTATTTTTATCCAATTAATATGCTGTAAGATTTTCATATTTATAATACATGTTTAGTTAACTTCGAAAGAATACTTTGTATTTTTAACTGTAGGACCAGGGCACCTGTGACTTTGCTCAAAATTATTTGAAAATATGATAGAAATTGATCATGGATTTTTTAATCATGTTCATCACCAATGTTTTTTTAGTCGTCAATATGATTCATTGTTCTTAAATAGTATAATTATCACTCTAAAAATGTTGTTTTCAAATGCTGGGCCTTGGTAATGAAGCCATTAGCGTTCTTGCTCTCCAATGTTTCTCTATGGTGGATCCAACAGGTAATACTTCACAGGTTTGTAGATGTTTTTCGTTCATTTCTTCGTCTTTGTTGCATAGAGGACAATTTGGATTCGTGTAGATTCCATTTTTTATATAAATATTTGGCCAAATAGTATCACTCTAAAAATAGAATTTAACAAATTGTCACATCTCTTTAAATCATTGATATTTATTGTGATCCTACAAATATTTGAGTCACTATATTGCAGAATGGAAACAAATTCCATCTACAGATGTTTAGGAATGTTGGTTTAGTGTTTTATATGGACATCCCACAGTCTCATGTACCATACATCATTATAGAATAATTTGGTGTTAACGTGCCACATTAAATATATTACCGATAGTAGATATTATGAAGATGGACTGGCGGTGTTATTTCTTCTGGGGATTATTATTTATAGCAAGTCCTCCGGGAGGGACTTCAAGCCATGGGTCTTCAGTCTGAAGATTTTCAGGCTCGTAAAAGAACCTTAAGCCTGAATAAAGAGGCATATAAACAAAATTTACCGACAATCTTCATCCTAGTAATACCTTTGTTGCCTACTAGATGTCTCATTGTGCCGGTATGTTGACTGCATACCATTCATGACATATTCAGGGAAATAAGCGCAACTAAATTAACTTGGTCTAGTAACTCCTAACAAAACAGAGGCCAAGGTCCAACCTTGGGGCTGTTACGCCATTATAGATGAATATTATTATTTATATATGTTTCATGTTTCATCAAAACTAAAATTTTATAAAGTAGTGGCAGTCCCCTTCCTATTGTATGGTAGTGCATTTTGGGGTTTAACTAAAAGAGAAGAGAAGATCATAGAAGCAGCTGAAATGAGATTTCTGAGAAGTGTGGCTGGTTGCAAACTTCTAGATAAGAGAAGAAGTGAAGATATTAGAAATGAGCTAAATATCTTTAAACTCTTAGATAGAATAAAATAATCTAGAAAAAACTGGAAAGAACATGTTCAAAGAATGGAAGATGATCGCATTCCCAAAATTATACTTAAATACAAACCAAAAGGACGCAGGAATGTTGGTAGACCGAAGAAGAGATGGATCCAACTTTTGAATGAGAATCTATGAGACCGGAACAAGCCACATGGGCTTAATCCGTGATTGTTGTTGTTGTTGATGATGATGATATATGTTTCATCAAGATCACATTACGTCTAGAATTACCTACTAGTAGAGCACCATGAAATATGTAGAAGAAGAAGAAGAATGCAATTGTAAAATGTTCTAGGAATTCTCAAGGGTCGCGAGATGTGTGGGGATGGGATATTATATTTAACAACGAGCACAGTGGCACGGCGATTCACGGGACATAAAACATTTCAGACACACATAACATCAAATTTCTGAGTAATAACAACACCAGTTCCTTATATGAGAATACCTTCATCAGTTAACATCTCTAAACAACCTCTGGAAGTTTGTCGGTAGGAGGTAATTTTGTACATTGCCAATAAAATACTATGATCCATTAATTGTTCCCCTTGAAATATTTAAACAAAATCATTTCTGATAGTTATAACATAAATCATAAAATCAGTTTGTATTTCGATTTTCATCATTAATGAGACCGGATGTGCCTCTTATTATGTTATTGCAGGACCATGGAAACTATTAACAGCAAAATAAAGTACTTTTTAAGTACCTAGTTTCATAAAATAAAATAAGTTAAAATATACCTTCTTAGGTGAGATCCGTCGTCCTCAACTTATACAAGTATGTATTCTTTATGTCTGTAAGGCCTTTCAGAACATCCGTTCCATCTTCAGCAGTTCCTTCTTCGCTACAATATTTAATATGATGGTTGATGCTGCTGTTGTCTGACTGACAACACCACATTAGGACCAGCAGCATCAACCATCATATTACATATTGTAGCGAAGAAGGATCTGCTGAAGATGGAACGGATGTTCTGAAAAGCCTACAGACATAAAGAATACATATTTGTATAAGTTGAGGACGACGGTTCTTACCTAAGAAGGTATATTTTAACTTACTTTATTTTATGACTTTCCACCTCAACGGTTTTAACAATGCATTTCATTAGTATTGATCTAGTTTCATAGCGATAAGATCAGCTATTTTCGCATGATAAGGTAACTTGGTCGTCATAAATTTAAAGTAGTTATTTATTCACTACTTTTTTTTTGTATGCATAAGAAATCACAATGCAAAAAAGTCCTTATGTTATTATCGAGCTTTTTCTAACAATCAAGTATTAAAATTCTAAGTAGCCTACGTATGAGAAATAAAAAATACTAGGGTCTAACATTGTGTGAGAAATATCAATCTGGATTGCTTATATAAATTACGTAAGCCAATGAAATTAAATGTCGTGGGTTTAAACTCTCTTCACTCCATCGGTTATTAATTTTTTTAAGACCTGTCTGCAGATCTGATAGTTAAAATTCGCTGGTAGATAGCTAAAATTCGTAATATGATTAATTATCAGCATTAACGAAGGGTAAAAAAAAAGTAAATCACTTTTTTAATTGAAAACTTACTTTAGTTGTGCAACATCCATTCTTCCTTACCTGTATGTCTAACTTTGGAGATAAATTAACCCATGACTAAATTATATATTTTTACAATTTCACACTTCAAAATGATGTTGGTTTTTATGGAGAATCCAATCACACATCGAACTCCATTTCGACAAAAAAGTGACTTACCTAGTTCTTTTCCTATACCTTTAAATAACAAATAGAGCGTGACATTAATAATGATATATTTCTATTGTTAACTAGCTGGCCCGGCGAACGTCGCATCGCCTTGAAATATTTTTACGTTAATTTTTCCGATGTTTTAATAGTTATCCGCTATTCGGGACGGAAACAAATCCAACAAATCATAGATCATAAAAATCGGTCCAGCCGTTCTTGAGTTATAAATAGTGTAACTAATCCGACTTTGTTATATATATATATATATATATATATATAGAAATCCCGGCCACGCATTGCTGTGGCTAAGGTATACGTTAAATCATGGCGTAGTAAACTAAGTGAGAAATCTAAATCAGAAAGTTTTTGTTTTACACAGTTTTTTTAGTTCTGGTACGTTAACTACACCCGGTATAAATATGGGAGGTGGTTTATGTGGAAGTGGTTTTGTTGATTGAGATGAATTTATGTTGTCTGCATTCTCAGTAGGTATCATCCATAAGTGTATCATAAGGATTATATACATTTATTGATGGAATATTTTGAGGAGGCTTGCTGATTTCATTATACTTTCGTTTTTTTCTACGAACTTGTTGGCAGTTTGGATTCTCATCATCATTATCATCAAGAAGTCTCTGTATAGTAATATCATCTTGTGATATATTATAGTCATCTTTTTCATTTAATTGAGGCATGGAGATTGTTTCTGTAATATTAGACATATTATTATAACTAACAGACTTACCGATTGAGGGTCTTTCCACTTTTCAGCGGTTGCCCTTTTACCAGCCGGCTGCTGGCCCTTCACATCCACATGTGTCAATCACAGAGGTAGATGATCAACAGCCAGTGTAGGGGTGACATGTGGTTAGCATGTCGAGTCCCCCAGCCGTTATAGCTGATTCCTCAACCTGGAGCCGCTACTTATTGTAGCTACTCAATTGCCTCACGATGCTGAGTGGGCACCGGTCCCATACTGGCCGAAATACCATGAGAAAATTTCTTCCCCCATGGAGACGCGAACCAGCGCAAGTCCCGTAGCTCTGCGCCAAGCTTCCTACCTTAACCGCTCGGCTACGGCGCGGGACTAACAGACTTACAGTTCTGTTATTCCGTTCCTTAGGACCTTCATATGTTTTTAAATTGACATTCTTCTTAAATGTAAGATTTATGTCACATAGGCGTATACCAATTTGCGGAAATTCACTTGATATCGTATCATTCATGGTCTCTAGAACTGATTCGCCATATTGTTCAATGTCCCTTCTCGGTCCAGTTAAATTTAAATTAAGTTGCTGTCTTTCAGCCAGATTACTTAAAACTAATACTTACACACGAAATTAATATTATTATCAATATATTGAAAATAAAATAAACACTGAACACACTTAAATTATGAAATAATCAATATTTGTAATTCAATTGAAATTCGCAGTTGCAACAAAAAGCACAGCCACCCGGTTAAAATAATAAACCAATAACCGTACACCGTCATCTGTTAGAATCGTATGGAACTCACAGATAATTATAACTCTTTGTTAAATAATAAACAAATAATTTGCAATAAAAAATAATGCGACTATAAATTTAGTTATAAACGACCGTAGGTCTCAAGTTGGATCAAACAGCACACAGTGTGCAAAATTTTATTAAAATCGGTTCAGTAGTTTTAGGATTTCATCGTGGACAAACAACGTGACACGTAATTTTTATATATTAAGATATTTTAAGTATTATGCTTTTTTTAACACTTTGAACAATGAAAAATGACATTTTAACTAGAAAGAATAAAAATGGTATTATTTAATTGATTTTATTAAACACAATGTGTACATTTAGAGTTTTCACCAGTCTTTTGTAATTTTGGTGAGAGGCTGAGTTCTGCTTTGGCATTTCATTAGGTGGTACCTGGAGCATGGCTCGTCGCAAAGCTTACATCTGCAGTCCTCCTTCGGGTCGTGGTATGACGGATTCTGACATATTTTCCAGTGGAAACCATGCGCGGCGAAGCGTGTGTATAGGTGGCGAAGTTGGAAGTTCGGTCCTTTCCACACATCGGTTTTCATCGTTTCTGGTCCATTATTTCCATCGGTATTGCATTGGCTTTGTTTTGTCTCTCTTTGATGGCGTCTTTATATGCCTGGGTTTCTGGTAGATTGAAGCGAAGCTTGATGTCCTCAATGAAGTAGGATTCATGTGCTATTCTGTAGGCGTAGCTGTTTCTTGTGTACTTTGAGAGTGACAAGGCCCTCTTGAGATATCTGGCTTTGACATTCTCCAATTTCTTGAGGTTTTTCGCTGTTAGGTGAATCCAAATTATCTGAATGGTATTATCTATCTCAGTATAGGCTATAATAATAATTTTAATAATAATAGTAATAATAATGAAGTAGGGTAGATGAGAAAGGAAGGGATTTAAATAGACATTTGTTACTATTATTATATAGTAAGTTTCACTATTCTTTTCGTATAGTTTTTTTCTTAACGCCAGGAAAAGAATGACTAATATCTTTCTCGTAAAATGCTTCTGTCTCATTTTTATATAGACTCATCTTCATAACCTATCCGGATAAGACAACTAACTCACTTTTCACACGCTTTATACTGGCTTGATCTGTATCTATCTATGTAGCGGAATCTTTCAACACGATTTTCACCCACTTAAAAACATTGGATCGACTTGAAACTTTGTATACTTGTAAAGGATCACTGACAATACTATACTTTCATAAATAATATATAATAGGTTGCGGACTTATCGACTTTTTAGTCCATCGTTGTAAAAAAATTAATATTATATCCTCTGGTAGCTCAGTTGGTAGAGTGGTGGACTATAGTGGTAAATAATTTTAGTAATCCATAGGTCGCTGGTTCAAATCCGACCCGGAGGATTTTTTAGAAGAGTATTACTTTTAGCTCATACTACAATAGTATCGAATTTAAAGATATTTACATTTTTAGAAAACCAAAATAAAAAATAAATAATAGTTAAAAAAAACTAAAACAACACACTTTATTAGAAAACCGAACTAAACAATGAAAAATAATTTTTATTTTTAACACGCTTGGGATAAAATTAAAGTGGTCAACAAAAAATCATCTCCAACACATCTAGAGTAAAACTAGAGTTAGAGCATGCCTCAGTAGTAGACGAAACGTCGAGTTTAAACAAAACTGGATCATGGGCATTCTAGCTCGGAAAATCAACTTAACAAGAGGTTCAGGACTGCCACAGAATCATACATTCGCTACAATACATTAATAAAACAATAGTGGTGCAGTAGATTCCATGACATCGCCAAATCTAGGCTGAATACCTAGCTAAGAGAGAAACAAAGTTACCCCTCACTTTCCAAAGGCAAACAACTTATCAATCTGCCAAGCTATTAATAAAATACAAAGTGAAGAAAACTACCAAACATGAGATCGAAGCTAGGACAAAAACAAGCAGTGGAAGTGCATTATATTGGGCACACTAGATTGGCTGAGGAAGGTAGCGGTCGTGCAATTTCGACTCGACACTGCATAATCTTCTGGGGAAATACGCCGCGCCGTTTCGGAATGGACCATACTTACTGTGTTTTCTGCCAAGAAGAAGAGATGGTTAGTCACTAACTCGAACACTGGTCAGCACATCTATATGCACAAGAAACTGACAGATACTGAGAACCTCGATCAATCATTTGAAATTGCTTGCGAAAATTATGAAATTCGCGTTGCTGCCATTATAATAAAAAAATATAAAAAAAACTGAATGTAGTTATTGCTTACTTTATTATGCAATACAGTAATAGTATATTATGATGCGAGGTTGGGAAGTGATTTTTTTTACAGAAGCGAGGAAATGTTTAAAAACCGAGCGATAGCGAAGTTTTTAATTTCCGAGATTCTGTAAAGCACTTCACAAACTTGCGTTGTACATTATTTTTTGCGCGATGGTGTTTTCAAAATAATAGTAAAATAATATCTTTATTGGAAACACTTGCATTCATTATAAACAACTGACTAACGTTAACAGTGTGGACAATGTTTGTTATTTGAGACTATAGCAGGCCGTGACAGCAATCAGTAATAAAATGGCGGCAAGTACGTATTTATTATTTTATATTGTTTCCAATAAAGTTCAGTTCATTTAAAATGCAGTGATTTGTTTCGTAAAATGTGTATTAACACTACCTTTTGGATATATGTTTATTTATACCGGTACATTGTACGTAGTATACATAAAGGGCAGTGGTTTTACTTCTCGAACAAGGTTTGTAATATATAATATTACAGTATAGTTATTTAGATTGGCAACCCCGAAATGTAGGAAGTTGAACTTTCAATCATGGTCGCCATTGCTGTAAGTACGACAACGCGCAAACATGTAGTTTTAAATGTCACAGTTTATGACAGAAATAAAATATGCTCTTTTATAAAACAAAAATACATCTGCTTATTTATGCGCTACTCACATATAATAAGAGTCAAGTCTCGTATACTGCGATCGGCAGGACATAGGCCTATGTCTCAAATGGAGAATGAAGGAGAGGGCATGGAAGCTTTTTGTAGGAAAACCAGAGGGAAAATGCCCAGTTGGCAGACCAAGAATGAGGTGAGAGAATAACATTAACCATGAATTTAGGGAAATAGATTATACAGGGGATTATTGGAAAACATTAGCTCAGGATAGCGAAGTATGGAGAACGTCCGCGCGGCCATGAACCAATGGGTTCGATAGTGTCAGTGAGTGAGTTATGTATTCCTATATTCGGTACTTCCTTTCACTGATTGGCCTTCAATAGCGATGCCTAACGCGATACATGTGCACTGTCTTTTCAGATGTTTACAAGCAATATATACTCAGTGTGTACAACACCTAGCTTTGAGCGGTGCCTCTATTCCCAAGTCTAATAACGATTATTAAAGGCATTGAAACATTCAGAAGCGCAAAATTAGCATTGGCGTGTCCTTTATTTCCTTTCAGTATTCCCAAACATTGTATTTTTTAATGTTTTTATTATTAATTTCATACATCTCAATGATGGATAAATCATATTTAAAGAGAAAAATTATACGCTCAGACCGGTTAGCTCAGGTAGCTCAAATGGTAGAGCACTTGGACTAGAAAACCAAGGGTCCCGGGTTCAAGTCCCGGTCTGAGCGTATAATTTTTCTCTTTAAATATGATTTATCCATCATTGAGATATATGAAATTAATAATAAAAACATCGAAAATAGCCGTACTGGCATTTATAATGTAATGTATAATTCCCAAATATGTCTTCTTAATATAGGAGCCGCCATTTGCAAAGATAGAAGCAAAGGCTTCAAAGCATTTGGTGGGCGGGAATTACAACGTATATAGAGAAGGATTTGCGTTTAGATCGGTACTTGCTCAGGTAGCTCAAATGGTAGAGCACTTGGACTAGAAAGCCAAGGGTCCCGGGTTCAAGTCCCGGTCTGAGCGTATAATTTTTCTCTTTAAATATGATTTATCCATCATTGAGATGTATGAAATTAATAATAAAAACATCGAAAATAGCCGTACTGGCATTTATAATGTAATGTATAATTCCCAAATATGTCTTCTTAATATAGGAGCCGCCATTTGCAAAGATAGAAGCAAAGGCTTCAAAGCATTTGGTGGGCGGGAATTACAACGTATATAGAGAAGGATTTGCGTTTAGATCGGTACTTGCTCAGGTAGCTCAAATGGTAGAGCACTTGGACTAGAAAACCAAGGGTCCCGGGTTCAAGTCCCGGTCTGAGCGTATAATTTTTCTCTTTAAATATGATTGTATTTTTTGTTTGTGATGGTTAAGGATTTTAGGAATGAAGACAACATATTTTTATTTTTATATCAGACATGTGTATTTGAAGTCGGTCGGGAGAGAATATATAAAGAATATATTTTAAGCAATCGAATTTGTAAGGACATCCGAGATATAAGGGAGATTCTAAAGCTTTCCTGGTGGAAGCTGGTGTTATTTATAGCAACACAAATACCGTTTGTAGCATATACTGTAGCATCGATCGTAGGTCATGTCCTGTTGACGGATATATTCATTTTTCATCTCTCTTCCTGTACGGAAGTCATTTTCAAAAGTTAATCAAATCAGGTTAGTAATTGTCAGTTTCCAAATGTGGTACATTCTATTATTGTGTTGAAACCATGTTTAAATGACAGTACAAAAGTGATCAAAGCACAGTGCAGTATCTTATATAAATAATAGACTACATTTATTTAATATAACTTTTAGTTGCGGCTATATTTTATAACGACAAACAAACCTCGATTATAATTATTAGTAAAGGGAACCCTCTACTCGTGTTCAACTTCGATGGATGAGATGAAATGAAGCCTCTGTTTCTCTCGGGACACGAGGGCTTCCCCTAGTAGGAAGTTTTTTTAAAATTAGTTATTTCCTTATAGGTGGATGTCAGCGAGTAACAAGTGGTTAGTACATCACCTCGAGGTGATATCTGGTAGGAAACTAAGGTATTACTTGGATGGAGGAAGACCGGTTAATTTTTGCTCAGAGACATTTTTATTCAGGCTTGAGGTTCCTATACGAGCCTGACAATCTTCAGACTCGGGACCCACGACTTCAAGTTCCTCCCTAAGAACTTTTTCCTTGGATTTTTTCCATCCTAAAAGTCTGTCGACACTGGTACAGTTTGAACCCGCTATCCTCGGAACTAGAAGCAAGGAACATAACCACTAGACCACCGCGCTGACTGTTTAAACTATAATTATGTATTTTTATATATAGCATGTTTGATAATTAAATCCGTTTTTATTGCAACACACATACAATTTTTTTCTTTTGATTTAATAAAATATAGATATGTAAGTTATAGGCTGTACATCGCTATGAAAAGTTTTAGCTGTTACTTATAATTTATCACATTGGCAGGGCAAAGGAGATTAATCGGGAGATGGCGCAACGTGATATCTATCGCATGCAGCTTTCATGAGGGCTTCACGATGGTCTGGATGAGCAATGCAAATAAGAGAAAATGCTCTTTGATTTAGTGATTTCCCAAACAGATTAGCAATTCCATACTCAGTTACTACGTAATGAACATGTGCTCTCGATGACAACTCCTGCCCCTGCTTTTAACAAGGGAACAATCTTACTTTCTCCTTTTTTGGTGACAGATTGCAGGGCAATTATTGCTCTTCCTTTCCCGTCCGTCGCTGAAGCTGCCCCACGTATAAAATCAACCTGCCCTCCAAATCCAGAGAACATCCTCGTTCCAATTGAATCAGAATTTACTTGCCCAGTCAAATCTACGCTGATACAAGCATTAATTCCACACATTTTTAGGCATTTTAGCGATTACAGATGGTTTATTTACGTAGTCGACTCTCTTCATTTCCAACAGTGGATTGTCATCAAAGAAATCGTATAATTTCTGGCTTCCAATGAAAAAAGACGCCACGATTTTCCCTTGGTGATGCCTTTTTTTGTGATTTGTTATGACTCCACATTCTATCAATTTAATAACTCCATCGCTAAACATTTCGGAATGTATTCCTAGGTTCTTATGGTTACCTAGAGCCGAGAGAACAGCATCTGGAATGCTTCCGATACCCATCTGAAGCGTTGATCCATCTTGAATTAAATGATCAGCTATTAGTTTTCCTATCTTCTTCTCTTCTTTACTAGGAGGTTTGGGATCTATACATGGAAGGGATTTGTCTTCTTTTACAGCAAAATCAATGTGAGATTCGTGGATTATGGAGTCACCGAAAGTTCTTGGCATTTTTGGATTTACAAGAGCAATGATCTTCTTACTGTGTATGATTGCCGCTCGGACGCAGTCCACACTTACTCCTAGGGTACAATAACCGTGACAATTAGGTGGCGACACATGGATGAGGGAAATATCTGGCTTGAAGATTCTTCTGTAAAACATGCGAGGTATGTCTTGTAAGAAAATTGGAATTGAATCTGCATAACCTTCAGCTACTCCTTTTCTAACATTAGCTCCCATAAAGAAAGAATAATGTCTAAATATACCTTCAAATTCTTTGGTTGCATAGGGTGCTGGTCCTTCTGTATGCATTGAACACAATTTTATTTTTTCAAGACAGTTTTCCTTCGCCACACTACACATTGCTTCTACTAAAGTAATCGGCGTTGCAGCAGCTCCCTGAATGAACACCACGCTATTTGAACGTAATGCACAATGCATAGCTTCACATGCACTTACATACTGCGGTTTTCTATTTAAAGGCATAGCAGGTTCTTTGCAATATGTATAATAATTCCTTAAAGGGCGTTGCTTTTTCCACATGCGATGGAAAAATCTTGATTGATTAACCAACATTTTATATTGCATTAAATATATCACATACAAAATATAAACTTACTTTTAGTTGAAAACAATTTTGTAACTTAGCAACAATAACTTTTCAGTACTATGACGTGGCTATGACGATGTCTCTCGAGTTATATTTGTTTTATGAACAAAAGCGATACTTTTTTTTTTCAATTATTTTAATTCTTCAATATATATAATGACTTTAACTGCTAATGTATATATATTTTTTCAATGCCACTAGGTTGTCTTTCATGACTTTTCTGACTTTCTCCCCTGGCATCGATGGAATTGTAATCCATTTCTTAGATTGGGGCACCTGGAAGACGGACTTACGTTACCCCGATGATGTGATGGGCGATAACTGACAATGAAGCACCAGGAAAGTTCTTAACCTAAATTCCAGAGCATGGGCAATCACAGGAATAATTCCCTTTAAGGAAAAATTCCCATAGTTTGACCGGGAATCGAACTCGGGACCTCATGAACTGTAGTCAGAAACGCTGACCACTAGTCCACGAGGTTGGTCTAACTGCTAGTATAAATGGGCGGCTTTTACAACTAGAAATTCTAACTGTAGGGTTATATCTTGCTTGCACCCGAATTTTAGAAATTTAAAATCCATCTAATTTGAGCCATTGATATTTCATTGAATAGGAGACCGTATTATCAGTGAGACACCAACATTTTAAAATTCAAAATTTTAAAATTAAAATTTATTTCTTTTATATATCTGAATTCGTATAACTTTATCTGGCAGGCACAAGATTGATATTTTTTGAATATGTGGGCCTATGTTTCTTTTGCGTCTTCTTGAGTCTCTAGAAAATGTGAATTCGATTAATCACCCACCTTGTCCTTGCAAGTTCTTTAAGGGGTGGGATTCAACAGGTACAAATTATTCATTAATGATTAAATTGCGAGGAATATATTTCACTCTGGAATAAGCTGAACTATTTCAGTTTTTAAACTTATATACTTACCTCTATGATATCGGGGTAAATTCTCTACCTCATATGCAGCGGGCCTGGGTTCGATCCCCGGTTGGGACAGAATCCTTGATGATGTTTTTTCCGAGTTTTTTTGCTCACCTTTAAGATAAATATAAGGAAGCTTTAAGGCCCAAACGATCCCCAAACATAATCTGATAATCATAATCATCATATTCGCCATGTTTAGTAAATGCCGTTCATAATATATATTAAAACAATTAGAAACATAATTCGAACAGTTTAGCATCTTAATGTGTGTATGAATGGCGGTTTCTCTTAATGCTGTGGTGTCTCGGAGGAGGCCCTTGGCTAGTGATGACGTGGCAATGGTTGCACCGTGGGTACTACACATAACAAATTATATTAGTACAGATTCCTGCTATCGAGCAAGTTTGCTATGTTAATTTGACTATTGCACTCGTATGACATCACACTGGTTTTAAATGTTATATTACTTTTATATGTTATATTAGTTTTTAATTATGCTTATAGCACAATGCCAAACTATGTTATCGAAGTGTACAATACAACCTATCACCATCTGCCCACAATTTTACCCATATCATATAGGCCTTGTTTAGTATGAATATATAGGCCTAACTGAATGGCGTATGTATTGTTTTAAATGTTTGTTTTGTCTTAGAGGTTGTCCCGACGTTGACTTGATCGCTGATACGGACATATGCTTCTTGTTCTTGTGAGATCAAAAACATAAATGTCTGTAATCAAGAGTTAAAAATCCTCTCCCAAAAGGACGTGTCTCTATAAGGCTCAGGAGATGTGGGACACGTAAAACTGCCTACGAAAAGACAGGTTACATTAAAGCAAAGAAAAACAAAATATTGTGCCATCTTAATTACTTTATGACATTTTAAAAAATGCAATTAAGTGCAGTTACCTCCAAAATTAAAATAGTTATTTCTCTGGAAGAATTGTTCTATTATATTACTAACAGTAATCTAAATATTTAAAATTGAAGTTATCTATAGGGCATCTGACTCGAGCCATTATGCAATCTGTTTGAGTGGACCCTGTTAATATCTTCTTTAATTGGTGCTGCCCTCGAACAGAAACTATTTTAACTTCTTCCCCTCATCAACTTTGACAGGTTCAAGGCCAGTTTCTTTTATTCTTTGTGCGAAGAAGGGTTTATTTGTGATATTTATGAAAAGTATCACTTTAAAAGTTTTTTAAGCTAAGAATCAATTCTTAATTTCTGCTATTGAATATTACAAGTCCACCGCTGTGGTCTCGAGGTAGCGTGCTGCCTTGTCACGCAGCGGGCCCGGGTTCGATACCCGGTCGGGGCAGTTTTTCTGGGTGAGGTTTTTATCGCGGTTTTTCCTCACCTGTAAGACAAATGTCAGGAAAACTTTAAGGCCCAAACGGTCCCCGAAATCATATGGCCATCATCATCATCACCCTTATCATTACCGTCATCATCCTTCACCGGTGTGGAAAGCAACGGGGAGCTACCACACCTACAATTCCCTAGTAAAGCTGCAAGCATAGCATGAAAATGCTATGACTGCAGTGAAGGATCTGCCTTCAGGCAGAATTACTATGGATGGAATATTACAAATGTTGAAAAAATCCTAAATATATTATATTATTAATAATTTTATTGCAGCCAAATAGCCAGGATTAAAATAGAATACATTTTAAATTTACATATTTGCATATTCACACATTGTCTTTGTTCTTTTTGAGCATAGCTCAATGTGATATCGGTCACACGATTTTTCGCATAGCGTACATTTACAGTGTATATTTGCTTCATGAAATGTTGTGTTGTTGCATATCAGGTGGTGGAATCCATGGACTGCCAACCTAGTGATGACGTGTCTCATTTCGAAATTTTCTTTTGTCCACGCACGGTCCACCATTGCCCCGGTGCTGTAGAATTCTGGATGTATTTCTTCTCTTTTTCTGTTCAATGTTGCTAGCAGCTGCTCAGATGCGCTGGTGCTGGGTAAGAGTATGCTTGTTCTGAGGCCGTCGATGAGGAAAGTTTCCTTCGCCAGTAGGTATGCGAGTCTTGAATGTGTTACTTTTGACACTCCTAATACTGCCTTTATATATCTCGCTTTCACCCTTTCTAGAGAGGAAAGATTCTTCATTGTTAAATGTGTCCATATGATTTCTATGCCGTATGTCAGTATTGGTAGAATTTTTGCTCTAAATAACAGCATTGCTTCTAAGGTTAGGGATCTAATGTTTCTTATTTCATGCATTGCCATTATTGCCTGGGTTGTCTTTTCTGTGATATGTTTTGTGAAGCATTTTGCGCTTGTTTGTAGCGTGATGCCTAGGTATTTGAAGTCTGGTACTGTTTTCAGTTTAGTTTCCCTTATGTAATCTCTTCATTTATGGCGGCTCTTCCTCCGTTTCTGAAGATCATTGTGTCCGTTTTTGATATTATATTATGTATGTGATGCTGTTTTAAGACCTAGAAGACGTTGGGCTGATGCATTATGCCTAATCCTGGAGTGATGATGATGTTTTAATGTAGATGAGTTTGATTTGATAGTCGTTTGTGAAATGAAAATAATTAAACATAACAAAGGTATTCGGTTAATGTGGACCCTCCTCGAGGACCTGGGTTCACTTTACACGAATACGTATATTTTATCAACGAGGATGTTATCTGTAAAAACTATTCACTTAATTAATTTTATTTAATATCCATGTAATTTTGCTAAACTCAAAGACCGTCACTTTCTGCAGTTGAATAACGTGTGAATATTATAATCAACAATAATTTTTCAATACATTAAATAAATATCAACGCTTTTTAATTATGATCAGTCATAAATATTTTCAGATTAATCTGTGCCCGTCTGTATAAATTAATAGAGCAAATAAAGTTAAAAATAGACTAAAAGCTAAGGTGGACTCTGGGGTCTACTATATCCGAATATGGAGGTTAAAGTTGACCTTTCTTGTAATGTAAAAAGTTTATAAATTATGAAGATGTTTCCATATTTGAATAAATAACAATGCTATTTCACAGTTAGAACACTAATGATAATCATAAGTAATTTGTTAGGACTATTTAACGAATAAAATTAAGTTGTTTACTCACAAATCATTATTTAACTATAGTTATTTTAAAATATTTATATATTTAATGTAAACGGCGATGTTTGTAAAACAAATGAGAAACGATAGGTACGCTTCTACTGCTTCTTTGTTTATCACTGCAACCAGATCATACTATTTATTGCCAAAGGAACGCAATATTGTAAGGAGGAGCTTTCTTTAATATGGTAATTATAACACTGATAAATATTTGGTGTGAAACACGACTCTGATTGGTTGTAAAACAGAAATCATTGAAACGTGATTGGTCATTGACTCCCATTTGGGGCATGAGTTAAATAGTCACTGTAATTAAACAAAATTCAAATCCCTCAATTAAAAGAATAAAAACAACAAATTCAAAACAGTTGTCCAAATTACCCGAAGTTCCTCTACGGGTGGACACAGAATACCCATTATTGAAAATCTTATGCTTAATGAGCTTACGTTGTACAATAATATCAATGTAAGTGTAAAAAAGTATATCAATTGCCAGATCGAAAACACCTGTTTAACATAAACTTATGAGACAACGACGAGAATTCGTAGCTTTCTAGTGCATTTGTTGCCTGCGGGGGGTGGGGGTGGTATGCGTGTGTATTCTGTAGTTAGTTTTTTTATTTTATTGTACAAAATGATACAATTTTGTTTATTTTTTTATATCTAGCACATGGTCTTTTTATGTATGAGTGTAGATGTGTGTTATTGTATATGTACTATAGACGTAGACTTAAATATATTCATTGGTTTTGTGCCTTTTTATGTATGAGTGTAGCCATGTATGAATGTAATTGTTAATATGTTCGTTTTTTTCCCTTCATGTAACAATATGTGCATGTACGGCCAAACAGGCCCGTGCACAATATAAATAAAAAATGCATTTCCTTTCTCTCGAAAAAGTTAATAAATACCATTTAATACTACCAACTCCTGTTTCCACCTCGAAACCATCAACGCTGACCGTACCTCGCAACGGCTATCTGGTTGCCTAACCAGAGACTGAACGGCTTGAGTGAGACGATCTGTACAGTAGCCTCCATAAATATTTCTACAGGTTTTCCACGTCTAGTAAATAGCATTGCTATTATGGAGCAATTCTTAATTTTCTGTTAATTAATAACATAACAACGCTTTCACTTCTAGTAAACGTTCATTTTATGCGACTATTTAACTCATGCCCCAAATGGGAGTCAATGACCAATCACGTTACAATGATTTTTGATTTACAACCAATCACAGTCGTGTTTCGCCTCGAATTTACCAACTAAAGTTTATTATAATAAAGAAAGCACCTCCTTTTTTAACATTCTGAATAGGTCATAGCATTATTTTGCAGTGACTGACTCACTAAGAAATACGGCTACCAGATTGTATATATAGTGCATGAATGTCATCACATTCCGCATGCGGGAGTTAATATAAAAACATTTGTAGCAATTGATTATACCATCAAAAAAAGAAACGACTGTTTGCACTTTCTTAAATGTATTTTTTTCCCAGAAAAATATAATTGTCATATTTACATCATAGGACATCAGAAATGAATTAATATACAGTTTGATGTGTTTCATTTTTTCTCCACTAGAGTACATTCTTACAATATTGCGTTCCTTTGTCAATAAATAATATGATCTGGTTGCTGTGACGAACAAAAGAAGCAAATGAAGCGTACCAATCGTTTCTCATTTGTTTTCAAACTTCGCCGTTTACATTAAATATAAACATATTTTAAAATAACTATATTTAAGTAATGATTTGTAAGTAAACAGCTTAATTTTATTCGTTAAATAGTCCTAACAAATGCCTCTCTTGATTTACAAATTCTCTAGATAAATTCACTCCTCACTTCGTGAGTTGTGAATTTATCGATAATTTGGAAATCACTCGTTGCATTACTTATGACAATTATTTATTAGTTAATTAATTTTAAATAAATAATTAAGTTAAATAGTTTCACTTACAATTTTGCCATGAAGGCAAGTACCCGATTTATGGTAGAAATACCATTATGGAACATTTAATTATCACCCACATATTTAATAAAGTTGGGGAGTGAAATCAATTACCGAAACAGCGGGCTAGTGGAGATGCCATTGAACCATCCTCTTTCAACGAAACTTGGAGATAATTATATTTCCTTCTCTCTCACTCAGTCTGTAGCGTCAAGTGGCAATAGTGTTCCCATAAGAGCAATATTATTTTCTAGACATGAAAAACCCTATATCACATTTTGTGTAATTCTGTTGCGGTCTTGTATTTGAGGATAATTAATGCTGTCGTGAAATATATCACTGTAGCAGTAATCGAGACATTTCCCCACGGTAATGTGTACGCGCATATTTATTAATAATCTCTATCTCCCGTCATGTGGATTTACATAGCTTTGCATTCAATCAAGTTTGCCAGCCGTAGCTGAGAATATTAATGGTTGCGACAAACAGAACCTATGTGTTAACCATTTAATTTGTTCCGGCTTTGAGATGTGCCTACGTATCGTACTGATCAAAACGCATGTTTGTACGTGTGGGCCTAATCACAAAATCAATCATCTGTATTTGAGAAGTATATTTCCGCACTCAATATTTTTGAACTAGGTGATTTAGAGAAAATGTATAGGCAAACACTAATAGCAATAAAATATAACATAAAATTAAGAAAATAAAATTTTCATAAAAAATATTAAAATTTAACATGTACCTACTATTTTCTTCAGAAATTCCTCTTTTAATGTATAGAGTAACTCACTGGCAGTATCGAATCCGTAGGTTCATGGCCGCGCGGAATACATTTCTATCCTGAGCCAACTTTTTCCAATCTCTCCTGTATAATTTGCCTCCCTCAAATCATGGTTAGTGTTACTCTCCCACCTCATTCTTGATCTAGCTACATACTGGGCGCTTTCCCTCTGTTTTTTCTCAAATCATGGTTAATGTTACTCTTCCACTTCATTCTGGGTCTATCTCTGGGGGTTTCCCTCTGTTTTCCTACAAGAAGTTTCTATGCCCCTCTCATTTCCCATTCGTGCCACATGTCCTGTCCATCGCATTTTCCGAGACTTAACTGTTCGTATTACATCTGATTTCCCCATGAAGAACATGTAGCTCATTGTTATGTAGTCCTCTTCATTCGCCTGTCTGTTCATCTCTCTTTGGTACATTTTTCCTAGGAGCTTTGTTCTCAAATAATCGTAACCTTTTCTCCTCTCTTAAAGTAAGAGTCCATGTTTCGCATTCATATAATACAACTGGGAAAAATAACGGTTTTATATATTTTCAGTTTAACGTTTGTGGGAGAAGTTTTAGATGACAAAAGTCCCTAAATGCTTAACAGCATGCATTTCCAGAATTGGGCCTGTTTTTGTTTTTCTTTGTGCATCTTACTCCCGTTTGTAATTATTGTTCCTAAGTATTTGAATTCTGCCACTTCTTCAAAATTTCCCTCATTTGTCATTAACTGTTCAAACTGTTCATTTCCATTTTATGTAATTAATTTGTATGTTGACATATTTTTTATCACACTGGTCTACAAAAAAAACTTTCTGTCTGCTACTGAGGAATTTCTGGCTGTTTTATACTGAGAACGATGCGCTGATTCCAGATCTGTAATCAGATGTATCCTAATACGTCAGGTTTTTGAGCTATGGGACACTAAAAATAATCGAAAATCTTCTTACTATTCAATAGTTATTTAATTATAATTTATCGTAAAGTCAGTGGTATAAATTGAGTTTATCTTTATATATATATATATATATATATATATATATAGTTAAATTATATTACTTTAAATAAATTTATAAGAATATATAAACTTACAGTTAGTAGTATGCACTAAAACATCTATTAAAAGTGCTCAGAGCCTTTGCTTTTCCGCTTATGTTGGAATATAGTTTATCGCTGTAGAAACCAGCAGAAATCACCCATCATACTCGGGCCATATTGACTCTGGTACCTGGATTCCATCGTTGAATGTCCTGATGTAATCTCTCACCATGTTCTTCACTCACTGCCACTAGATTTGTAGGAAAAAAAAAGTCAAGATGAGAATGTAAAAAGTGAATTTTTAAAGACAATGCGACAACCCAGATTCTGAAATGCTCTAATGTTACGCACTAGCTCAGCATAGTTTTCAGCCCGATAATTTCCTAGAAACCTTGTTGCCACAAGTGCAAATGAATCCCAAGCTTCGAGTTCAAGAGCATTTAGTTTTGTCCTGAACGTCGTGTCACATATCAACTGTCGGTTGATCCAATGAAAATTCCTCTCTTCAATTTTTCATCACTCTTCATTCTCCCAAGCTTCTGTTTCAGGTACTTAAAACCTTCACCATCATGATTCAGTGCCCGCACAAAGTTCTTCATGACACCCAGTTTAATTTGAAGGGGTGGAAGAAATAACTTCTCTGCGTATAATGCACTATACATCAACTATATGTGAACTTCAAAAAAGGCGTACGATTCAGTTAAGAGGGATAAGTTATATACTATCCTGCTGGAGTTCAGAATTCCTAAAAAGTTAATTAGGCTTATACGAATGTATCTAAATGACACGAAGAGTAGGGTGCGTGTAGGCAAACAGTTTCCGGATACTTTTGAAATTCACGTTGGGATAAAGCAAGAAGATGCACTGCCTCCTCTACTATTCAGTTTTGTATTAGAGCGTGCCATAAAATCTTTGGAGAATTATGATGGCCCACAACTCAATGGTATTAATAGGCTGTTAGTTTATTCTGATGATGTGATGATGTAGTATTATTGAGCGATAACGAGGAGATACTAAGGGCCAACAAACACACACACTCTATTGAATAACACTAAGAAATTGGGACTGAAAGTAAACATCAATACAACTAAATATAGGAACTTCGGGCAATGTGGACCCCTATTTTAAATTTGTTGTTTTTCTTGTTTTAATTAAGGGAGTTGAATTTTGTTTAATTACAGTAATTATCATTAGTGATATAACTATGAAATAGCATTGTTATTTTATTTAAATATGGAAACATCTTCATAATTTATAAACTTTGTTTACATTACAAGAAAAGTCCACTTTGACCTCCATATTCGGGTGAAATGGACCCCGGAGTCCACCTTACCTTTTAGTATATTTTTAAGTTTAAAATTATTGTTGATTATAACATTCACACGTCATTCAACTGCAGAGAGCGATGATGTTTGGGTTTAGTAAAATTACAAGGCCATTAAATAAAAATTAATTAAGTGCATGTTTTTTTTACAGATAGCACCCTCATTGATAAAATATACGTATTCGTGTAAAGTGGATCCAGGTCCACTTTAACCTCCTCGTGGAGGGTCCACATTAACCGAATTCCTTTGTCAAGTTTAATTATTTTATACAGCCGCCATGTCACATAATATCAAACCAAACCCATCAGTAGGTCCTATATTAAAACAACATATACATAATATAATATATTTAGGAGTTTTTTTCAACATTTGTAATATTCCATAGCAGACATTAAGAATTAATTCTTAGCTTGAAAAAACTTTTAAAATGGTCGTTTTCATAAATATCACAAATAAATCCTTCTTCGCACAAAGGATAAAAGAAACTGGTCTTGAACACGTCAAAGTTGATGAGGCGAAGAAGTTAAAATATTTTCTGTTCGAGGGTAGCACCAATTAAAGGAAATATTAATAGGGTCCACTCAAACCTAAAGGTTCACATTACCCGAACTTCCTCTATATGTTCACCTATAGAAAAGCGTTATATAATGGAAATGGACAACTAATGACAAATGGAGGAAATTTTGAAGAAGTGGATAATTTGAAGTATCTAAGAACAATAATCACAAATATGAATGAGATGCACAAAGAAACTAAACGTAGGCTCAATTTGGAAATGCGTGCTATTATGCATTAGAGGGACTCTTGTCGTCCCAACTCCTTTAAAAAAACATTAAACTGAAAATATATAAAAGTTATTCACCCAGTTACATTATATGAGTGCGAAACATGGACTCTTACTCTAAGGGAGGAAAGAAGATTACGAGTATTTGAGAATAAAGTTCTTAGAAAAAAAAATTGTGCCAAACAGTGATGAGCAGACAGGTGAATGGAGAAAACTATATAATAGTGAGCTACATGATATATAGGCCTATATTTAGATGTTATAACTATATATTTTTTCAAGCATTCATTTTCTTTTCATATATATATATATATATATATATGAAGCAAGATATAATAAGAACAGTTAAGTCTCGTATGCTGCGATGGGCGGGACATGTGTCACGTATGGGGGATGAAAGAGGTGCAATGGAAGCTTCTAGTAGGAAACGCCAGAGGGAAAACGCCCAGTTAGTATACCAATAATTAGGTTGGAGAATAGCATTATCCATGATTTGAGAGAAGTATATTATACAGACGATTGGAAAACATTAGCTCAAGATAGGGATGAATGGAGAGCTTATGTCCGCGCTGCCATGATAGAGCCAGAGAGTTAGTTAGGTAGCGTCAACAAGCACCTTATGTTTCACATTGTTTTTCCCCACAGTCGTTTCAATCCTTGGAGGTCATTGTTGAATCTTGAAATGTTTACTGTCATCCCTATCCCACAAACACAAAAAGCACATGTGTCTTGTGTAGCCCAACTATAGACCAAGAAAAAGTGATATAATTTTCAAATCTCCACAAATGTGTCACTGAAACTTTGTGTCGTTTATTATTTGCAGAGGGATCTCCATGGATTCGTATGTCTCCTTCAATGCAGTAGCATGAGCTATATGGATTGATGGTTGATTGTTACCATTGTGTAACAAAACACATTTTAAGCTCAGTTTGGATGAGTCAATGAACAATCTCCAATCAAGGGGTTTGTGTACATATCCTAATTCTTTCATGATACCATTTACATCATTACAAAAACACAAAGAATTACTTTCTGTATAAAAAAATAAGTCAGTTTCTTATTGCGGTCTCTATAAAGCGTGGCTGTGGTACCATTCTTTAATAAATTCCACTCCTTCGGTCTAGATGCTGAGAGTTGAGACTTCTCTTTTGAAAGAGGCAAATCCCTGATTAATGGGCAGTTTCACCAACAGAGGTAACTGTATTACGCCAGTTTTCCCCATGTATAATGCATAGCTTAAACTGGCGTAATACAGTTACCTCTGTTGGTGAAACCGGCCCTAAGTCATTGAGATCATCTTGATTTAGCAAACTAAGTTCAGAATTCTCTAACTCATCTACACGAAATTCGTTGTGTGAAGAGCTTTCTATTTTTTCCCCGTCTTCATGGGAGAAGTCAGCAATAAAATCTTTGGGAGGAAGTGGTATATAGAATTCTCTGAATCATTAGGAACTTGTTTCCGAGCAGATTCACAATTTGGATATAAAATTTTGGATTTATTATTTTCAAAACCCCAGTAATTTTTGTCATGCAAAAATAACAATATGTGGTGTGGTTCTTTTGTTCACGCCTTATCATTGGCACAGCAAAGGCAGAGATTTTCTATTACCAGATAGCCATTTGTAAAACCAGTGTAACATACGTTGCAACAATATTGGGGTGCCCAAACTTTGTTATGGTCCCCTACTCTACATCCAAAATAGTGCCTGTAAGCAGTCTTCACTTTACTTATCTTCTTACGCTGGTCATGTAGTGTACATTTCCCACAGATATAGCAGAAATTGTCCGGATGGTTAATGCAGCTTCTGTTTTTCTTCATATTAATGATATTCTGAAATTAAATGTTTCACCGACACCAATAAAAACAACATACTCTAACTTTCATATGTGAATCTCTTAACCTACATTACTGGTATGACATATCAATATTGCATTTGGTATGCAACATTATTAAACCATTAACAGACAAATTTTAAATAATTTATTTAGAGTATACTTACATTACAGTGCCATAAGGAACAAATTGCTGTTGATATTACTCCTCTTTTATGGAATCACACACAAACATTCACTATAGTCGAAATAAACAGTTTTGAAGGGACAAAGTATGCCCCTGGTGAGAAGATACTGAAATGTTAAAACCATTTTTTTTTTTTAATTTCAGGATTGTTTCTGTTATTTACACAGGTTTCCTCAATCAAAATATACAATTCCTCTCCGAGGCTATATATTTTGGTTTTGTAGCATTATTTTTTTTTTTACAATGACCAATAGCAACAATCCCCAACCTGGAGGACCAGAGCCTTTTTCTGGAGTCTACCATAGATCAGTTATTTTCACTGCATCTAAGAGTTTGATCCACCCTTTATTGCCTCATCCGCCGTCTGTACCATACCATAGGTCTCCTACTCTGCTGCATCCGCCGTTGGAGTCTTCACCGTAACCCCTGGTTAGGGACCCTCACAAGTTACTATCAGCCTGGCGAACTGAACCAAGGTTTCTAACTCCTCCCCCTCCTCCTTTCTCATCCGGACTTGGGACCGGCAATGGTGAAGTTACAAAATATCTATGGAATTATTATCAAGGAGACCATGATCTCAACATTTATGTTCCCATTTATCTAGAGAAGCAATAATAAAATTAAGGAAACTATTCTAAATACAAAAAAAAAAGTGTAAAAATTAAAAATATAATTATAATAAAATTGTGACGTGCTAGAGAAAAACGAACTTCAGATCTGTAATCAGGACACTCGAATTAGGTTAGATACACTTGTTTTTGTTCAGTTGCAAAATCACGTATACCAGTTATCTATTTTTTTTAATGCCCTTAATTGTAATTGTCCTTTTTTTGGACATTTTTGGTGTTTTCTCCTGACATTGGCGTAGTTGTAACCCACTTCTGAGGTTGGGGCGCCTGGAAGGCTGGGTTACGTTGCCCGATGATATGAGTGATGATGATAATAGTGGTGCGCCAGGAGAGTCCTTAATCCTAAGCTTAATCTAAGATGAATATGAATGATGATGATTGCGATGACCATATGATGTTCGGGGACCGTTTGGGCCTTAACGTTTCCTGACGTTTGTCTTACAAGTGAGGAAAAACTCCGATAAAAACCACACCCAGGAAATTGTCCCTACCGGGGATCGAACCCGGGCCCGCTGCGTGACAAGGCAGCACGCAACTTCGAGACCACAGCGGTGGACTGTTATTTAAATATTGGCTTGAGATCACTTATTTTTTCTAAGCTTATGTAACATCTACTTTTACTCATGCCCCAAATGGGAGTCAATGATCAATCACATTTCAATGATTTTTGATTTACAACCAATCACAGTGTTTTTTCACCTCGATTTTATCAATTTAATTTTATCACTTTAAAATCAAGCTCCTCCTTTTTTTAACATTCTGAATAGGCCATAGCATTATTTTGCAGTGACTGCATGTGGCTTCCAGATTGTGTGTGTATATATATAGTAAACAAATGTTAGCATATAGTGCTTGCGGGATATAATATAAAAACATTTGTAGCAATTGATTATACCAGAAAAAGTCAGTTTGCACTTTCTTAAACGTATTATTTGCTAGAAATTTACGTTTCAGAAAAATATAATTGACATATTTACATCATAGGATATCAGAAATTAATTAATAATTCTATGATGATGTGTTTATTTTTTCTCCACTAGGGTGCATTCTTACAATATTGCGATCCTTTGGCAATAAATAATATGATCTGGTTACAGTGATGAACAAATGAAGCATAACAAACGTTTCTCATTTGTTTTGAAACATCGCCGTTTACATTAAATATATAAATATTTTAAAATAACTATAGTTAAATAATGATTTGTGAATAAACAGCTTAATTTTATTCGTTAAATAGTCCTAACAAATGCCACTCTTGATTTCCAAATTCCCTAGATAAATTCACTCGTCACTTCATGAGCCGTGAATTTATCGATAATTTGGAAATCACTCGTGGCATTACTTATGACTATTTAACTCATGTCGCAAATGGTAGTCAATGACCAATCACGTTTCAAGGAATTCTGTTTTACACCAACGACAGTCGTGTTTCACCTCGCTCTTTATCGATTTCTCTTTATCAGCTCCTGCTTTTGTGATAAAGAAAGCTCCTCCTTTTTTAATATTCTGAACAAGTTAGACCATTATTTTTCTCCCACAAATACATTGAATATAGCAAATAATGAATAGATTCAATGATTTTACTGAGTTGTTTATTCAAAATATAAATTATTAACCTATAATGTTGATTATAATAGTTTGATGTGTTTCATTATTTCTCCACTAGAGTGCATTCTTACAATATTGAGAGATCCTATTTGGCAATAAATAATATGATCTAGTTGCAGTGAATGTACATTACCTCACGTTTCTAGTTTGTTTTCAAACATCGCCGTTTACGTTAACTATATAAATATTTTAAAACACAGGTAACTATATTCAAACAATTATTTTTTAGTAAAGAGCTTAATTTTATTCGTTAAATAGTCCTAACAAATGCCACTCTTGATTTCCAAATTCTCTAGATAAATTCACTCCTCACTTCATGAGTCGTGAATTTATCGATAATTTGGAAATCACTCGTGGCATTACTTATGATAAATTAAAATATTTAATAAGAGAACATATAATAAGTAGCAAGAGACCATGACCTTTAAATATAAAATAGACGGTATATAATTCCAAAAAATAAAACCATTATTTGTTTGTCAACGTTGTAAAAGAGTTTATAGGATGGTCCACCTAACACTTTCACCTCTAACAGTGTGTTAAAATTTTGTTAAACACAAATGGTAAATACAAGTTAAATTTTATACAGGAGAACTTCTGATAAACGCATTGATTTTTTAATATAAATGGATATAAGAGTAAACTTATCGGCCTACTTTCGATATGTTCATATCTGAATGTGAATGGCGCATCTGGTCTTATATGTTCGTGTTCTCTCGGAAGTGATCTCATCATTGCTCTTTTAGTGTGGTATGTGATCGAGAGTTGAATATCCTCTTCTGACGGATGTTGAATATCATCTTCTGACGAGTGTATATCTGTAAGATCGTAGAGGCTTGGAACACAAATGCACTTAAATAAATTAAAACTTTTGAGAATGTGAACAAAGTTTGGCGTTTTGTACGCTTTTTTTAAAGTGAAGTTTCCACAGACTAAGGCTCGAATCTATGAACGCATTAGACCGTAAAAGTCGTTCTCTGCCTGTACTCTGCTGAGAAAGTTGCATCCAAATACGTTTTTGCGTACTCAAAAATCTGTTCATGCGATAATAATTGTTGAAATTCCTAAGCTACCTGGCGAGGTGACTCAGCAGAGAAACGAATCGTGAGCAACCCGATGGGAATCGATGAGAACCGATGGTAACCGATGTAGTTTGAAACCTTGCCGCATACCTTGCTGCTTTATCCAAGATGTCGGACCTTGAAGACTTCGATCATGTTTTCGGTACACGCGGAGAAGAGGAATTTGATAGAGTCTACCAAAGAATTCAACTGGAAGAACAGGAGAATCGGCGTAATATTGCGCGACGCAGACGTCGTCGTATACGGTATTATTTGCGGGACGCAAGCGTAAATGCGTTCCTCTAGCAGACGAAAATGACGGAAGTGGTTTTATCGCTGAGAATTGTGGGCTATTTCTTGCCAATATTACGAAAACGACGACTTTCATGCATGACCAGTTAGTGGGTAGCTAATTCGATCTTTGCACTTGCTCACGGAAAGTCAGCTCACCAGTGATTGGAAGTAATTTGAGTAGAGACTAATGTATTTGCATGCGACCCTAAGTGTCGTTCTGCATACTTTGGAGAGACGTTGCATAGGCTGCATTTATACAAAAAGTTTTATACTTCCCGTTGATATATGTGGAGGACCAGCCATCAGGGGCATGCCTGACATAAAAATTAACCTGTGAAGAAATGTTTGACTTTCAACATTATTTTATTTTATTTTATGTTATATTTTTGTCTTGAGGTGTACATCGACAACATTGCTGTTAACATTTAGTTTCTGGTATTTATCTGAACTAACCATTCTCCAGTGTAGTTTGTGACCTGTATTCACATTGAGCTCTTGGTAAAAAAACCGGAACTAGTGGACTAATGTTGTATAAACGTAAATTGATAAATTGATTATTCGCTGTGTGCAACTGCATTCATTTTGAACGTATCCCGTTTTTATATTATTTAACTCCTAATTTGTGTTGAACTAAATGACATCGTTTCCTACGTGTTGGGAAGTCTACTGCGATAGCAGATCTAATAACTTCTCTAAAATAGAAGGAAAATATAATTATTAAATGATGAATAATGATTAAATAGAAATTCTACTCCACCCATATTTTTCGATTAAAGATACCTTCGGGGACATCGTATTTATTTTGACGACTGAGGTTCGTCGTGGGATTCGAACTACTGGGTTTCCGAATACGAGTATCTTCTCCGAGCCTCTGACTTCCCAAGACTGTTCAGATCATTCTTCGTAAATCGGTTAGGCTTTAAAATAACGAAACGTTAATAAAACATCTATGGATAACTGTTGAAAACATATAGATCATGGACCGCTCGAATGGACCTAATTTCAATTGCTTGTTACTGGCAAACGGTTGAAGATAGAAACTTAAAACAACGTTCATATTACAGAAAAACTCACCAAGTTTTGATATCCAGATCACCACATCTCTATATGAGCCCCAGCAGTCACTGTGACGATATCAAAGCGATGAACAATTTCTTGCCAAGTATGTTGGAGTATGTCTTCTGGAATGTTCACAATAGCCTCTATGATGCGCTCACGAAGATCACGAAGGTCTTTGACTGGGGTGGTGTAAACTTTATCTTTGACATAGCCCAGAGAAAGAAATCCAGTGGTGTTAAATCGGGAGATCTCGGGGGCCACGCGATTGGTCCTCCCCTACCAATCCAACGGCCAGGGAAAATGTTGTCCAAAGTCGTACGAACTTCATTGGACCAGTGGGGAGGAGCACCATCTTGCTGGAAAACGATGTTAGGCTGCAGTTGTTCAATTTGTGGAAAGAAGAACTGCTCCAGCATGTCAAGATATGTGGTACCACGAACAGTTTTCTCGGCGAAGAAAAACGGTCCAATGACCTTATTATGTGACAAACTGCACCAAACATTCATCTTCGGACTATCACGAACATGCTCTTGAATAGCGTGAGGATTCTCCGATCCCCAGATCCGCACATTATGCCGGTTTACCTTGCCTGACAAATGGAAAGTGGCTTCGTCCGAGAAGAAAATCTTGGTCATGAAGTCAGGATCAGCGCCGAGACGGTCCAGCATCGTATTGGCGAATTCCACTCGTTTCGGCATGTCATTCGGCTCCAGACGTTGCACTAACTGCACTTTATATGCGTGCAGTTTGAGGCGTTTGTGGACAATCCGTTGTAATGTCGATTTTGGTATTTGAAGTTCCCGCGAAGCTCTTCTTAATGACTTCCGGGGGCTTCGCTCAAATGCGGCTTGAACATTTGCTACCATTTCATCGGATGCTCTGCGACCACCACCATGCTTCTTCAACACAGATCCTGTAGCTAATAATGTATCACGCCACTTCTTTATGCTTCTAGCAGTTGGAGCATCACGGTTAAACACACGCCGGAACTCCCTTTGAACTCTAATGATTGATTTAAACTCCGCATACCACAAAACAGCTTGCGCTTTCATCTGCGGAGTCGCCATTTTCACAAACAATTAAATCTAAGAACGAGAAACGTATCTTTGTGCCATCTACCGACATGATTCGAAACTTGGTGAGTTTTTCTGTACTATGAACGTTGTTTTAAGTTTCTATCTTCAACCGTTTGCCAGTAACAAGCAATTGAAATTAGGTCCATTCGAGCGGTCCACCCTGTATTCTATAGGCTATTAAGATTTTTTTTTGAGAAATGAAGCGTTAGAATGTCTACTGCTATGTCTTGGGTAACACCATTGTCTTGCACGCAGAGAGCCCGGGTTTGAACTCCGGTCGTGACAAGTTTCCGAGTGTGTTTTTTTTCCGAGGTTTTTCCTATAAGACAAATATCGTATAATTGTAAGGCCTAAATGATTCCCGAACATAATTTGACCATCACAATCATCCATATCATTTTCGCCTTGTTTGGTATGAATAAGCGAAGAGCGTATTTTGTGTTGTCTCGAGGGTAACCCTAGCACTAAGCTATTTATTCGGGGAAGCCATTTATGTCCTTTGTGGTGAAAAACGTGTATGTGTGTGCGATCCAGAGTTAAAAATTCAATTCCGGCAGGACGTGTCCTGCAAGACCCGGTGTCGTGGGGCATGTTAAAGTACCTATAAGGGAGAGGAATAAAGTTATATTTCAAACTGTTGTCTGTCGCTATGGTCTCGGGATAGCGTCGCTGCCTCGTAACACAGCGGTGCGGGAATTGATCCCCGGTCGGGACAAGTTTCCTGAGTGATTTTTTTATGTCTGTAAGACAAATGTCAAGAACATTTAAGGCCCAAACGATCCCCGAACATCATTTGGCCATCATAATCATGATATTCGCCCTGTTTAGTATGAATGTCTATGTGAATGGTGTATTTGTCTTGATGTTGTGTTATCTCGGAGGCCCCGACATTGAACTGATCCCTCTTTCTGGCAGATCCTCCATGTCCTTGTGAGGTGAAAAAAGTATGTATGTGATCCATAGTTAAAATCCCTCTCCTGTCAGGTCGTGCTACTGAAAGGCCTGGGTGGCGTGTGGCACGTAAAAGTAAAGGCGAGACATTAAATTGCGGCAATGGAATGGAATTTTAAAATTGTTAATAATTACAATTCAGTTTATACGTAGCGTAGTGGGGAAAAAACAGACTATGGAGTGAAATTAGTTGGCCTCTGGCTCATATCAAGGATTAATCTTCGCCCATTCTTTTCAACAACCTCAATTCCTTCTTTTCGTTTTCTTTTTCTGCCACCAACTTATTTCCTGTAGTATATAAATATATTTCCTTATTCTCCTTTCGTGAAAGAATTTTGCGTCTCCTGAGGCAGTAGTGGAAGAATTTGCATGTTTAACTTTTTCACTGTCAACATCATGAATAGAGAACTTTTAAATCCAATATTTTCACTACTTTTTTTGAGAACTCTGAAGTCAATCGAATGCAAATTAACTGCAACAATCTTAATTTTTTATCATATAAGTCTGTTATAACCAATTGCAGTTATATTTTGAATAATTAAAGCTTACACACCTTCATAAAATTTAATTTTACAAACTTAAAGTGTATCTTCAAGCGCATATTTTTATCTTCATCTAATTAAAATACTGTCACTGTAAAGTTATTTTAAGTTTTTGTTACTTGACGATTTTTCCTCGCCCAGCCGCTTAAGGAGATTTTGTCGGATTTTACGGAGAGTAAAATTTATTCATTATTCAAGAAATACCACTATAAAAATTCCTCTTCAGTCAACAGTGCTCTATTTAAAACAACAACAAAAAAAGCGCAGCGTTTGTATTGGATTCAATGTTTTAAATCGGATGAAACCCATGAATATTCATGAATATAACACATGGAAGAAAATACGAGTATTAAAACAGAATTTGTTTGGGATGATGGTTGCTTTGAGCTATAAAATTAACTTTTAGTAATGAATGAACAATAATTTAACTAAATAATAATTCTTTCCTTTATGTATGATCTACATACTCACAATAAAATGTTAAATTATTAAAATAAGTACCTAATATATCAGTCGTCCTCAGCTAAATTAAATTTCTATTTGAAAAACTTCAAGTATTTAAACCACTATATAGGCCTTTCAGAATCATGTTCCATCTTCTGCATTTCATTTGGTAATTTGATTTAGTTGAGCACGTGTGATATACCAGGTACTTATTTTCATATTTTAACATTTTATTACATAATCTCAACGGTGCTTTACAATTAATTTTAGAAGAATAGACTACATTCTCGTAATAAAAAAATATTTACTGTGCTTCATTTATTGGATTTTGTAGAATTTTATTGTGGAATTCCAGGGAAAATTAGTAGGCTTAAATGATTACATCTTTATAAACGAGGATTTATATTTGCAATAATTATTGATTATAATTCGGACAGCTTATGAAATTACATCATCATCATCATCCAGGGATGATATTACCTTTAATAAACGTAATAATAATAATAATAATAATAATAATAATAATTTATAAATCAAGTGTAAAATGAAGATTTCTACGGAGGGCTGTGGAGTTGCTCCCGATTTTAATTTTTCCTGTGAAGAAATCCACGTCCCCATTTTTTGCCTGCGAAATATTACATACATTATAGCCTGAACGAACCCGCAAATCTTGGATCCAAAGTCAAAAATACTTCTCGACCATCATCGTCGATAGGTATAGATGTACGAGGAAGAAAAATAAGTAGGTGATTATTCGAAAATAGATTAGTTGAGTAAGATTTATTCCTTTATATCTGCGGTTTAAATGCGATAACAGTATTGAATCACGGAAATAAGTCAATAAAACAAACTTAGAGGTGAGAAGAATAATATTTAAATGTAGTTATTTATTCTAATGCAGTGTTATTCCTGCATTTCTCCTGGGTTTTAAATATGAATAATGCAATACCAATGACAGACACAGTAAAATCATTTACATAATCGGATACAAAATATTCATGCATGTTACATATTTATACTCGATATGTCCTCATATAGGGTAAACTTGGCTGAATTGGGACACAAGGTGAATAGAGACAATTTTAAATTTTGTTCTTTCCAATGAAATCTAAGACTCCCAGCGAAAGTGCTGGTTCTGTCGACCAACCTCTGTACTTCATGTATCAAAACCAATTGTATGACATTTTGTTACTCGTTTGTTTATGTGAATATTTCACAACAAAAAGAATTGGTGTTTAGGGTAAGTGGAATATTATTTTCGTTTTTTGTTATGCGTGTCTCTTATTAACTAATGGTCCAATTAAAAACTATTTTTTGTTAAATTACGAAGTATTTATCCCCAAAATGATTGGGATAATTCCCGTCTTTATCGACAATGGTTTAAGTTTTGTCAATCTATGGAAATTGAAACACTGTATTTCGGGTGAATAGGGACACTAATTTTCGACTCAATAGGGAAAGCGTATTTCACTAATTTATTTGCAACTCTTGCATTGCAGATGGGTAATTATAAACAGAGTTGGGCGGAAGTTGATTGCATAGAGTTATTAAGGTATTCTGTCAGGGGAGAAGCTTGTATCATCCAGCAGAGTTTTTTGGGGTACCTCGTTCGTAACAGTGGAAGTGACGATCCGCTGAAAAAAATCAGTTGATAGCCTGCAATGATTCTTCCATTTTCTTCACGTGGATTGAATTATATTTTCAACAATGTAAGAAACAGAGCTTTTTGCTTCGCCGAGAAAAATTCAATAAGCATCATGATACTGGAGAGCCGGAAAAGAGTAACATTATGTTTAGGTTTTGTTTGCAAAATGTAGTGGCTTGATAAAGGACGTGAATGGTATCATGAAAAGTGTGTTGGACCTGAGGGGGGGGGGAAATGTGCATAGACCTATGTAAACAAATAAAACTGATTCTATGATAGTTCATATAGAAAATTATGTTATAAAATTGTGTTTAAATGTATGGATACATATTTTAAAGAATAAAGCCATTTGAAACTGTCCTGATTCACCCAAAAGGCAGTCCCTATTCACCCTAACAAATTGGGATGAAAGTACTGGAATATAAATGTTAGTAATTTCTCGTGCATTCGATTGATGAGACTATAACTGGTACAATATATATATATATATATATCATGAAGTACAAAACATATATGTCTTATCAATAATGAAACCGATATTACAAATTTTCCTATTTTCCTATTTTGTCCCGATGCTTGGGCTTATCCTAGCTCTAATGGATGGCAGTAAGAATGTTTTCAAAAAAATTCATGGGAAACTCAAGGGAAGTGATCATTAGAAATGCCTAGGCGTAGACCTAAGTGAGACGGAAAGGCAACAGAATATTAGAGACATGAACTAGATTTTTGGCTGATAGATAACACATAAGGACCAGTGGAGTATTGTAGTGGATACGGGTTTGAATGTATGAGTTCCTGATACCATATAATTAATTAGCTTAAGCCGTGTCGATGGAAGTGGCTGTCCCGACTGGTATCTCAGGTGCTGGAGAAGTATTGTTGATGGACCACGCGCGAGTTTTCGGATTTTTCTAGGGATTGTTCCGTTTCCCGAATTTAATCCCATCAATACTTCCCTCGTGTCATTTCATCTTAATTCATTCCAAGTCACCCTTCACCTTATTTCATGCCAGGTGGAAATAACCAGATGTACCAAACCACAAATGTTTAAAATATGTGATTGTGGCGATCTAATGGGATGCACTGATGTACTTCCTCATTACTCCGAGACTGCATGTGAACAGGCAGAATAGGATCAAAGTGAGGATTGTAGCCCCTCGACGATGCCCTGGGACCAGCCGAAATAAAATGGCAACATGAGTATGTGTAAATACTCGATTGTGTGTCGAAATCCGAAATACCATAACATTCTACCTAGCAACATAGAGTAAATTTCATCATTTGGAGGAGAAATAAATAATAGTTTTAAAAAATGTAAACAACACGCTTTATTAGAAAACCGAACTAAAAAATGAAAAATAATTTTAATTTCCAACACGCTTGGGATAAAATTAAAGTGGTCAACGAAAAAATCATCTCCAACACATATAGAATAAAACTAGAGTTATCAACAAAAGGAAAATCATTTTACCATCAAAAGCGTGGGGTGCTCTATATCAATTAATATATTTGATAATAAACAGATATTGGTAAAAGTAAAGTCTCTAAGAAGAAAATGTAAAAATCATAAAAAGCACCCCACGCTTTTGATGGTAAAATTATTTTCTTTTTGTTGATAACTCTAGTTTATTCTATATGTGTTGGAGATGATTTTTTTGTTGACCACTTTAATTTTATCCCAAGCGTATTGGAAATTAAAATTATTTTTCATTTTTTAGTTCGGTTTTCTAACAAAGCGTGTTGTTTTAATTTTTTAAAACTATTATTTACTTTTTATTTTTTAGTTTTAATATTTTACAGAATAAGATAAAAATGTAAATATCTTTAAATTCGATACTATTGTAGTATGAGCTAAAAGTAATACTCTTCTAAAAAAACCCTCCCAGCCGGATTTGAACTAGCGACCTAGGATTACTGAAATTTTATACTACCACAGTTCACCGCAATACCAACTGAGCTCTTACAACGATTGACTAAAAAGTCGACAAGTCCGCAACCTATTATACCAGTTTTCATTTTTTTGATTTTCTTATGATTCTGGCCAGGATTTTAGAAACAAAATATGAAATTATTGTATTGACACGGGTCCTTTACAAGTATACAAAGTTTCAAGTCGATCCAATGTTTCTAAGTGGGTGAAAATCATGTTCAAAGATTCCGTTACATAGATACAAAGACACTTTTTTGATTTCCTGACGATTCTGGCCAGGATTTTAGAAACAAATATGAAAATATTGTATTGTCACGGATCCTTTATAAGTATACAAAGTTTCAAGTCCATCCAATGTTTCTAAGTGGGTGAAAATCGTGTTCAAAGATTCCATTACAAAGATACAAAGACACTTTTTTTGATTTTCTGATGATTCTGGCCAGGATTTTAGAAAATAAATATGGAAATATTGTATTGTCACGGATCCTTTACAAGTATACAAAGTTTCAAGTCGATCCAATGATTTAAGTGGGTGAAAATCGCGTTGAAAGATTCCGTTACATAGATAGATAGATAGATACAGGTCAAGCTAATATAAAGCGTGTAAAAAGGGTTCTTAGGATAAGGGTTAATGGTGAAGAAGGGATTTGTTGGGCGCCAGGATTTAGAGAGGATTCCTCTTCAGTTGAGGAATTTGGGTTAGTTCAGTGGGTTGCTGTAGGATGAGATGCTCTTGGTCCCGGGGTAGGCAAAGATTGTGCGGGTACGATTATATATCATTCTTGAGAAATGACGACAGAGATGTAGATTTAATTTAATTTTAATAATTCCTTTCACGTCACACAATTTCACAGACAATTACAATCGATACGAAATGTTCGGCAGTTATCATGTGGTTATTTTTATGCTGAAGAGGCTTAACTTACGGTGAATTAATTAATAACACCGCGCCTGTACTGGTATATGATATCACTCGACTTGTGCGAAGCGTCGCGCTTTCTTACTAAGTCAATTAACAAGGGACCCTACTGCAAACTCTATAAGTACTTTAATTAACGCAGTTGACCACTAGACGACGAGTGTGTGCGTCCATGTTATCACCATAAACAAGTGAACTATTCGTGCCTAGTGGCACCACAAGAATTAATTTAGTTCTAGTCATTAGGTAAACCACGTAGAAATACATTATATAATGGAAATGGACAGCTAATGACAAATGAGGGAAATGAGGGAAATTTTGAGGAAGTGGCTGAATTCAAATACCTAGGAACAATAATCACAAATAGGAATGAGATGCACAAAGAAATTAAACATAGGCTCAATTCTGTAAATGCGTGTTATTATGCATTGCAGAGACTCTTGATGTCCCAACTCCTTTCAAAAAACGTTAAGCTGAAAATATATAAAACTATTATTCTACCAGTTATACTATATGGGTGCGAAACATGGACTCTTACTTTAAGGGAGGAAAGGAGATTACAAGTATTTGAGAATAAAGTACTTAGGACAATTTTTGGACCAAAGAGAGATGAACAGACAGGTGAATGGAGAAGACTACATAACAATGAACTACATGGTCTTTATAGGAAGCCAGATATAATAAGAACAGTTAAGTCTCGTAGACTACGTTGGGCAGGACATGTTGCACGTATGGGGAATGAAAGACTTGCATGGAAGCTTCTTGTAGGAAAACCAGAGGGAAAACGCCCAGTTGGTAGACCGAGAATGAGGTGGGAGAATAACATTAACTATGATTTGAGGGAAGTAGATTATACAGGGAATGATTGGAAAACATTAGCTCAGGATAGGGATGTATGGAGAGCTTATGTCCGCGCGGCCATGAACCTACGGGTTCGATAGTGCCAGTGAGTAAGTAAGTAAGTAAGCCATTAGGTAAACACTTACTCCCCCACTCATCATAATTTGTTACAACATGATAACGCCTCCCTTAAGGTGCACTTGTCTTATAATTTTGGGGTGGTAGGGCTCTGGACCATTTGGTTCGTTGTGACGTCACCGAGTGTTTTAGGACCCTCCTTCTATGAGATTAGATATTGTCAGGACATAAATTTATGAAGCATCAAATCACGGAAATCCCGTCTAATTCGACATTAGGCTTCGATTCTAATTTGCTTTTCCCACCCCCGTAAAAACACCTGTTTGCTGAGTTTCCAGTATATTTCTTATTGTGTTCAAGCTGTACAAGGTTTAAGCATTGTTAGTTCTAACAGAGGGGACAATGGGAAGATAGGAATCAAAGGCAAACTGCTGTAAAGTGGAAAGCCTGTATTAAGTAAGTAGTTCTAACTCGCTGAATAAAATGCATGTAATTCTCTGAAGAGAAAAGAATTTTAGAGATCTTTAACTTATTGTGAATTTGTATCGAGCCCATCAGTATACAATAGAAGGGTTGCGGTCATCCGCCTCTCCTTGGATTACTCACAACTGAACGTTTATTAATTCATCTTATCAATTCCTCTTGGTTATCTAATTTATGAATAATAATTACATAATTGTATTATATGCGTTTTCTGATTGATTTGAATATAAATAACGTATATGTCCGATGATTACTTCGATTACTTAATTGATTAATAGTTTATAAATTTATTTCCTACCTCCCGATTTATTAACCGACTCAGTTGCTCGTTTTAAAGGAGAATGAATGAATGTCCGGCTGCACGTTCCATTTATTCCATAGAAGGGAAAAATCCTAGATCTTTCAGGTCACATGCTAGGGAAGTCTGCCTCCACCTCAGTTTAAATAGAATAGAATATTTATCTTATGTTAATAATAATATGATTAATGATATTAATAATAATATACATAGTAATAATAATAATAATAATAATAATAATAATAATAATAATAATATATTTTTTTAAACAGACATTCATAGTGATATTAGAAAACGAAGGTTAAAATTGTATGGCCTTATTAAACGAATGAACTCAAATAGGCTTACAAAACAGATAATGGAATTCTACGAAAACAGAAGTAAAGCTCCAGTGGATACTATGAAGCGGATTGACGAAGTCAAAAAGGACTTAAAATTGGCAGGAATTACTAAAGAAGATATCCCAAACAGACATATATTTAGAATTAAGGTGAATAAGTGGCAAGTTGACCAAGAGGACAAACCAAAGAAAAAAACTGGAACAACTTGGAGATGATAGAAAACAAGCTCATAGCAAAAGAATGAAAGACATTTGGGCTCAAAGGAAACGCCTCTAAGTACTTTGCGTAGTCCTACATGGGCTCATCCGCAATAAAAAAAATAATAATACAGTTCTTCGGGGATTAAGTTATTGGATTTGTTCCGCATCCTGGATACAACTGGTATTTCCAATGTTTCTTTGGTGTGCCAAATGTTTTGTTCCTGTTGGTGTGTTGTTTGAGAATATTGTATGGTGTTTTCTCTGCATGTTTTGTGATTACATGGCCTTACCATTTTTTTCTGTTTGTGTCAATAATTGTAGTTATGTACTATACAGGTAGCCGTTGTTGTGTGTCTTCGTTTATTTGGTGATCAAGTAGTAAATATTCTGCTAGTTAATACTACGTACTACTACTGTTACTACTACTGATAATAATAATAAACATGAAAAATAAGTACATATGGAAGTTTCTCGAATGAACATATGTTTTTGGTGTATGGGAGAAATAGCTATTATTTTGAAATACATTTCCATTAATTGCAAAAGAATATCTCATTTCGTTGCTTTGATATTTTTTAACAGTTTCTTTCCAAAAGAGATTCTTGAATTTCGCTGAGGCTGTACCTTATTATAAATATTAATATTACGTGACATCTAATCACTTTTCAAGTGGCATTGATTTTTTTATTACATAAATTATGTTCTTGAATTAAAGTTCTCAAGTAGACAGATTTAAATCCAATTTGATAAGATAATATTTGTTCTACTGTACATGGAAATATGCACATACCTATACCATTTCAAAGGCTTTAATTCGATCAGCCTCATGAACTAGTGGTCAGCATTTCTGACTAGAGTTGATGAGGTCCCCGGTTAGATTCCCAGTCAGACCATAGGAATATTACCTTAAAGGGGATTATTCCTGTGGTTGCCCATGGTCTGGAATTTAGGTTAAGGGCTATCCTGACACTTCATTATCATTATCATTTATCATCCATCGTATCATCGAGATAACGTAATTCCGCCTTCCAGGTGCTCCAACCTAAGACATGAATTACATTTCCGCCAATGCCAAGGAGAAAGTCAGAAATGTCATAAAATACAATCTGGTGGCATTGTACCCTCAAAAGATGAATTAATTGAAGATATAGTAATTGCGAGTTCAAGTCATGATAGGATCTTCAGCAATACATTTTTTTAGCCAAGATTATACTTCTGTCCTACAGGTCGTGGTACAAGTGGTTAGATACACGCGCTTGCCTCTGGTTTTTTGAGTTCGCGTCTCGATTAGTCTATGTGGATTTCGTGATGAACCAGTCATGTCAAGGCAATTTCTTCTTGGTAATTCCCCCAGTTTACCCTGCCACACATTTCATTGCGTTAAAGTCTCCATGCTCATCGCATCCATTTAATTTCATTAGACCTTGTGAAGGTGCGACAGGCCTAAATCCAGTCAAATAAAGTTAATTTTGATTAGGCTATATAACTAATTCTATGACATAGAAACATTTTGGATTATATAACCTAATATAGACCCAAAAAATAAAGGTGCTTCGTAACAGGTCATTCAATTTCATGGGAGTGGAAGGAAAATCCGCATATTCTGTCAACGACTGAAGACATAACGCTATTGTCGCCGAAATTACTAAGAATCTAATTCGTCATGACTTCATTTTTAAATTCATCCAGGTACATTTTATTTCAGCCTCATGATACCTTTGTCTATAATATCATAGGCTCATTTTGAAAATTTTAAAACCCAGTATATTGTAATTATATAGTTTTTCTTTATATCCAAAGCCCTAGGTTGCCATGTCGACATTTTTGGTATTTTTTCCCTAATATTAGCGTAATTGTAATCCACTTCTGAAGTTGGGGCGCCTGGAAGGCGGGATTTACGCAGTTCCGATTAAATGATGGGTGGTGATGATAATGGTACGCCAGGCGAATATGAATGATGATTATTATGATGGCCATACGATGTTCGGTAACTGTTTGGGCTTTGACGTTTCCTGACATTTGTCTTAACCCTTAAATTCGTAATGTATCCTTTTGGATACATCAGTTGGTTCAGTTAATTTAATATTTTAAATAAATCAGAAGAAAACGAACAAAAAGATACCACTTAAATGTGGTCTAATTATACAATATACGTAATAATAACATTTATACAAGATTCCGTTTTCACTGCGGTCCACCACATTCAAATAACTAACAGAAGGCATTTGTGTTTTGCCAATTTAAGGGTTAAAGAGGAGGAAAAACCTCGAGAGGGGAAAAAGAAAAACAAAACACCCATGTAATATTTCCCGACCGTGAATTCAATTCGAGCCCGCTTCGTAACAAGGCAGAGACCACAGAGGTGGATGTAATTAAACAGTAGTGTTGTGTTTAATAAAGGGTTTTGTGCTATTTTTTGTATTTATTGTTGTAATAACTCTAGTGTGCAATGATTTCTATATTGTTTTCAGCCCAGTGTGATTGTAATGGCACCGCCTTTTTATTCATTTTAAAATGTTATTCATACTTCATTAACATTGTTTCGTACACGATGATGTACGTTGGATTTTGATGTTATTTGCCATAAAGCGGACTTTTTTGATTAGCTGAATCACATTGTGTGAATTCTTAGAGCAGGGTGATGGATGCCTGTGCTATTAATTGACGATGGTCAATGTGTTGTTTCTGGATGAAATGCGTCAGTGTGTGACGGTTTTTGGGATCGATAATTCCTCGTTTGTGATAATGTGAGTTTCAAGTTAATAGTTTGAACATTTATAAACACTGAGCAAAGTATGTCATTAAAATCAAATAAGTGCTAAATGGTGAACATACATTATGATGTTACTCACTCTTATCTTCATTATTTTTATTTTTATTATTGATTAAGCATCACATTATTAATCACTAATCCCTTGAAACATTACCAGCGCCATTATATATGTGTACAGTCTTCTTCTTCTTCTTCCTTCCAACTATTAGGCCAAGGCCTGTTACGATCCTATAGAAAATTTTCCCTCCAGCGTTTCAAAGGACGGCCCAGTGATCTTCGTCCTCTTGGTATATAATTATAAACAGCTTTGGGGATCCAATTTGAACTCATTCTTTCTAGATGGTGTTTCCAATTTAGTTGGTACTGTTTAATATATTCCAAAATTGGCGTAGTCTTCCGGGAAGTTCTCGTATAAGACTTGAAAGCATAATAATAGTCCCTTCGATTGGTTACTGGCCAAAGGAAGGCAAGACCAGTGATGGGGCTGCCATCTTATAGCCTCTGGTCAGGCTTTTCTGGTGGAGAAAAGAAAATAAAGGAAAGGAGAAATGGAAGACTCCCTAGCCCTCGGATGCCCTAATAGCGTCGGGGTCGAAAAAACAAGAGTTAACCAAGAGAGGTTAGATAGTAAAGTTAAAAGAGTGCAAAACACAAGTAAGTGGAAGAAATGTTTTGCACAGCTTGGGCACCTTATGGTCGCCATCTACATATCCCCTAGATGAGGACCCCTGAGGGTACAGTCTTTGCGGTTATTTTCATTCCATCAACCAGCGGCCTGGATGTTGTATTAACAAGTATTGTCTATAGTCGTGTTTAAACTGCGCTAAATATGATATCATAATTATGCAGTAAGAGATTGATTTATCTCAGAGTTGTATATTATACAATTCAAACAAATTTGATTTTAATCAAGGATTGTCTGAACATGAATCCGGGCTGTCCAATTCGTAGTTAACGCTTTTCCATCTGAGCAACTGGAACATTTTATATCCGGTTGTATAAAGCGTTTGAAGTGAGATCATGGATTAAAAATGACCACCAATCACTATTAGTTTAGTATTTAGTTTCATAAACGCTAATCTACAGTTATTTATTCCTACTCTAATTTTATACTTGACTCGAATTTTCTCTTCCCTTGTACCTCGATCAGAAGCATTAATAGTTAATATTAAACCATTTCTGAAGTATTAAAGAGGAGCTTTCCTTATATCCTAAATGAGGAAAGTATTTAATATTTAATCGTTTCTATAGTTTTAAAAAGGATTTTCTTTATATCCTAACTGGGTTAAGTGTTATTTATATTGAGGTGAATAGGATGCAATATCTCATATGAAGAAGAAAAGGATGTAAATGCAAAAATATCTAAATTTTTAAGAATTTTAGGGTTAATAAATTCTATCTTCAAGCCACAGTTAGTCTAAAAGCATTCAAGACTGAAAGTGTATAAAACACTGGCTCTTCCAACTCATTTGTATGGTAGCGAAGTATGGACGTTGAAACAGAAGGATATACAGAGACTTAGATCTGCTGAAATGAGATATCTTCGGAGGACTGCAGGATACACACTACTAGATCACAAAAAAAATGAAGACATCTTAGAAGAATTACACATGGAATCTTTAGAAAACAAAATTTCTGATTATAAGTCAAGATGGATACAACATGTTCATCGAATGGAAGATCACAGAATACCCAAACTAATGTTAAGATATCAACCTGCAGGAAGAAGAAGACCAGGACGTCCACTCAAAAGACTTTTGGATGGTGTTTATATTGAGGCCGAAACAGGTCAACAAATGGCCTACATTCGTGAATGTACTATGATGATGATCATGATGATGAAATACGTTTATTTTGAATCACGTCTATTAAAATAGCAGCAACATGAACATTTCCATAGGCAAAACAAAAGCCATGAACATGTGTGGAAATAATTTAAAAGGAGTTTACATAGAATTAGACAGGAAAAAAATTGAATTAGTCATAGAATTTACTTATTTAGGTTAACCTAATTTTTTGATAAAATAGTGACAAAGACAAACAAAAAATACACAAAAAAAATATACAATATTAATGGATTTATGAAACTCTATTTTGGATAATAAACGTAAATAAATACAAAATTACGGTTACATAATATAACAGCAAATGCAATTTTAAATGCAGCAATAAAAACTAGGTTTTATACCGATTCCGATTGAGGGTCTTTCCACTTTTCATCGGTTGCCCTTTTACCAGCCGGCTGCTGGCCCTTCACATCCACATGCGTCAATCACAGAGGTATATGATCAACAGCCAGTGTAGGGGTGACATGTGGTTAGCATGTCGAGTCCCCCAGCCGTTATAGCTGGTTGCTCAACCTGGAGCCGCTACTTATTGTGGCTACCCAATTGTCTCACGATGCTGGGTGGGCACCGGTCCCATACTGGCCGAAATACCATGAGAAAATGTCTTCCCCCATGGAGACTCGAACCAGCGCAAGTCCCGTAGCTCTGCGCCAAGGCTTCCCTACCTTAACCGCTCGGCTACGGCGCGGGACTATACTCGAAGTTCAAATCCCGACTGCAATCAGCCCAAATGAGATATTTACGTAACTGTTAGGTTTAACGAGACAAACAGAAACAACACAAACGTAAGGGCAACATCAAGAGTCACAAGCGTTATAGGATATATTCAGAGTTATATAATTGGCAGGATCGCTTAACGGCGAAAGGACCCAAACAGACTGTCAAAAATAGCTTTATTGTACCGATCTAAATGATTTAGAAGCAGAGGAAGACCAAACAACGGTGGGCGTGTCAAGGGCATCTTGAGACTTACGAATAGGTTCCACAAAAGGACTTAAAACTTATAAGTTCACGATGATGATGAAAATAGTAATATTCAGATATTGTTAGATTTACTATTTTGCAAACTTAGATTAATGTCAATCCGATCAATTTGACATGAATCTTCCTCTTCTTCTTCTTCTTCTTCTTCTTATTAGTATTATTATTATTATTATTATTATTATTATTATTATTATTATTATAAGGTTACCCAGGAAAACATTGGAATGAGAAAACGAAGAAAAGGTAGACCTCGAAACTCGTGGATGCAAGAAATAAAGAACTGGAATGAGAACAAGAGGACTGGAGGATATGGAGTAGATGAATAGAGACGAGTAGAGAAGAAAAATAAAACTTTAAGCACAGAAAGAGGTGTAAACATTAAAATTCTGTATATGAATAAAATTATTATTATTGAATAATTACAAATTTAATAAATGTGTGTTGTGATTTAACAAAAAAAAAAGACAGTTGTAGATTAATTTAGTTTTTATGTTGGCCATTCATTTGTTCAAATATTCTGTTCATTGATTTTGTATACCAATTTAAGTCTATTAAGTTGTTTAGTCCTATGAAAGTGCAAATTGTATTAATTTTGAACCATTGAATGTTGCGTAAGCAGATTATAAATTTAGAGAATAAACTAAAAATTACGAAAACTTCAGAATTTGTGAAACAATATCATAGGTGATATAGCAATTTAATATTCTTTATTTTGTTACCGTTATTTTCCCCAGAGATAATCCAGAATGTTTTCAACGATATGTTAATGTTAAAATCATACCAGATACAGTAAAACTTGTTTAATTCGGAACGAGAATAATGCGGAAATCTGTCCAATGCGAACAGATTTATTAGTCCCGGCAAAATAATGTTAATTTTACGTGTATTTAGGCCTATTTTTGTAGAAAACGGAATCTGTCCAAAGCGGAAACGGAAGGATATTTCTACACAATTAAAGAAAAAATGTTTATAAGGCGGAAAAATAGATTAGTTCCCACTTCATTGATTTCCTGTTAGGCTAAATAACTAAGTGATGATGATTCCTGCCGCCGGGTGAAGTAGAGTTTCTACCTGTATCTGAAATTTTCTCGGCCTCACTGCACACCCGTTTTGCGAAATACAGGTTTTGTTTAACAAATATTCGTGTGTGACACCTGTCTTACAAATAATCAGTGTGAACGTACGTGGACTGTCTTTCTATTATTACGTGAAACGTGATTTTTATTAAATACAAACCTAGCTTGTCTCATACAAGCTCCTAATATGCAGAGTCTGTAGCTGGGCCCTAGTTTACAGACGATTTCATCTATCTTTGAGTATACTACTCGTAGGATAACTATAAACATCAATGCTTTTAAACTATTGCTAATCTCTCTTTTGATATTATGAACTACTGATCATGAGGGGACTGGGAACATGCTCTACAGCATGCAAATGTCAGATTCAAGCTAACTACAGGACAGCTAAACGAGTCGTAAATAACAGACATCAAAATAGTTTAACTAAAATGTGAATATAATTATTATTGAACGATAAACACAAACAGTGTAATTAGTTGTCAAATTCTTGAATATAAACACAATAAATAGAAAACAATGAACAGCCGTTAGTTGAATATAACAAACTATACAACATAATAATTCCTTACATTGTCTTCACTATAGTTCTTCATTTATAGAAACATAATACGTTTTCTTGAATAGCTTCAATGATGAAAAGAAAACGGAACAGTACTCAGCCAGAGGATCTTTCCTCGATCCCCGGCGACCTTCCAGGAACCAAACTTAACTCCGACTGTTAATGAAACATGTCTCTGCGTCTCGGACGTAAGGAGGAGGAATAGGAGGGGTTGAGAAGGGAAGGAGAGAGCACAGAACACAGTCTTTGACAATCACAGATGATAACAAGTACGTCACTGTACGTCAACGGCAGTACATTTTCGTCATCACGGCACAAGTGAGCTGTAAAATCTTATATTAGTTTAAGATCTGAGACCGATTGGGTACGTATCTGTCACAGGTAGCGTTCTGAATTTACGGGATAAGGATGACTAAATCGTATGTATCATCATTAAACGAAAAAGTGAAAGTGATTAATGATAAACAAAAACAAACTCTCAGTACGCGAAATAATGACTAAATTTAAATTAGGAAAACCCAAGTTTATGAGATTTTAAGACACAAAGAAAAAATAATGGATGGATGAATGAATGCAGATAGTGTGGGAGTGTTTTACAAGACCACGATCAAAAAATCTCCAAATTTCCGGACCGATGCACCAAAGTCAAGCTCTAGCTGTTACTATACCCCTAGGGAATAACGATTTCAAGCATCTTCAGGTTGTCTGGACAGTTTTAATAGACGACACAATGTAGTGTGGAATGAAATTTGTGGGGAATCAAAGGATGTGGACGAAAGTATAGTTAGTGAGTGGAAACAGAAACTGCATACTTAATTTCAGGATAGCGCCTAAGAGAGATTTTTAACGCTAACGAAACGGGACTGTTTTTTTGCGCGTTACCGTCGAAGTAGCTCATACATACTATACTTACTTTACAACGGCAGCGGAACTACAATTAATCCACGTAAAAAGACACATACGGTACTCTATAATCCAATATTGGTTAATGTTTTTTTTTATAATGCTGAATGTTGTCTGATGTGGGGGAAAAAAAAAAATAAATAGGTCCCAAGCGATACCGCTTTGAACAAGTTTTACTTATTACGAATAAAATAGTTTCAAAACCACTCTACATTAAAATAAATTCAAAATAATGAAACGGTGTGAGTTGTTTATATTAAAGCAATCGCGAACTAAATTATCTTGGGGACACTTTACACCATCCATTAATAAAACAACGAACCATTATCATCTACAAGTTCAATCATATTCTATTTGTTATAATATTACGTGAAATCTTGCTAGCTTTTTGGTATTTTTTATCTACTAAATATTAAAGTTTCTGCATGTAAATTCTAATTGGTCATAACTTATCTTAATTTTGTAACACTCTGTAGGACAGTAAAATAAATATTTTAATACGCATTCTTTGTAGACTCATGCGGTTTTATAGGATCGTTAAACACGCCATTTTATTGTTCATCATAACTTTACGAGGATCTGAAACTCCTCGCTCCATTCTCTCATTAATTAGAGCAGGCATATAAAAAGTAAAGCCAGACAATGTTCCCAGTCGAGTTTACATCGTTTATGCAATATTATTATTATTATTATTATTATTATTATTATTATTATTATTATTATTATTATTATTATTATTATTATTATCAATAAATCTTTAGAGAATGAGGAAGGCTTACAACTCAATGGTATTAATAAACTGTTAGTTTATGCTGATGATGTAGTATTATTGGCCGATAGCGAGGAGATACTAAAGGACAACATGCACACACTATTGAGTAACACTTAGAAATTAGGACTGGAAGTAAATATCAATAAAACTAAATATATGGTCACACGTATAGATTCATTATATAATGGAAATGGACAGCTAATGACAAATGAGGGAAATTTGAGGAAGTGGCTGAATTCGAATATCTAGGAACAATAATCACAAATAGGAATGAGATGCACAAAGAAATTAAACATAGGCTCAATTCTACAAATGCGTGCTATTATGCATTGCAGAGACTATTGATATCCCAACTCCTTTAAAAAAAATGTTAACTGAAAATATATAAAACTATTATTCTACCAGTTATATTATATGGGTGCGAAACATGGACATATACTTTAAGGGAGGAAAGGAGATTACAAGTATTTGAGAATAAAGTTCTTAGGAACATTTTTGGACCAAAGAGAGATGAATAGACAGGTGAATGGAGAAGACTACATAACAATGAACTACATGGTCTTTATAGGAAGCCAGATATAATAAGAACAGTTAAGTCTCGTAGACTGCGATGGACAGGACATGTTGCACATATGGAGAATAAAAGACTTGCATGGAAGCTTCTTGTAGGAATGCCAGAGGGAAAACGCCCAGTTGGTAGACCGAGAATGAGGTGGGAGAATAACATTAACTATGATTTGAGGGAAGTAGATTATACAGGGAATGATTGGAAAGCATTAGCTCAGGATGGGATGTATGGAGAGCTTATGTCCGCGCGGCTATGAATCTACGGGTTCGATAGTGCCAGTGAGTAAGTATTATTATTATTATTATTATTATTATTATTATTATTATTATTATTATTATTATTATTATATTGCTATTATTATCATAATCATGCGAAACTTAATACCGCCCCTTTCTCTATTTAACGTTTTTATTGAAGAGCTGACGGGGATAATTCGAATCATGTAAGTTCAGCTTTCAATCATCTGTGAACCCTACAAGAGGGGTAGGGTGGGTTCGTCATTTTTATCCAAAAGTGGATTGGAATATTGTTTCCACACATCCCGAAAATTTCAATTCTTTCTTATTGTTTGTATTGTCTTATGAATTGAGGACTCATTGCAATACTTGTCCTCGTTGTCAGTTAAATGTGATTGAGAGGTTCTCCCCTCCATTTGACAGAATTTTAAGTTCACACTGGGTTATTTAAAATAGTAAGAATAAGAAAAAATCTGATTATTGCTATGTTGGTTATACATTTCAGTACCTTTTTGGAACATTTTCCAGGTGAAGTTCAGGAACGGATTGCTTTATATTATTCTTTGGTGTAAATGACAGTTGTCGAGTAACTTTTGTATACGACATCTTTGTCCCATAAAATTTTAATTTCATCATCTAATACAAAATTGAATAGCAGAAGAACTAGTGCATTTCGCTGATTTAAGCCATTGTGGATTTTAAAATTATCTGAAAACTGTTTTACCTACCCGCATCCTACTCCTTGTAACATTAAAAAAAAACATTCGAATAAGTCAAGGCTTTTTTTTTATAGGAATTCCGAAGTATAGCAAGTTAGTATCCTGTATCATCTCTAGTTATTTTTATTATCATGCTCGGTTGTAAATTATTAAATCATACTATTATTTATGTCTCAGTCCACCGCTGTGGTCTCGAGGTAGCGTGCTGCCTTGTCACGCAGCGGGCCCGGGTTCAATCCGGTCGGGACAGTTTTTATGGGTGAGGTTTTTATCGGGGGTTTTCCCCACCTGTAAGACAAATGTCAGGAAAACTTTAAGGTCCAAACGGTCCCCGAAATCATATGGCCATCATCCTTATCATTATCATCATCATCCTTCACCGGTGTGGAAAGCAATAGGAAGCTACTACACCTACAATTCCCTAGTAAAGCTGCAAGCATAGCATGAAAATGCTATGATTGCAGTGAAGGACCTGCCTTCGGGCAGAATTACTATGGATGGATTTATGTCTCCAACTGAAAATCAAACCATCATAGAGAACTTTCGTGGTGGATAAATAATGACATATTTTTAAAAAAATAGAATCTAGTTCGCGGGTTTTAATTCACTCTGTATTTTTCATCACTAAACATATGTGCTTTTTGACAGCCGGATTATTGCTTTATTAATTCTGAGAGGGCTCGAGAGGATTAAACTACTGAATAGTAAATTAAAGTGAACATCAAAAGCGTACCTGAGCTCTGTAATGTAGATTCCCTCGTATACAGTTTTACTAGTGGGTGAAAGTTAAAAGAATTTAAAAGAGTTGCTTTGTATGCGAATAGAATTCTTGTCACGAGAATTTCAAAAGCGAGACTCAGATGTGGTCAAATCGTGTCCATGTGCATCAAATTACATTAGTAATCCAGTTAGTTAGTGACCATGTGTAGGAAATGGGGATGTCGCACCGCTACAGGGAAGTTTGTGTGATTGTGTTGTTTACACCGGTTCATCAAGTTTTGAGTTTTGTTTTATTTATGGAAATAACCACGCCACACAACATTACTAACATGACATTTAGTAATTTTTTCATTGGAGATTTAACATTAATCTTTCAATAATATTTTTTATCATCGTTTAAAAGTAAGAATAATCACTTTCCATTCAGAATAGTTCATTCAAAATTAATTTTTGTAGCTTTTATTTTTTTAGAATTAAGGTAACTGCGGGCGAATAGGATTGGAGGACAAATAGAATTACTTATAGAAAACCGTATCGTACTTTAAGGGAGGAAAGGAGATTGAGTATTTGAGAATAAAGTTCTTAGAAAAGAAAGAGAGATGAACAGACAGGTGAATGGAGAAGACTGCATAACAGTGAATTACATGGTCTTTATAGGAAGCCAGATATAATGAGTACAGTTAAGTCACGTAGACAGCGACGGGCAGGACATGTAGCACAAATGGGGAATGAAAGACGTGCGTGGAAGCTTCTTGTAAAAAAACAGAAGGAAAACGCCCAGTTGGTAGACCAAGAATGAGATGGGAGAATAACATTAAGTATGATTTCAGGGAAATAGATTATACAGGGGATGATTGGAAAACATTGGCTCGGGATAGGGATATATGGAGAGCTTATGTCCGCGCGGCCATGAACCTACGGGTTCGATAGTGGTCGGCCGGCACCCTTGTAGTTCACAGACCTCTATATATATAGGGGCTTCATCTCATCTCATCCTGAGTTTGACATTAGTTGAGGATATTTTTATTTTAAATTTATGATAATTCCCACTATTGTATGGATGTGAACCTTGGTCTCCAACTAAAACACAGAAATATAGAATATCGACGGCGGAGATGAGGTTCCTGAAACAAGTTAAAGGATGTAAAACTTGATAGAATTATAAACAAGTTGAAAAAGGATGTAAAACTTGATAGAATTATAAATGAAGATACAGTAAAACTTGCTCAAAGCGGAATCGTATGGGACCAATTATTTTTTCCACATTAGACAAAATTTCACATTATAAAAAAAATATTAATAATCTTAGATTATAGAGCACCGTACATGACTTTTTACGTACCTTGGATTAAATTGTAGTTCCTCTGCCTTTGAAAAGTTAAGTATAGTATGAATGAGCGACTTCGACGGTAACGTGCGAAAAAAAAATCCCGTTTCGTCACCGTTAAAAATGTCTCTTAAACGCGTATACATATGAAATTAAAGTATGCAGCTTCGAGTTTCCGCTCACTAACTACACTTTCGTCCACATCCTTTGATTCTCCGCAAATTTCGTTCCACACTACATTGTGTCGTCCTTTAAAACTGTCCAGTCAACCTGAAGATGCCTTGAAATCGTTATTCCCTAGGGATTTAGCAACAGCTAGAGCTTGACTTTGGAGCATCGGTCCGGAAATTTGAAGATTTATCTTCAATCACTTTCACTTTTTCGCTTAATGAGAAGGATACATACGTTTCAGCCATCTTTATTCCGTAAATTCCGAACGATACCTGTGTAAGATCGGTCTAAGAATTTAAACTAATTAAGATTTTACAGTGCAATGGTTATTTGTAAGACAGGTGCGCATAACAGGTGTGCAGTGAGGCCGATATATAATTTCAGGTACAGATAGAATCTCTACATCCCCCGGTGGCAGGAATATTTCTTATTGTTTTTTGCCTAACGGGTATTCAATGAAGTGGAAACTAGTTTATTTCCCTGTTTTTCCGCTTTATAAAATATTTCTTTCATGAATTCTGTACAAATATCCTTCCGTTCCCGCGTTGGGCAGATTCCGTTTTGTGCAAAATAAATACACCTAACATTACTATTATTTCGCCGGGATTAAGACATTTGTTCACATTCCGGATTAAACAAGTTGTACTGTATAAGAAAATAATTAAAAGTGCAGCCTTTATTTAGATAAAGTCACGGATTAGAGACAAATGTGGTTTGATCAGATAAATGGAATGAGTAAGAAATTATCACACAAGAGTGATGTCGGAAGACTAGAAAACGTTAGGCTGATGGATTATGAAGTCGGAACGGGCATTGCCTAATCGTTGGAGTGATGGTGATGATGATGATGATGACGCTTTAATGTACAGGTGCAGATATCTAATGAAATACATTCAGAACGTGTTAACGACCGCTAGATTCTCTAGTGACCTCTGTACATGCAGCTGACCTCTCTTTTACTCGTGCGCCTGTCAGCTTTAACCCAGTAGCCAAACCTACATACAAATTACATTCCCATCATTCATGTTTGCTCAACTAATCCGTAATATGAAACTTCTCCCGGTTCAATAAATACTGTACGGACAGCTTTATCAACTATATTTGTAATGTAATTATGTCTTGTCATTGGGAGTAGTAAGTTATTAACAATTCTGCATCAGTGAATTAAAAAAATTATGTTTGTGCAGAATTATATTACTTTTGTATTCTAAAAGCAAAAATATGTTGGTGAAATGAAAGTGTGAAATTTTCCCATGTTCTTTAACGTAACCTGTAGGTTTCAGTGTTACGAGTATTAAATTGTCAGTACCATTAAATCTTCCATGGTGAAGTATATACATACATACATACATACGTACATATATATATATATATATATATATATATATATATATATATATATCTCCATCCATCCATCCATCCATCCATCCATAGTAATTCTGCCCGAGGGCATGCTTTCACTGCAATCATAGCATTTTCATGCTATGCTTTGCAGCTTTACTAGGGAATTATAGGTGTGGTAGCTTCCCGTTGCTTTCCACACCGGTGAAGGATGATTATGATAATGATAAGGATAATGATGATGACCGGATGATTTTCGGGGACCGTTGGGCCCTAAGCTTCCTGACATTTGTCTTACAGGCGAGGAAAATCCCCGGAAAAAACCTCATCCAGGATGCTTGTCCCGACCGAGGATCGAATCCGGGCTGCTACGTGACAAGGCAGCACGTTACCTCGAGACCACAACGGTGGACATTATATATATATATATATATATATATACACACACACACATATATACATAAATTAAAGCGATCCCGCTACAGGCCTTAGAGGCCCTTGGGGTAATTGGATGTTAAGGCTCCCACTTTTTGTAGACAATCGGCACTTGATGCCAGCCGGGTAGTCAGCCTTGCGTGACGGCCGCCTTTACACCCATAACAAGGATCTGGTGCTCATTTAAGTTAGAGGCTGAGTCGACCCCAGGGTCATAGTGCCGCAAGAAGGTTTGGCTCAGTTTAAAAATCCTGACCCCACCGGGATTCGAACTTCCGGATTGTAGCGTATAGTTTTAACCATTACGCTACGGCGTGCCCCATATATATATATATATATATATGTATATATATATACCTAAAACCTCCTGGAGCCAGGGAATATATTTATACATGAAGGAGAAACATCTACAACCAGGAGATTGGATGGACCAACAAAATTGGCTATTGGGAATCGGACGATGTCAAAGACATTAATCAACCGATGATATATCTATCTATCTATCTATATATATATATCTATCTATCTATCTATCTATCTATCTATCTATCTATCTATATATATACCTGTAAGTAAACTTTTTATTTTATTTTTTATAGTCACTTTAACAAATAAGGCCATATGCTTCTTTTATTTTAATTATAGTATAAAATTATAATGATCAAATTATGAATATAATAAAATAGGCTCTATAATGAAATTTCAATCAATAATTTGCCTTGATGAACGATAACAATTAGGGAAAACCCTCAGCCAGGGATATGAACAGAAACCCCCCGAAAACAAGTTTCAAACCCTTCAGTTTAAGCCAACTAGCTCGATAAGTGAGCTTATAGCTATCTGTTAATCCACTGCTTTCATCGCTTAGGGCATTCTTGTACTAAAAATCGAGTAGCTGGTCCATAAACAGACAATAGGCTCACGATTAAAAATGAAGGTTCACAAGTGATAAAAAATAATGTTTAAATTGCACCCTATTTTGAAACTCAGCCTATAATGCAAATGAGTACCAGATTAAAGACCTGGGATTAAAGACGGCCGTTACGCAGGGCTTACAACCCTGCTGACATCAAGTGCCAATTGTTAAAAAAAGTGGGTGTCTTAACCCGAAGGGCCTTCTAAGGCCTGAAGTGGAACCACTTTACCTTTACCTTTAATAAACGTAATAATAATAATAATAATAATAATAATAATAATAATAATAATAATAATAATAATAATAATAATAATAACAATAATAATAATAACAATAATAATAATAGTAGTAATAATAATAATAGTAATAACAGTAATAATAATAATAATAAACGTAATAATAATAGTAATAATAATAATAATAATAATAATAGTCCCGCGCCGTAGCCGAGTGGTTAAGGCAAGAAGTCTTGGCGGAGAGCTACGAGGCTTGAGCTGGTTCGGGTCTCCATGGGGGAAGACATTTTCTCATGGAATTTCGGCCATTATGGGACCGGTGTCCACCCAGCATCGTGAGGCATTTGGGTAGCTGCAATAAGTAGCGACTCCAGGTTAAGAAGACCGGCTATAACGGCTGGGGGACCCGACAAATCACTCCTACACTGGCTCGATGATCGTCTACCTCTGTGATTAACACATGCAAATGTGAGACCAGCAGCCTGCTAGTAGGCCAAGGGCCTTCTAGGCCTGTCGCTCTTGGAGTAAAATTAATAATTGTAATAATAATAATAATAATAATAATTAATAATAATAATAATAATACACTTTATGTATATTGGTAGAATTAAGGTCGTTCCACTCAGTCTGTAACAATTAGAAGTACTACTACAATGTGTGTTATACGAGTTGTGATCAATAAGTTTCTGGAATGGCTTCAAAACAATTATGCCATTGAGGAGTTTTTAATTTTCACCCAGGCTGTACACTTAGAATTTCCTTGTGATGAATTTGAGGGGTCGCGCGACCTTCTCTGACCTTGCAGTATGCTGGTAGAAGCTCTGAAGTGAAGACGTGTTTTGTGCATGCGGCGATTTCTCTGTGTAGCAACAATGCGGGATTACGAGGAACAAAGAACATGCATCAAATTTTGCTTTAAACTTGGTAAAAACTGCAACAGAAACATATCAAATGTTAAGAACAGCTTATGGGGATGAAGCAATGGGCAAATCTCAAGCATTTGAGTGGTTTTCGAAATTTAAAAGGGGCGTGACATCGGTTAAGGATGAAAATCGTCTGGGACGACCAACTTCCAGCAAAACCAATAAAAATATCGATCGAGTGAGGGAAATGGTATTAAATGATAGGCGCATTACAATACGAGAACTGTCTGATGCACTAGCACTCTCGTTTGGAAGTGTTCAAAGCATTTTGAAAGACGATATGAACATGCGAAGAATTGCTGCGAAGTTCGTGCCCCGCCTCCTTTCAAATGACCAAAAGGAAAGTCGTGTGATTGCCTGCACAGATCTTAAAGAACAGCTTAAAAATGACCCACGTTTCATGGAAAATGTTATTACTGGTGATGAAACATGGATTTATGGCTACGATCCAGAAACTAAACAACAGTCTTCGCAATGGAAGAGTCCTGCATCTCCACGCCCCAAGAAAGCCAGACGAGTTCGATCGAATGTGAAGTCAATGATGATTGTTTTTTTTTGACATTAATGGAATTGTGCATAAGGAATTTGTACCACGGGGTCAAACAGTGAATCAAGTGTACTACAAACAAGTGTTGCAAAGATTGAGGGAGAGTGTGCGACGCAAACGGCCAGAGAAATGGAGGACTGGTGACTGGTTCCTGCATCACGACAATGCGCCCGCGCACAAAGCAATTTCTGTCCGCCAGTTTTTGGACAAAAATAGGATGAGTACTGTTCCCCATCCAGCCTATTCTCCAGATCTGGCTCCAGCAGGCTTTTTCCTGTTCCCACGGCTAACAATTCGGTTCCGAGGACATCGTTTTGAGGACAATGATGTCATGCAGCGCGAATCGCAGAAGGCATTGGACACATTTAAAGAAGACGACTTCCAGAAGTGCTTCCAGCATTGGCAGAAGCGCTGGGACAAGTGTATCAACTCCCAAGGTGACTACTTCGAGGGTGACAGTGCTGAATAGAAACTTTGAAGTGTTGTGTTTATGACCTCATTCCGGAAACTTATTGATCACACCTCGTATTAATGGTGGATGACAATATTGACTGTATTTACATTAAGGTAATAATAGCTAATTAGTCCATATATAAGTTATAATAATTTTAGAGGAAAAGACAAGTGCACATAAAGAAGGCGGAATGCATACAATGTTGAATAAAACAATAATACAAATCAGATAAGTTAGAAATTAATGCTATTACATAGACTACTTAACTCATGCCCCAAATAGGAGTCAATGACCAATCATATTTCAATGATTTTTATTTACAACCAATCACAGTCGTGTTTCGCCTAGAATTTACCAACTAAAGTTTATCATAATAAAGAAAGCACCTCCTTTTTAACATTCTGAATAGGTCATAGCATTAATTTGCAGTGACTGACTATCTAAGAAATGCGGCTACCAGATTCTATATATAGTGCATGAATATCAACAGAAAGCGCATACGAGAGATAATATAAAAACATTTGTAACAATTGATTATACCACAAAAAAAATAGAAACCACTGTTTGCACTTTCTTAAACGAATTATTTTACAGGAAATGACGCAGAAAAATATAATTGACATATTTACATCATAGGACATCAGAAATTAATTAATACTTATAACGTTGGTTATAAATTTCTCCACTAGGGTGAATTCTTACAATATTGCGATCTTTTGGCAATAAATAATAGTATGATCTGGTTGCAGTGATGAACAAAAGAAGCAAATGAAGCGTACCAGTCATTTCTCATTTGTATTCAAACATCGCCGTTTACATTAAATATATAAATATTTTAAAATAACTATAGTTAAATAATTATTTGTGAGTTTACAGCTTAATTTTATTCGTTAAATAGTCCTAACAAATGCCACTCTTGATTTTTTAATTCTATAGATAAATGATTTGGAAATCACTCGTGGCATTACTAATGAAAATTATTAACTTGTCTTTTGAAGAGAGATACGTAAGGATATTACCTAAAAACGTAGGCTATATCGCATTAAAGTATTCGACTCGGTAAAACATAAGTGTTATACAGCAATGAAAGCACTCAAGATATCCAAGACTGATAAGCAAGATGTACACTTAAGTAAGAACAGAGATGGAGCGAAAATAATCAGGGAGGCTCTATATCGCCAAAACTGTTTACATGCACCCTAGAGTGTTGGTATTCAAGAAATCGAGTTGGTACGAAAACAACGAATAGAGATTAACAGATGTAAGATTTACGGATGAAATTGTGTTGTTCTTCAACTCACCAACAGAGCTACAAGAAATGCTAATAGAGCTAACCCCAAGGAGCAATGAAATGGGTCTACAAATGAACGCATCCAAGAAAAAGGTAAGACTACCAATTTTGCAGAGACACCAACATTATAATAGGCCTATATGGTACACAGATAGAATATTGCCGTGAAACATCTACCTGACCAATCAGCCTGACAGAAAAAAAGTTGAAAAGAAAAAAAGGACAAACCTGGGGAAAATATTGGAGTATAAAGTTCATATTCCTGGACAAGTATTTTAGTGTTAGCATGAGGTTTGAAATCTTGCAAACCTGAATTATTCCTGTCCTAATAGCCATATTTAAGAATATTCACCTGAGGCCAGATACAGGCGAGTAAAAGGAAAGTGGAAAGAAGGATACCAGAGATCAACCTTAAAAAGGATAAGATGAAAAATAAGAGCTAAGAATGGGGAGTGGAATGGGAGACAGGGCCACAAAAGCCAGGACCCTCAAATTTAGCAGGGGTGGGCACGTAGCCAGGATGAATCAGGGCAAATGAACGCCACAATGATTTAGGACCCAAGACAAGGAAATAGGTGCTGAGTAGTCCGTGACAGAAAAAGTTGCAAGAGTACATTGATGAGTGTGCAGTGGACTAGATTAACAAGAGATAGACGGAGATAGAAGCGAATGTAGGCCTAGACTAACATACAAAATTATAGCGTATGGAAGAAATAAATAATAGTTTAAAAAACTAAAACATGCTTTATTAGAAAACCGAACTAAAAAATGAAAAATCATTTTAATTTCCAACACGCTTGGGATAAAATTAATATGGTCAGCAAAAAAATAATCTCCAACACATTTAGAATAAAACTAGAGTTATCTACAAAAAAAAAATTACCATCAAAAGCGTGGGGTGCTTTTTATGGTTTTTACATTTTCTTCTTAAAGACTTTACGTTTACCAATATATGTTTATTATCAAATATATTAATTGATATAGAGCACCCCACGCTTTTGATGGTACATTATATTTTTTGTAGATAACTCTAGTTTTATTCTAAATGTGTTGGAGATTTTTTTTTGTTGACCACATTAATTTTATCCAAAGCGTGTTGGAAATTAAAATTATTTTTCATTTTATAGTTCGGTTTTCTAATAAAGCGTGTTATAATTTTTTAAAACTATTATTTATTTTTTATTTTCTAGTTTGGTTTTCAAATAAAGCATATTGTTTTAGGTTTTTAAACTATTATTTATTTTTTAGTTTTACTATTTTACAGAATAAGATACAAATGTAAATATCTAAGTGTATATGATTAGTAGGACTAACAAAAATGGCAAATCCAATCACAGGCACTAGCTCAGGTGTGATCATCATTGAGTTAGCCCTATTGGTGGTAGGAAGTCCTTATCCCGTAGGAGGGTCCAGTGAGCTTATTTATTTGTGAAATAATTGCGAATAATTGCAGGAGATAAATCCTAAATTGCGAGGACTTCATCTGTGTAAGACGTCAAACTTAATGGGTGGATTAAAACTATTGCTTTTTTTGTTTGTCTTGTTTTGATTTCATTAATCTAAGTTTAATTTAGTACAATTTTAAAATGAGATCAGAGAGATAATTTGTACTGATCCTTTAGTCAACAAAAATAGCAATTGCTGAACTGATTGTAAATACGACAGAATGGCTCTGCAAGTACATATTGGTGGACAAAGGATGTTGGATGGCGCTGCGTAACATATTGGAAGCAATTTTGAAATTGTTCCAATCCGGAATTCTGCGGTTTTTCATTCCCAAGAAAGTACGCCTGTTCATTTTATTTTAGACCATCTACATTGCTTTCCTGTCGGAGAAGTTGCCGCATAGGAACGGCAAAGGAACTTTAATTTTCTTTAATACGAGTAGGAATAACACATATTCCCGAACTTTCCATGATTTTTACTTTCCACGTTCGATATTCCACCAGTATATGCTCTTGTTACTTTTTATTGTTTTAAATACCTGTAGGCAGAAGAAAGAGAGCTTATGTCCGCGTGGCCATGAACCCTTGGTCTCTGTAGTGCCAGTGAGTGAGTTAGTTAGTAAGGAGAAGAAAATTATTAATGGCTCCCACTCACAAGGTAAAGTAGTTGATCCCACTAGATCTACAGTTTTAGAAGGCTCCTGGGGAAGTAGGACATTATGGTTACCACGTTTCTAGACAATCGGCACAATATATCAACCGGGTTGTCCGCCCTATGTGACGGTCGCCTTTGTCCCCAGAATATATGTCTTGGTACTTATTTCCTTTAGAGGCTGAATCGATCCCAGGTCATCAGAAGATTTAGAACACATTACAAATCCTGATTCCATCGGGCCTTCCTGCTTGTTGAGTATTGCCTTAATCAGTTACCCCTATATCGCTCCCCCCGCACACACACACACACACACTCATTCACACACATGCGCGCGCACGCACACACACGCGCGCGCACGCACACACCCACCCGCACGCACACACACACACACGTACATACACACACGCGCTAGCACACGCACGCTCACTCACTCACTCTCACATTCACTCACTCACACTCATTCATTCACTCACTCACTCACTCACTCACTCACTCACTCACACACACACAAACTCACTCACTCAATCACTCACTCACTCACTGACTGACTGACTCACTCACTCACTCACACACTCCCTCCCTCCCTCACACACACACACACACACACACACACACACACACACACACACACACACACACACACACACACACACACACACACACACACACACACACACACACACACACACACACACACACACACACACACACACACACACACACACACACACACACACACACACACACACACACACACACACACACACACTCACACTCACTCAACACTCATTCACTTAACACTCAACACTCACTCACTCAAAACTCACATACTCACTCACTAACACACTCTCACTCACTCTCACACTCACTCTCACACTCACTCTCACACTCACTCGCACACTCACTCACTCTCATTCACTCACTCACACTCACACCCACACGCTCACTCACGCGCTCACTCACACTCTCTCTCTCTCGCTCACTCACGCACTCTCTCGCTCACTCACACAAACACTCACTCACTCACTCACGCAAACACACTCACTCACTCACACTCTCACACGCACACACACACTCACACTCACGCACACACATATTGACACACACACACACACACACACACACACACACACACACACACACACACACACACACACACACACACACACACACACACACATTGACACACACATATTAACACACACACACACATTGACACACACACATATTAAAACACACACACACACACACAAATACATAAAATAGTTAATTTTCTCTCTCAAATAAATCTAAATGTAGATGTGTACAGTAATAACTATTTCTTTGTCCTGTTTTAATGCCGTTGTTTATCTTATTTGTTGTACTTTTTTTATAAACTTTGAATTGTCTTAATCAGTTGATTACATTATACCCATAATTATTTATTTCTGAGAACTCTGTCAAAAGCGTTTTCATAGTCCAAACATAAGATGACAATTGATAAATTAAATTCTCTTCTGTATTCTTTTTTATTCTAGTAAAAATATACAGTCCATACAAGATCGTCATTTTCTGAATTCGTTTGGTTTTCCTGTAGTAGTGATTCACTAATTACATTTTCTCTTATAATTACTTTCACAAATATTTTATATACAGTTTGCAGAAGAGTTAAGCCTCTATACTTATTCAAGTTATTTCTGTTTTCTTTTTTTTTTTAAATATGCATATTTAATAAGTTGTGTATTGACATCTTGCCCTGGCGATTTTTTTAAAACTTTTATTTTAAAAATAATTTTTAGATCTTCATACTCTATTACGCCTACCTTTTCTAGAGTTCCAGTATGCATGTCTGAGCTTTCTTATTCTCCATGTTTGTACAAATTCCCAAAACAATGCAACCATTCTTCTTCACTTAGTCTATATTAGTAAGTTTTATTGTGGCTCTTTCTTCTTTGTTCAAATGTTTCATAATTTTATAAGCTTTGTTTTGTGCTTCATGAATATCAAGTTCTTCTTCTTCCTTCCAAGTATTAGGCCAAGGCCTGTTACGATCCTATAGAAAATTTTCCCTTCAGCGTTTTGATCCTTCCGGGAAATTCTCGTATAAGACTTGAAAGCATAATAATAGTCCCTTCGATTGGTTGCTGGCCAAAGGAAGGCAAGACCAGTGATGGGGCTGCCATCTTATAGCCTCTAGTCAGGCTTTTCTGGAGAAGAAAATAAAATAAAGGAAAGAAGAAATGGAAGAAAGGAAAGACTCCCTAGCCCTCGGATGCCCCAATAGCGTCGGAGTCGAAAAAAACAAGAGTTAACCAAGAGAGGTTAGATAGTAAAGTTAAAAGAGTGCAAAACACAAGTAAGTAGAAGAAATGTTTTGCTCAGCTTGGGCACCTTGTGGTCGCCATCCACATATCCCCTAGATGAGGACCCCTGAGGGAGAATATCAAGTTCTCTTTCATTTAAATAATAATTCCATCCTTCTCTTTTTAGTTTTATTTACTCTAGATGCTTTATGTTTATAATCTATCGTATCTTTTGCTGATTTGTTTTGTATCCTAAGTACTGTATTGTAAATATGCATTCTTATTTCTTTGATCATTTCTTGAATTTCTTCGTTCCATATTCTCAGTCCTTTCTTATATCACTATTTGTTTTACCTATTACTTTATCTGTTGTTTTAAATATATTTTTAAGATCATTCCATTCTTCATTTATTCCTATACTTATTGTTCTTTGGTCCACCGCTGTGGTATCGAGGTAGCGTGCTGCCCTGTCACGCAACGGGTCCGGGTTCGATTCCCGGTCGGGACAGGCTCCTGGGTCAGGGTTTTTCGGGGTTTTCCTCACCTGTAAGACAAATGTCAGGAAGCTTAGGGCCCAACGGTCCCCGAAAATCATCCGGCCATCATCATCATCGTCATTATCATTATCCTTCGCCGGTGTGGAAAGCAACGGGAAGCTACCACACCTATAATTCCCTAGTAAAGCTGCAAAGCATAGCATGGAAATGCTATGATTGTAGTGAAAGACCTGCCCTCGGGCAGAATTACTATGAAATGGAATTGTTCTTTGGTCTATATAATTTTGTAATTCTTTTTGGTATAATCTCCTTATACTCTCTTGTTATAGTAAATTTATTTTTTAACTTTTCTTAGTATCTGCTTGATTTTTTTTCTTTTCGTGTTGATTTAAGTAGAAAATGATCCTAAGAACAGTTAAGTCTCATAGATTGTGATGGGCAGGACCTATGGGGCAGTGGGTAATGAAATAAGTGCATGTAAACTACTTGTAGGAAAGCCGGATGGAAAACCCCATTAGGTAGGCCAAGAATGAGATGGGAGGATAACATTAACCATAATTTGAGAAACGTAGATTATGCAGAGGATGGTTGGAAAGCATTAGCTCAAGATAACTTATATCCGCATGGCCGAGAATTCTCTGCAGGTTGATTCCACACTCAGTATTAAAATCGCCGCAAATAGCGTATTGTCAGTTTTCTTTGGAGAACAAGTGGTAAGATATAACTTCCTAGGTTGCGAAATATCATACACAGCGGAAACATATATAAATAACGAACTAAATAAATTTAATTATATAACAGGAACACTAAAAAGAACTGTGAAAAATAAAGCCACGAAAGACTCTATAATGAAATTATACAAGACAATGGCAGTGTCTATTATTACTTATGGATCCGAAACATGGACAGTGACAACACAACAATCTGCCAGAATACAAGCTGCTGAAATGAGATTCTTGAGACCAATAGCAGGATATCAAAGAACAGACAAAAAAAAAACATAACACAAAAATAAGACAACAACTAAAAGTAGAGGAATTAAACACAACAATAGAAAAATACAGAACAAACTGGAAAGAACACTTGGCAAGGATGACTGAGAATAGAATACCAAAAGCAGCATATAGCTATTCACCACGAGGAAGAAGAAGTTTGGGAAGACCAAAGAAAAGATGGAAAGAGCAGCAATTTGGAGCTGGAACAGGCTAGTAAATAAGCCTAAACCGTGAAGAAGAAGAAGTCAGTTTTCTTAATTGTAATTATATGGGCCCGTAACATTTCAATTGGACTCTGATGACTTAAATCATTAAAGAGCCTACCTATCCTATTTTAAATCGTATCCGTACATTGTAAAATGCAGTCAGTACATCATATTACTAATTCACGTGTACTGTTTACCTGTGTAGTGCTGTTTAAAGTGAGGAAGAAGTGTTGCAGGGATGACGTGTATACTAAATAATTGAACGCGGTGTTCCAGAGAGAGAAAGGTAGTTTTACTCACACAAAACAAATGCATCACATGGTTACAATCCGGCTTCATTGCACATTTAATGCTTAATGCCACTATAAATCATACTTATGCCGTCATGGGGCCTACAGTTGATTTTACAGACGTATTTTTATCTATGACTAGCGTACCCGGTAGACATTGTCCTGCCCGAACGTTCAATTCCCATGTCATGGGCGGACGATAAAAATATGTTACTTTTTTACCATAGAATTCAGCAATTAGGACATAAATAAGTTCGCAAGAAAACCTTACAGCCTTCTGTTGTGGCTCAAGAAGTGTAAATGATGACGTCACATAGTCATGAGCATTAGAATTGTACCCTCCTTTGCAGATATGTTAAGAACCGTCATATAACAATTATATTAGAGTGAAAAAAAAAGAAGATAAATTAATGAGAGTGAGTCAAAACAGTTTTTTTTTTCAGCTAGATTTAATTTCTGACCCACTGTGCACCGGTCCCATACAGGCCGACATTCCACGAGAAAACTTCTTTCCCCGTAGAGACTCGAACCAGCGTAAGTCCCGTAGTTCTGCGCCAATACTTCTTGCCTTAACCACTCGGCTACGGCGCGAGACTCTTGGTATCAATGAAAGACAAAAATGTTTTTTTTGTGGGTTATCCGTAGGAGATAAACATATGGTGTCTCGGACTTTTTTTGTAGAGCTTTTTGAGATATTCAATTCTGTGTACATTAATTTTGTGTATTTCTTATGGTTTAGGCAGCATAAGCCATTTAAGCGTCCAAAGAGCTATTTTTTTCACGTTTTCCACTACAAAGGGCGATTTTTAAGGATGTAGGAGTTGAGTATCACAACTCTCTTATAGCCTATGTTCATCCCGGGAATCTCCTGAATATTTTGCAAAAAATCCCATCACAATCGGATCAACGGTATGGCCGCGCATAAAGTACGAACAAACAAACAAACATTCATTTATATAATTATATAAGATAGTGTTGTTACTGTGTGTTCGACAATCATTTACTTTGTTTAGAGGCATATATTCTTCCTTGGGCCGACTCCATTGTGCTCTCCATCTCTAGATCCCGATTTCACGTCACGGTGACTTAACTTGGGGTTCGAAGGGGACTATTTGAATCCAGGACTGGTTTCGGCGACTCTCCCGTTTTCTTATGCTTAAAACTTCAATACACTACTACTTCTTACACATGTCAATTTCGTTCTATTTATTTACATCTGTCCCCGTGATGGTGTGACAGCCTGGTCAGCTGGCGTCCTTGTATAAAGCAAACGTTCAATAATATGGGGCATCTTCTCATTATTCGACTTGGCATTACGCCCGGGCACGAGTATAGACTATTGAGTTTATCTACTTCCTCAGCACTATAGCCTCATTGCCCTCTTTCTTTAACATTCTCTTTCTAATTATTATTATTATTATTATTATTATTATTATTATTATTATTATTATTATTATTATTATTGTCCACCGCTGTGGTCTCGAGGTAGCGTGCTGCCTTGTCACGCAGCGCGCCCGGGTTCGATTCCCGGTCGGGACAGTTTTTCTGGGTGAGGTTTTTATCGGGATTTTTCCTCACCTGTAAGACAAATGTCAGGAAAACTTTAAGGCCCAAACGGTCCCCGAAATCATATGGCCTTATCATATCAACATCATCATCATCATCTTCACCGGTGTGGAAAACAACGGGAAGCTACCACACCTACAATTCCCTAGTAAAGCTGCAAGCATAGCATGAAAATGCTATGATTGCAGTCAGTAAAAGACCTGCCCTCGGGCAGAATTACTATGGATGGATGATTACTATTATTATTATTAGTATTATTATTATTATTATTATTTTTAATGTCATCTCCAACATCTTATAGGCATTTTTTATTTTTCTTGACCTTCCACTCTTTCTTGTTCCAGAATTAAATTTAATATCCACTATTAAACAAAGTTTATTCGCGTGCTACTACTCCTCAGTTTTTTAATTTGATTTTAGTTTAAACACTTGGTCACTTGTTTTATTCTAAAACTTTGTTTTTCTTTTGTTGTATGTAACCTTACGTTTTTATGGAACTACATTTATTTAATTTTAATTATATTGTTAATTTATGTTTGATTATGTAATGGCCCATGAACCTAGAGCTTTCTTTTACCACTAATAAAAACATGGAAAATACCAATGAGATTAGTCGACCATTGGATTTCAAACGAAGATATCCTAAAATACGAGTTTCAAAACGCTTGTATAAGAATCAACTTATTGTTGAATTTTAACAATTTAGGATTTTTTAAGTTTAGACGTGTTTATAATATTGTCTTCTATTTTAAAAGTTTTATAAGAAATGCAATTTGGAGTTATAATGTTTTTTATTGTTTTGACAATTTACGAAAAAATACCACATGAGTGTAGGCCTATAAATAGAAATAAGAAAATAGAGCCTAAGTAAATATATATGTATATTTATTTTTATGTTGAATCCATTATGTGTTGCATCTCTAAAAATAGAGACAGTAAGTGGATTAACGAACGAACAAAAACTAAGTAAAAAGAAGTTTTATTTGTAGGATTTTGATACCACATTTTCGTGTTTTGAAGTTTACACAATATCCAGGCGACAGGAAAATCTCGATAGATAAATAAGCGTACCGTTCGATTATAATGCTTCTTAAAATTAGGGGTACAATTTGAATATGTTGCGATTATTTTTCAGGTAAACATATTTGTATAAAATTATGCAAACAAGAGCGGGGGGAAAAAAATATCTTCGTTGTATCTTTTAGAAATTGCCATGAGATCTTTAAATATTGCAGATTAGTAAAGTTATGTTATTTATTTATTTATTGAAAATAAAAGGATACATTTTTAAAGGTAATAAGTAAAGTCATTGTTTCCAATGTAAATACCGGTCTTAGGTCTCGCAGTAATATTATTATTATTATTAATAATAATAATAATTATAGACTACTAAATTAAAAAAAAAAACATATAATTGATACCTGGAATTCAGTCGTCCTCAACTAGAAGAAATGCTGTAAGTATTCTGGAGGTCGGAATCCTCTGTAAAAAATCCTGACAAGCAACGGTTAGTACCATTTCTTACGCAGAAGATGGACCATGTTTCCGAAAGGCCTCCCATATAGTTACAGCATTTCTTCTAGCTGAGGAGGACTGAGATCTCGGGTACCAATTTTATAATTTTATTTTTACATAGAGACCTCAAGGTGTTCCGTAATGAATTTTAAAATTATTATATACAATAATAAGACTCTATACTTTTATCCAGCGTAATGCTGAAAGACGAAGGATGGAATTATATTAAACATCTATTATTGAAAGTCTGTATATTAAACATTATTTATCTAATAAATTTGACTTCCAATCAAAAAGTTTGTATCTTACAAAATAAGTAATTTTCATTACAGCATTTATGAATATTTACGGATGCCATTTTGTGAATTTTCAACTTTTTTAAGTGTCAGAATCACTTGATGTAAAAAAAAAAAACTCAAAATGTACAGGACCCTGGTCCGTGCTGTGGTTGGGCTATATATGGCTCAGAGATATGGACTCTAAAGAAACATAGAATATTTTGAAATTATTTGAACGTAAAATTGTCCGCAGAATATTTGGTCCCATGTAAGATAATCAGAGATAGAGAATACTTAGGAACTCTGTTAATTTAATTGATAAACAGTACATAGTAAAATTTGTTAAAGCCCAACGTAGGCCTGCAAGTAGCTAGGAAATCTGAATAGAATGCCAGAGCTTGCCTACAATTAAGAATGTTAAAAGGAAGGATGTATAATAGAAGAAGGAAAGTAAGCCTTAAAATGAGGTGGATGGTGAAGTATGAGACTGATAGACTGGAACAAGTTTGTGTTTGAAAGACAAAACCCATCCAGGTTTGTAGTGCCTGGGACATAATGATGATGATGCACGGATGCCGACTGACCATCTCAGAAACAGATGAAATTAAATGGATTGAAAGTGGATGTTATAGGTATGGAGAAGTGGTTGGTGGAATGAAGTTTTTAGCAGGAGAAAATGGGAGAATCCCCTTCCCTGAAAACGTCCCCGATTTGTCCACAACAAACTCCATTTGAAGAAATCTGGACCCACCTGTAGAGGGTGAGTGTCTTGCGCCACGGAGCTGTCAATAGTAACAACGATAATAATACTCTTAGTCTAACCTCTTCTTTTCTAGGTATTTTAAATGCTTTACGCCTTCCCGAAGTAGTCCAATTTCATCCAAAAAGTACAGGCCCATTGAGTCCCCTTAATACGGTAGGTTCTGTTCCCTGTCATTTGAAAGTAGCTTTACGTAGGCTGTGGATTGATTATCTCCCAACAATAAATTAAAAATTGAATGTTAGCGACAATTTCCGATGGAGTAAAGTTGAAACCTAATTTGGAAAATTAATTTGGGCCAACTAGAAATGATAAGGCAGTTCTATATGCAGCGCGTTTTGTTTTTATTTTCCAATAACATAGTTTAAATACTAATGGTAAATAAACGCCATTAATCAAGTCATGCAGGGCAAATAACAAAATTGTTTGATGCAACTTCTGAAAATTCTATCAACATATTCACGCTGCTGCGCTTATAGGTTTTCTCTATAACTCAAAATCACAATGTTCTCTTTTGTTTAATTCATTAACAAAATCCTCTACAGAAATCACTCTTTCAATTAAATAACATTATACAGAATTACAATTTCAAAATATCAATAAGTAAAACGAAAATCTTAACTTTAAGGGATTAGATACCGTAAGAGCTAAAATAATTCTGGAGGAGTAACCCATTGAACAAGTGAACCATTTTAAATACCTGGGTTATGAAATTTCCTATTTTAAAAATGAAGATCTGTTTAACAAACTTAATAAATTTAATTATATATGTGGCACAATTAAAATAATATTTAAAAACACAAGAAAGGAAACAAAACTAAAATTTTATAAAGCAGTGGCAGTCCCCTTAATATTGTATGGTAGTGAATTTTGGGTTTTAACTAAAAGAGAAGAGAATATAATTAAAGCAGCTGAAATGAGATTTCTGAGAAGTGTGACTGGCTGCAAACTTATAGATAAGAGAAGAAGTGAAGATATTAGAAACGAGCTAAATATTTTAAAACTTTTAGATAAAATAAAATAATCTTGAAAAAAACTGGAAAGAACATGCTCCAAGAATGAAAGATGTTCGCATTCCAAAAATTATACTTAGTTACAAACCAAAAGGAGACAGGAATGTTGGTAGACCGAAAAAGAGATGGATTCAATTTTTTGAATGAGAATCTATGAGACTGGAACAAGCCACATGGGCTTAATCCATGATTGTTGTTGATGATGACGAAATACTCTCCCCGTGTATTGTATGTACCCTGATAAAATCTAAATCAATGTGCACTTCATTTATATACTCTGGAAAAGCGGCCGGTCAATATTGACTCCAAGTTCTATAAATATCCTTCCTAATATGCTGTATGCAATACTGAATGCGCTATGTAGAGGATTCAGGTTAACGAGCATCGAGAATATATCTGACGTCAGTTCAGGAAGTACAATCTAAACCGATAGTAAGGACAAATTAACTTAGTTTTCTTCTTCTTCGGCTTTCCACCACTTATAGGTTTGCCGTCTTCAGTTTCCATTTATCTCTATCATTCCAATCTCCCTCTTCCAAATTCCTATCATCCATTATAGTTCTGACGTAGGTTTTCCATTTTCATCTTGGTGTGCCACGTTTATTTCTTCCAGGGGGTACCACTGGTATATACTTTTTTGGCCATCTTTCATTTTACATTCTTTGTACATGGCCATACCATTTAAGCGTTTGATTTTCAATCCTCTTAACAACAGATGTGGTGACATTCATTTCTCTCCAAAGGAATTCATTTATTATTTTATCCTGTCTTGTTTTTTGGAGGCTTCTTCTAAAATAATCAAATTCAACTGTTCTAATTTTATTATTTTGTAATTCCGTCAAAGACCTAGTTTCACTTCCATATGACAAAATATTCTGTATTATGCTCTTATGAATTTTCATCTTATTTTCCTTTGTAATATTTTTATTCCAAATTATTCCATGTAATGTCTTAGTTGCATCTTTTGCCATTGCAATTTTAGTCTGTACATTTCTCTCACAGGTACCTGAACTTGCAATTATTGACCCAAGATATTAAAAAAATTCACATTTTTTTTATTTTCCCTGTTTCGAGTATGAGGTTATCCACATCCTTTCCCAAACACATATATTCTGTTTTCTGTAAATTTATATTCAGTCCCCATTTTTTATATTCTTCCATTAGTTTATTTATCATATATTTCACATCATCTTCATCGCCTGCAAAAATTATTTGATCATCTGCAAACAACAATACTTTGTTTTAAGAAAGAAAACTATGGGTATTTCTTAATGAAAATTGCAACAGGCAGAAAGAAGTATATGGCTATTTGTAGGAAAACCGGAGGGAATACACCCAATAGATAGTCCAAAAATAAATGGAAGAATAACATTAATTATGATTTGAGGAGATGAATTATACAGGGAATATTAAAAAAACTCAGGATAGGTGTATATGGAGAGCTTACGTCCGCACGATCGTCAACCTTCGGGTTCGAGAGCGGCAGTGAATTAGCTATTTGACAATGAAAAATGTAAGAACTTAACAAATACGAGGCCAATCACTGCTTTACCCGATTTGTAGAATTTATCTTACTTTCGTTTTTGACATCACATCTTGTGACGTAGAACGTAGTTTTTCATTACATAAATGTTTGAATGTAGATGATTTTTATTTGAAAAATAAAGTATGTATGTTGTATGTCATTATAAAACTAATAATTCTAGAGGATACGTATTTTTTATTAATTTGTAGGGATATTGCACATGATTAAATTCTAAGAATATATAAGGGGTTCAGGAAAAGATCAAGGCAAGTCACTTTTTTGTCGAAATGGAGTTTGAGGTACCATTACATTCTCCCTGGAAAGGGTTATCTTTTAGAAGTTTGAAACTGTAAAAATAACAGTTTAGTCGTGACTTTATTTACCTCCGAATTATGGCATACAGGTAAAGAAGTAGTATGTTGTATAATTAATAGTGATTTTTTACGGTTTCAAAAAAAGTGTATTATCTGGTATTTTCTCGATATATTCTTCATATAATGTACGTTTTCTACATTATAATAAAGTTGTTACTTCAGTCTTATAGTTTATCTGTCACGGATTGCTGACACATTATACAATATATACTTGTACTATCCGACACAGCGGAACATTGCCTTGCTTCGTTTGTGGATGGTTTGCGAACTAATGCCCTGCATAACGCGTACACTCGCTTCACGTCAATCTGTGGCATCGATGAGTGTAATGCAATTATCCTAAAGTTAGCTGGGCGCTTCATTTGCTATTTGTTCCTGACTATACATGGTTAGTATCTACGTTCGTGCGACGCAGCAACAGTGCTGCTATGACTAGAGGTAAACGTTCCGCTGTTTCGTGTAATACTTGACTATACAATGTAATTTTTGTTTACAAATTACCAAGTCATGAATAGCCTGAGCTGTCTGTACGTTTTACGCATACCTTACGATTCGTTCAATAATGTGCGTTCTCTGGTAATACAAATGCTATTTGTCAATGACTATATCTGTAGGCCATCTCTCGTTATCTATGAATCTTCATGGTATTTAATCTATACTCGTTCGCTTATCGTTTAATAGAATTTTGAATTCATTCTCAGTTCAAAATATCGCATTTCACACTTTCACGGCCATGATCAATAATGAAACGCAGATTTGTAATACTATATATACCCACCTTGATACTACACTCTTTAACTAAAATAACTGAATTTAAATTGATTATATAAAAATGTAGTCCACCGGTGTGGTCTCGAGGTAGCGCGCTGCCTTGTCACGCAGCGGGCCCGGGTTCGATCCCCGGTAGGGACAGTTTTTCTGGGTGAGGTTTTTATCGGGGTTTTTCCTCACCTGTAAGGCAAATGTCAGGAAAACTTTAAGGCCCAAACGATCCCCGAAATAATATGGCCATCATCATCATCCTTATCATTATCATCATCATCATCATTATCCTTCACCGGTGTGGAAAGCAACGGGAAGCTACCACACCTACAATTTCCTAGTAAAGCTGCAAAACATAGCATGAAAATGCTATGATTGCAGTGAAGGACCTGCCTTCGGGCAGAATTACTATGGATGGATATATATTAATTAATTAATTCATTCATTCATTCGTTTATTGAACTGTTATTCTTCGAGTTCCTATGTGGATCAAAACATGATCTCTTACTTTTAGATACGAGAAAAGGCTAAGAATATTTGAGAATAAAGGATACGAATACATGGAGAGCTATGTCCGCGAAGCTATAAACCTCCGGTTTGATTGTGCCAGTGAGTTAGTTTATAAAATTAGGCACTTTCCCATCTCACTTAAAATTTTCGTTGTATTTCAGTCATAGTAATAAGTTAAAAACAAATTACAAGCTTAGTAGCCTGGATATATTAAAACTAATATTACACTGCATACAATGGAACCGTTTTAAATTCGTCTATGTGATTGGAGGGAGGATGGCTGTACATTACAGAACGGACTTTAAATGAGAGAAATTATGAATTCCTTATTTTTCGATTTTCATCAACCGAGAAGGAAAATACCTCTGAAAACTGACCGCGGGAGGTATATCCCTATGGTCTCACTCTCATCTGCTTATAGGGACGTGACTTGTCGGGAGAGGATTTTTAACTCCGGTTCACTTATGGATTTTTTTGATTACACAAGGCATACAGAATAGCTCAATGCAGGGAAAACCTCTAAGACAACACTATTATATGAAAAATCACTAATTTATATATTCAAAGTAAACAAGGCGAAATAATAGGCCTACTTCTTCTTCCTTTCATGGTTGAGGCCGATTTGCCTGTTCTGCCCTCATTCCTGATGAAGCTTCTGAGTGAAGGAATAATAATAATAATAATAATAATAATAATAATAATAATAATAATAATAATAATAATAATAATAATAATAATAATAATAATAATAATAATAACATTAATAATATTTTTTTTTAAAGTGATTTAACAATGTAAAAACATCTTCCGGTGTCCAATGATCTGTTGTGTTAAATATTGCATTTAAAATTTCTTCTCTAGTCCTTCCTATTATTCCATTCCCCATCAACTATTCTTTCTTTCTCTCATTGCTATTGTTATGTCCTGAACCCAAGTAAAATTTGGTTTCCCTTCCTTCAACCTCTTGGGTCATAGTCATTTCGATGATCGTTCTTAACTCGTTTTCATGTGACCAAATCGTTGTAGTTTTTTTTGTGCATAATTCAACATATAATTTTTAAATTTCATTTTAGTTTTTGTTAGCCATACATTGTTTCTAATTTTATCTCTTTACATGTTAAATCTTATCTTGTACAAAACTTTATATATATATCATCATCCAGTATAATGACAGCTGGCGCCGTCTTCCGGAAACCAAACGCCATTCCTCTCTGTCCATCCATTGATCTTCCTCCAATCCTCTGATATTCATAGCCGCTTGTACACCTTCTATCCAAGTTTTCTTCGGTCTTCCTCTCTTCCTCCTTTTCATTGGGATCCATTCGATAACAATTTTAGGCAATCTTTGTTCTGCCATTCTTTTGTCATGGCCATACCACTGTAATCTTTTTCTTTTCTATAATGTCTGTGATGTCCGGCTCATCTTGTAAACCCATAATTTCCTTTATTTCTTTATTTCGTATTCTATCCATTCTAGATTTTCCAGCTGATCTTCTTAAAATATCCATTTCTAAACTTAAAATTCTTTTAATTTCCCTGGCAGGAATTTGCCAAACTTCAGCACCATATGTTAAAATACTCTGAATTATCTTCTTCTTAATCATAATTTGTAGGATTTTCATCCTGATGATTTGATATATTTGTAATTTTCTATTTTTTGTAATATTCTTGCTCCACTAAACAGAGTTAAAAGCATTTAGTGCTTGTTTTTGGTTTGTGCGATTAGATTTTTAAATCCACTGTGTTTATCACCTTGAAAATGTCTAGAAGATTTTTGCTATCCTAAATAAGTGCAAATTCAATACTAGGTTTTAGAGTTCTTCTCACATTGTTGAAATATTTATATTTTCCATTTCTTCTCCTATACACAGATACTTAGTTTTCTCTATATTTACATAAAGTCCCCATTTTTTCACATTCTTTATATATATATATATATATATATATATATATATATATATATATATATATAAATTTCAAATAATATAATACTATTAATAATGTACTTACTGAAGTGAGTTGGGTTCACATATAACAGGACTATCAACGGGTTAGTAAATGTCATTAGAAGCTATTATGGAGAAACCTCGAGAGAGCAATTTAGTCTGACAACAGTCCGTTCGTTTAGACTGTCATGTACACAATACGTGTAATGCAAAACTCGTGCATGCATGTTTCACAAGTTTTAAAATTACTGGCAATATTAATCAAAATTTCAAATCAACTTGGGCATTCCATCTACAATTCAAATAGCATAGTTAGCTATTGCTTTCGTATTATATCACTAGAATTTAATCAAATGCGTAGAATGTTAGAAACAGTTCTGTTTCTATTCCAGAGTTTCGGATTGTCGTCATAACAGTCCACCCATTCTAACTTCCGAAAGTTTTGTTCATCGCCAACATGATGTGCAATAAATAGTATATTGCAATACAAGTGAGGTAAGCACTTGTTACTGATCGAGAAAAAGTTTGAAAAAAAAAAAATAGGCGCTTGCGCTGTTTTTTTTTTCTCTCAATTTTCGAGATCTGTTACGTGCTTACCTCATGTGTATTGCATACTATTTTTTGGTCGATGTGACTAATTTTTATTAAATATGGTAATACATGAATTAAAATATTGGTTGCATGTAAATGACTTCTATGAGAAAGAAACATTTGGTGACAGTTGCTATGTAGCTTTTCATTTGTTTTATTATAGGCAAGGATTGTTGACTGTTGAGGCATTTTTATATGTAGTACCGTGATTAGAATCTGTTTGATAATTTTATTATGGAAGGAGTCATGGTAGATGATAGAGAAATTGAAGAAGCCTGGAGAGTGGGATGTTCTGCATTAATTCCGGAAAAGTCTAAAGAAAGGTACGAGTTAGTGTACAAAACATTAAAGAAATGGTTAAATGAAAAAGGCGTGCTGATTAACGAGAAGAATTTGTTGGCATATTTTGTTCTGAGGAATGAGAAATTAAGGTCTGCAGGAAGTTTATGGTCAGAGTACTCAATGCTCAAAGCTAATATAAAGTTAAATGATGGTATTGACATTTCCTCATTTTGTAAATTAATTGCTTTATTGAAAAAGAAGAACGTTGGTCATCGACCGAAAAAGTCTAGTGTTTTTAGCAGGGAAGAAATTACTATATTTTTAAATGAAGCTCCTGATGATGTGTTCGTAATGATGAAGGTAGTAGTATGATTTTGGAATTGCTGGGGCCTGTCGGAGAGAATTAGTTAAAATGATGATTGACGATGTCGAGGACAGGGGTGCAGTTATAATTATTAATATCGCAAATAGCAAGACGAACATTAGTAGATGTTTTGCAGTTACTGAAAAGGTTAATGCAGAAGTTGATTTTTTAGGAATTATAAGGAAATATGTTGCTTTGAGGCCAAAATACTCGTAGTATAGGTGCAGACGATTTTTTTTTGACATTTCGCAATGGGAAGTGCGTCGGTCAGCCTGTAGGAATTAATACTATGGTTGGAGTTCCTTCAAAAATTGCACATTATCTAAAACTAGAAAATGCTAGTTCTTTCACGGGCCATGCGTTCAGGAGAACATCTGCTACTTTGTATGCAGATGCAGGTGCCGATATTTTGTCTCTAAAACGACACGGTGGGTGGAAATCTTCATAAGTGGCTGAAGGTTATGTAGAAAATTCTCTTTAGAATAAGATTAATACAGCAGATAAGATTTTACATTGTGGAAGCGAGATTGAAGTAGGGCCGTCTACTAGCGGAGAAACAAATATGACAACATTGAACTTGAAGAAAATGGACCGTGTTCGTCCAACAGCATTCAATAATTGTAATAATTGTACTATCACATTCAATATATCAAAATAAATATTGTTACTATTATTTTACTTCCGCACATGTGCTTTTTGAGTCCATGTCAGCATTGCGATTTCTTTTGTTTGCATAGCAACCAGGTTAGATGTGGGAACGTTGACTTATTTCCAGTAACAACAATATTAGTAAGTATAAGAAATTAGTCACATCGACCAAAAAAATGTTTTTGTAGCATTTCATAATGAAACATTATAGATCAAATCTGTTTTCATAGAATAGGGCGATGGTTTAGTAACTCCTCCTAAACATTTAATTTTTCTTTATTTTCTAGAATCGTCATTATATTCAACTGGATAACTACTTTGAGCCACCTCAGTATTTATTTATTTATTTTTTATTTTGCTTTTCGGAGCGTGTATTCCAATGCCACCACTGCACTTTTCGTGGTTTTGGTTCCGAACAAGGCGGATAGTTGGGGGATCAAGGTCAGATCAGTTTGTATATGTAATGTGTATTTTATTGTTGTACAGCGGAATGTAAGAGTGATTTGTAGTGAAGTACGTGGACGAGGGGATGAAGATAGAAGGCCGGATGACGCATAGAAGGGAGAAGGTTGAAGCCCGGTAAACCATATGATAGCCTAATCCTGTCGAAAACCCACTAACGTGGACGCCAGATTACATCGTCCCCATCCGACAGACGATTTCCACTATGGACAGTCCCATATGCCTTCTCAGTATGTTCTGCGGAGGAGTGTTGACACTTTTTCAAGAGTCTCTTGTAGTTCAGGGATTAAAAATTGTACACCCCTCTAGTTCCGAAATTGAAAAAAAAATTCAATTAAAATTTCCAACGACGATTCGCCAGCAAGTCCCAAGTAAAAAAATAAAGGTAAGAAAATATACTACCGTAATTTAATTTTCCGAGTAGTCAAACATATTATTATTATTATTATTATTATTATTATTATATTATTATTATTATTTATTATTATTATTATTATTATTAGTAGTAGTAGTAGTAGTAGTAGTAGTAGTAGTAGTAGTAGTAGTAGTAGTATTAGCATTTCTTCATGCTTGAGGTTCTGTTATGTGCCATAAATCTGTGATACGGGTCCTACACTTTTATTCCGAAGAATACCACACTCAGAATTTTACGTCCGGAAACTTCCATTATCTTCGACCAGGTTTGAACCCGGGAAGCTCGGAGTGTGATAACCAGTAATCCATCGGGACGGACTTCTCTGTTGGAGAGCTTATAAATATGTCTCTACAAAAGAAAAAAACTTTTGTATTATTACGTCTGCCTCGATAGCAAAATGACGGGTACGATGCTGACCAGAAACATTGGGATTATTTTTTAGATGAGGGAAATCAAACGACGCGAGTTCTTTTATCCATCTATCCATCTTTATTATTATTTCATGTAAACTCGAACATCCCTCTGTACTTGTGTAGGCCTATTAGAAACTATACGGATTGGAAATTACAATTAAAAAAGATATTATGTAAGAGATCTGATTGTGTGTTACAGATTTGTGGCCTGATATTTTGGTGTTGATATATTTGTTCTGTTATGACGCACGAGTTAATACAGATAACAAGTGCAAAAAATTACTTCTCATTTCATGGCGGTTCAGTCTATTTTATTTCATTATTTCATGGTTTGTTAGCTTTGCCAATCTTGTGTAACATTTCCTCCATTTATAAAGTTACACAATTTCCCAGCAACAAGTGAACATGGAAGTATATCATTAAGCTCTCATCGCCTATTACATTTAGAAATTATCATTCTTGACGGAATCATGGAATTCTGTAGCTAACGACTTTTTAAATAGATACTATTAAATTGTCAGCATCAGAAAGCATTGGTTGTTTAAAAAAGAGACAAAACAAGAAATGGTTTGATGAGGAATGTGCCGACATTGTAAAGAAAAGAAAGCTAGCAAAAAATGAAATGGTTACACGAGCCAAATGAGGTAAATTTAGAGCAATTGGGTAGTGTTAGACGGGAAACCACCAAGTTACTAAAGAGTAAAAAGAGGGAATATTTGAGAGAGAAGATTAATGATCTTGAAATTAATGCAAAAAATAGGAACATTAGAGAATTATATCAGGGAATTAGTATAGAGAAGAAAGGGTTTCAGGCTAGAACAAACATAATTCGGAATGAAAATGGGGATATGATTGCAGATTCCAAGAGTATATTAAATAGATGGAAAAGTTATTTTAATCAGCTATTAAATGTACATACAGAACAGGACATTGAGGAGGATAAGTTACAGACAGCAGAAATGCTAGTCGCAGAGCCAAGTGCATTAGAGGTTGAAATGACAATTGAAAAATTGAAGATGTATAAAGCATCAGGTTCAGATGAGATCCCAGCAGAACTGATAAAATCAGGGGAGAAAAATTGATGGACAAGATACGCTGGTTGCTTAGTATGATTTGGGAAAAAGAAGCTCTTCCAGACGAATGGAAGGAATCAATTATCGTACCAATTTATAAGAAAGGAGATAAAACTGATTGCAACAACTACAGGGGCATCTCATTACTTTCAACTTCGTACAAAATTCTAACAAATATATTAGTAAGCAGACTTACTCCCTATATTGATGCCATTCTAGGAGATCATCAATGCGCATTTAGAAGAAACAGGTCTACAACAGATCAGATTTTTAGTATAAGACAGATTTTAGAAAAGAAATGGGAATATAATGGTACTGTACATCAACTATATGTAGACTTCAAAAAAGCATATGATTCAATTAAAAGGGAGAAGTTATATAGTATCCTGCTGGAGTTTGGAATTCCTAAAAAGTTAGTTAGACTTATTCGAATGTGTCTAAATGGCTCAACGAGTAGGGTGCGTGTAGGCAAACAGTTTTCAGACACTTTTGAAATCCAGAATGGGTTAAAGCAAGGAGATGCACTATCTCCTCTACTAGAGATACTAAAGGACAACACGCACACACTATTGAGTAACACTAAGAAATTAGGACTGGAAGTAAATATCAATAAAACTAAATATATGGTCACACGTAGAAATTCATTATATAATGGAAATGGACAGCTAATGACAAATGAGGGAAATTTTGAGGAATTGGCTGAATTCAAATACCTAGGAACAATAATCACAAATAGGAATGAGATGCACAAAGAAATTAAACATAGGCTCAATTCTGGAAATGCATGCTATTATGCATTGCAGAGACTTTTGATGTCCCAACTCCTTTCAAAAAACGTTAAGCTGAAAATATATAAAACTATTGTTCTACCAGTTATATTATATGGGTGCGAAACATGGACTCTTACTTTAAGGGAGGAAAGGAGATTACGAGTATTTGAGAATAAAGTTCTTAGGAAAATTTTGGACCAAAGAGAGATGAACAGACAGGTGAATGGAGAAGACTACATAACAATGAACTACATGGTCTTTATAGGAAGCCAGATATAATAAGAACAGTTAAGTCCCGTAGACTGCGATGGGCAGGACAGTTGCACGTATGGGGAATGAAAGACGTGCATGGAAACTTCTTGTAGGAAAGCCAGAAGGAAAACGCCCAGTTGGTTAGACTAAGAATGAGGTGGGAGAACAACATTAACTATGATTTGAGGGAAGTAGATTATACAGGGAATGATTGGAAAACATTAGCTCAGGATAGGGATGTATGGAGAGCTTATGTCCGTGCGGCCATGAACCTACGGGTTCGATAGTGCCAGTGAGTAAGTAAGTAAGAGTAAGTAAGTAAGTAAGTAACGACTTTTTAAATATATGAATTAATTTACTCTTGTTCAGTAAAGAAAAAACACACTCCCTTCTGATAAATTTGCTGAGCGAGCTGAATTTTTGGTAACGTGCATGTTTCATATGCCGTGAGATCAGTTCCAAGCCCCGACAATATGCTTTTTCATAAACAAATTCCATCAACATCTGGATGTATTCATAACTATAGGCACTTCACTGTTGGTGAAAGTGACCAAAATTTCATACAAGATGTCCAACTTATTTCTTATAATTTTTCGTTGTGTTACTAATGAAAAATTGTCAATATTTTGTAATATTGGCCAATGTTAACTATGCGCAAATAAGCAGTGAAAATGAATGTAAGAAAAATTCCGTTTGGATAACAAACTGAAAAATAAACGAAAGAGAAGTTACAGACAAGCAAATTGATAATTCAACTTATTTAGCAAATTCTATTCCTCCTGTAGGCATTGTAGCGATTAATATGATAGGAGACATATAAACTAAGATACAACTCTAATATGCATGGATCTGAAACTAAAATGTTCAGAAATATATTAAATTGTTATTAAAATTAAATAAATCTATAAATAATGAAAATAGAATATATTACTAATATCGCTATAAAAATATGTATGTGAAAAAGTAGAAATATATCCAGGTAAAAATTCCACGTACATTTGTCTAGAATAAAATACTGTAAAACGCTACCTGCTATACAAATGACAAATAATGGAATAAAGAGGTATTGTCAGAACTCTACCTACTACCCAAGTTACAAATAATATAGGAACACAAAAAAAAAAGGGTATTGTCAAAAGAATATAACTAATTCCAATTAGCAGGCTATACAACTAATAAGAAATATTCATTCTTTAAGAAAAGATAACATTAGTTATCTATTAAATATCAAAGAACCAATTTACCCAGTTCTTAGAAATGTTATACATACTAGTAAATAATATTATTGTAACATAAATATATATTCAATTGTAAGGAGTGGATTCGAGAAAAGTGGGAGGAGCCACCGCCTTTATAAGCGAGAACTTATATCAAAATACACTCACTATCACTATCAGTGACTCTGTGTTCAGTGTTGGAACATCGTAGACCTGCAGACCGCGATCTCCGATTCAGTTTAAATATTAGATTCGTCCGAGAAATAGTTAAATTTAAAGTTATAGTCCGTTAAGCATTTGGACTTTGAAAATATTGATTCGAGCACGTGGACCTCTAAGTATTTCATTGACTCCACTCATAGATAAAACTTTGTAACTGTATTATCAAAATTGTATTTCTCCGTAAATAAACAGTTTCTTGGATTCGTTAATATTGAGTGTACATTTATACGTTGTTCTTTTGCTTATAAAGAGTTCATAACCCTGAGATCTCTTGCCTACCACCGAGCTCCGGTACAGCATATACTAATATTATATACAAAATAATAAAACATCATCTTTAATTCATTTAAGAAGTCGGTGCAACATAATCCAGATAAATTATTAGGAACTAATATTAATTTGCTTGTCTGCAATTCTTCTTTCAACCAGTTGAATTTATTTGGTTTAGTTTATTTATAGTCAGAGTGCAAATTAATTAAAGCGAATAAATCTGGTTTGCTACTACTGTATATATACAGGGCAAGTCAAAATGTTGTGCAGGTTTTCAGAAATTTATTATGTGAAATGTAATGAACATATAATACTGTGAGACATATTGTATGAAAGGTAAACTCTCAAAGTTTTTTTTTAAATATTCACAGATGTTCTATGTGAGCGCCTTTTGTTACACGACAGATGTCAAGCCGATATTCAATCTCCTGCCAAACTTTCTGTAGCAGTCCGCGGTCGATATCAGCAATGGCTGCTGTGATGCGGGCACGCAGTTCATGCAGTGTTGTTGGAAGTGGTGGTACGTAACATGATCCTTTACAAGACCCCACATGAAGAAATCACACGGGGTTAGATCGGTGAACGAGTGGCCAATGAATGAGTTGTTGATCACCCTGAGATGCACGGCCTATCCAGCGTTGTGGTAAAAGCCGTATTCAAATGGTCTCGAACACTGCCATGGTAATGTGGAGGGGCACCATCCAATTGCAGAATGAAATCTGGACTATCCGCTTCAAGCTGCGGAAGGAGCCATTGTTGTAGCATATCAAGGAAAACATGTCCGTTCACAGTACGTTCATGAAAGAAAAAGGGCCCATAAACCTTTGCATGGGAAATGGCACAAAAGACATTCACTTTCGGAGAATCGCGTTGATGTTCCAGAGTTGCATGGGGTTACCAGTTCCCCAAATCCTTACATTGTGTCTATTCACTTTTCCTGAAAGGTGGAAAGTCGCTTCATCACTGTAAACTACCCTCTCATGGAACTCATTCTCTTCCATTAATGCGAGAAAATCAACACAGAAGGACGACATCTAGGCCCTGCCATCCACCCCTTGGGATACCTCGGTCGTCATGACCATACTCCCAAGTCCTAGTTCTAGTCCTCCCTAATCTAATCTCGCGTCCACGTTCAAGTTCTCGGTCCTTTAACCAACACTCCAGGGAGAGAGTGTTGGAGTTTTGCACTTCTGGGCAATTGATGAGCTACATAGTACATCAGGTCACTCAATCCTGACGACCCCACAGTTGGTCCACGGGCTCCATGAGCCTAGCCGGGAGGACTGCTGTCGCAGATCCACCGACCATTCCCCTGTTCTGCCTCCAGGGACGTGTCCTGCAGCCGTTGTGAGACCGGCTAGGGCTACAAGCCCAACAGTGTGAGACTTTAGTACATCCAGGTGCTCATATCCTGGCGACCCCACAGTTTGTCGACGGGCCCGTAGGCCAAGCCAGGAACCAGTACAGTAGCTCCCCGCTGGACTGGTCCGAGCCGAGCCCTGGTGTGCCCCCAGGGACGCCTTCTGCAGCTGTTGTGGGCCAGCACGGAGCTCGCAAGCTCCAACAGATGAGCAATTAGTACGACAAGGCGCTCAACTCTTGCCTACCCCACTAATGGTTCACGAGTCCCTTGGACTTAACCGGGAGGACTGTCTAGCAGATCCACCTATCTTTCCCCCAGTGCACCAGCTGGGGACGTGTTTGGTTGCTGAAGTGGGTCCAGCCTGAGCTTTTAGTACGTCAGGTCGCTCAACTCCTGACGACCTCACAGATTGTCCTTGGGTCACTCGGTTCCAGAGTCGGCGCTAAGTCCCTCCTCCAAAAGACCGCGCTTCCTCCTTTCCCGAGCATATCGACCTGGTGGTAATTCCCAGCATTACGCCCGGTATTGTCCCATCCAGCCCGTTCGCAAGACTAGGCCTTGTCGTGTAGCTGCTGTGAGGCAGCCCACTGAGCAATGTAGGCATCCAGGGAGCTCATCTCCCATGGTGCCCCCACAAAGGTCCTCGGGATAAACCAAGAGAAGGGAGCGGGCTGAACTCCACAATCTCCCACCGCCTCGCCACGACGGCCGCTGATCCCGTTGTGGGCACGGGGCAATTGAGCTTTTGTACAACAGGGCGCTCCTCTCCTGTTGACCCCACTTATGGTCCGCGAGTCCATCGGACTTGGAAGGGAGGACTGACTAGCAGATCCACCGACCTTTTCCCCACTACGCCACCGAGGGGACGCGATTTGCTGCTGAAGTGAGCACAGCACGAGCTATGTAGTGCATCAGGTCGCTCGAGTCCTGACGACCTCACAAATGGCCCGCGGGTCCGGTCTGGACCTAGCCGGGAGGAGTGCAAGCAAACCACCGACCGTTCCCCTATCCGCCGCCCGGGGACGCGCCCTGTTGCTGTTGTGAGCACAGCTGGGGCCCGATAAAAACAAAAGGACGCTCGCAAAGCATAATCGGCGGGTTTTAAGGCTTGAACCAGTTGCAAGTGGTAGGGTTTCATCTGTAAACGTTTCCGGAGAATCCGCCATACAGTTTTTTGTGGTAGTTGAAGTTCTGTCGCTCCCCGGTAGGTGGATTTCTGTGGACTCCGCACGAAGCATGTGCGAACGCGTTCGACTGTCTCTTCACTCGTCGACGGACGGCCAGTCGATTTTCGTTTACAGATACAGCCTGAATCCCTAAATTGTGTGTACCACTTACGAATGGATCTCCCATCCGGCGGGTCTTTATCGTATCTGGTACGGAAATGTCGTTGAACACTAGTCACAGAGTTGTTTACATGGTAATCAAGCACACAGAAAGACTTCTGATCCCCAGTCAACGCCATTTTCCTTTACTGCTCTGCTGTTGACATCTTGCGGGTGAACGCGGAACTTTAGAAGTGGACAACTAAACTTTGAGAGTTTACCTTTCATACAATATGTCTCACGATATTATATGTTCATTACATTTCACATAATAAATTTCTGAAAACCTGCACAACATTTTGACTTGCCCTGTATATATATGAAAATTCAGAAGCTACAAAGAAGCTGGCCGGTTTTTTAAGTTTTTTATGGTATTCCAACTTTGTTTATTCTTAAGTTTTTATGCGATCGGATTCTCTTACATTAATTTTATGTTTTTATTGGTACATAGGATATGTTGGCTAATATTACAAACTATTGACTATTTTCCATTAGTAGCGTAATGAAATGTTAACTGAAATAAGTTGAAAGTCTTGTATGAAAATTTGAAAACTTTTACCAACAGTGAACATGACGAGAAGAGGCTTCATCTCATAATTCCTGGAGAAACATGACAGAAAGATCGTTTATTGCCATCGTTACAGTGATTAAACTAATTAAAAACTGTATATATTAATGTTCGTAATAAACTCGGCCGCGGTGGACTAGTGGTTATGCTCCTTGCCTCTGGTCCCAAGGGTCGCGGGTTCAAACCCGGCCGAGATTGATGGATTTTTTAGGACGAAAAAATCCAAGGAGCAAGTCCCCCGGGAGGGACTTTAAACCGTAGGTCCCGAGTCTGAAGATTTTCAGGCTCGTAAAAAATCCTTAAGCCTGAATGAAAAGGCCTCTAAGCAGAATTTACCGAATTTTCCCGTCCTAGTACTACCTTGGTTTCATAGATGTCAGTATGAGGCGGAACGCTGACCACGTACCACTTAAAATGATATCTATACGAAAACAAGTGTAACTAAATTAGTATGGTTCAAATTCTTCCCTGTAGGGGGAGAGCGTCTAAATCTCTGTAAAGGGGAAACATGGGCTTTAAAAAAAATAAAAAAATAAACTCATGTTCCCTTTTTTTACACGCTTTATATTAGCTTGACCTGTATCTATCTATGAAACGGAATCTTTCAACACGATTTTCACCCACTTAAAAACATTGGATCGACTTGCAACTTTGTATACTTGTAAAGGACCAATGGCAATACAATAATTTCATAGTTTTTTTTTCTAAGATCCTGGCTAGGATCATCAGGACATAAAAAAATAAAGACCGGTATAATAGGTTGCGGAGTGTATTGACTTCTTAGTCTATCGATGTGGTAGCTCAGTTGGTAGAGTGGTGGACTGTAGTGATATATAATTTCAGTAATCCATAGGTCGCTGGTTCAATTCCGGCCCGGAGGATTCTTTTAGAAGAGTATTACTTTTAGCTCATACTACAATAGTATCGAATTTAAAGATATTTACATTTTTAGAAAACCAAACTAAAACATAAGAAAATACATAATAAATAATGAATGGAGAACATATTTTAATTGACTCACCTCATACATTTTCAAACTTCTTTGATACCGACGGTTTCAGACAAAATCATGTCCTTCATCAGTCATGGCGTCCATTGATGAAATTCCATGACTGATGAAGGACATGATTTTGTCTGAAACCGTCGGTATCAAAGAAGTTTGAAAATGTATGAGGTGAGTCAATTAAAATATGTTCTCCATTCATTATTAATGATATAACCTCATAATGTTTACTTCCCGATATTAATTTAAATATAAATACATAATAGTTTAAAAAACTAAAACAACACGCTTTATTAGAAAACCGAACTAAAAAATGAAAAATAATTTTAATTTCCAATACGCTTGGGATAAAATTAAAGTGGTCAAACAAATCTGCAACACATGTAGAATAAAACTAGAGTTATCTACAAAAAAAAATAATTTTACCATCAAAAGCGTGTGGTGCTCTATATAAATTAATATGTTTGATAATAAACAGATATTGGTAAAAGTAAATAAGTCTCTAAGAAGAAAATGTAAAAAATCATAAAAAGCAACCCCACGCTTTTGATGGTAATTTTTTTTTTGTAGATAACTCTAGTTTTGTTCTAGATGTGTTGGAGATGATTTTTTTGTTGACCACTTTAATTTTATCCGAAGCGTGTTGGAAATTAAAATTATGTATCATTTTTTAGTTCGGTTTTCTAATAAAGCGTGTTGTTTTAGTTTTTAAAACTATTATTTATTATTGGTACATAGGATATGTTGGCCAATATTACAAACTATTGACTATTTTCCTTTAGTAGCGTAATGAAATGTTAACTGAAATAAGTTGAAAGTCTTGTATGAAAATTTGAAAACTTTTACCAACAGTGAACATGACGCGAGGTGCGATAAACGAAGGCTTCATCTCGTAATATCTCGAGAAACATGGCAAGATGATCGTTTATTGCCATCGTTGTAGTGATTAAACTAATTAAAACTGTATATTTAATGTCCGTAATAAATTCATATTATCTTTTTCTTTTCGATATCAAATTAACACTAAATTAGATAACAAAACGAATACTCATCTCGTAATTTGTCCAGAAGCATGACGCGAAGATCGTTTATTGCCATCAATTAAACAGATTGAATAATAAAACTGTATATATATACCTCTCGTGTAAATTGAGAATACTACATATATAAGATAAATAAATGTGTGTGTTAGGATACTTGAGTGCCTCAGATGGTTAGAGCGCTAAACTTACAGAGTTTAGAGACTCGGGTTCAAATTCCGACTCAGGCATATATTTTTCTTTTCATGTTATATATATATATATATATATATATATATATATATATATATATATAGCCAGAGGGAAAACGCCCAGTTGGTAGACCAAGAATGAGGTGGGAGAATAACATTAACTATGGTTTGAGGGAAGTGGATTATACAGGGAATGATTGGAAATCATCAGCTCAGGATAGGGATGTATGGAGAGCTTATGTCCGCGCGGCCATGAACCTACGGGTTTGATAGTGCCAGTGAGTGAGTGTGTGAGTATATATATATATATATTTGGCAAAATGGTAGAGTTAGAAACTTGAATTCGAGAAGTCCCGAGTTTAAACCTGGTACAACCAATCTGATCTTTCTTTTATTATTATCTTGAAGGCAAATTGGGGATTGCAATTTCATTAGCAGGACATATCATCATATTCACAATTTGAAAAATAAAAAAAAAATAAAATAAAAAATTATGCGTAAAAAATAAATAAAGTCCACCTTCATTCCCTTGTACGCAGCGGATCCAAATTCAATCCCCGGTGGGGACAAGTTTCATGGGTGAGGTTTCCTTCGTTTTTTCCGTCATATGACCTTCACAATCATCCATATCATATTCGCCTTGTTTGATATGAATATGTGAGTGGATATTGTGTTTTGTCTAGAATGTTCATGTTATCTCGGAGATGGCCCTTGCATTGAGCTGGAGTGATCACTCATCTGGGAAGCCTTTCAAGTCCTGGTGTGGCCCAAACGGTCCCTGAAATCATATGGCCATCGCAATCATCATTAATATCCATCTTAGGTTAAGCTTAGGATTAGGGACTCTCCTGGCGCACCATTATCATCATCATCTCCCATCATATCATCGGGGCAACGTAACCCCGCCTTCCAGGCGCCCCAACCTCAGATGTGGGTTACAAGTACGCCATTCCAGGAGAGAAATCAGGAATGTCGAAAGACAAACCTGGGGCATTTGAAAAAAATTTGCTTTATGGTGCTTAGTTTTAGATACTGACCAGAAAAAAAAAAATTGAAACAGCAGAAATTATATTCTTGAGATCTGTTAATGGACGGGAGAAGAACAAGAATACCAGCTAAGAGATGGATAGACAGTGAATACACATCCAATACGTCTTCTCCGAGGAGTGATTTTGGAAATAAATATGATGAAAATCCTACAAATTATGATTAAGAAGAAGAGGAGAGATCTGTTAACGGGGTGCGCTTTACTGAATAAGAAAATAAGTGAAGATATAAAGTAATTTAAACTAATAGACGAAATAAAATTGTACAGAAATGATTGGAAACAACACCCTCCAAATAATAAAAAAATGCATTCCCAACACTCCTGATAAATTACAATCCAGGACGTAGAAAAAAAAAAAAATAAAAACTATGACCGAAGACCACACATAGGGCCAAACAGTGTTTAAAGAATGCAACCTGAACAAGCATCATAACGCATAAGGTTTTATTTCCATGAAGTTTAAACGATTTTTATAAGTTAATAAGGAATAATTCTTTTACGAAGAATTATTGTGGAAATTGTTAGTGATTGAGAATGGGACATTTGCCATTCGGATGATTTTTTATTTGTTCTTCTGATATAACTATTAATACAGTATGTTTTTTCAAATGCATTTGGGGGGTTGTTTAAAGTAAAAACCTATCTGTGATTTCTTATTTTTCATGTTGACTGTGCATGCTCATTTTAAGAATGACAGTTTTGACGTCAGCTGTATGAAGGATAACACAATTGCCGGCTTGAAAATACTCGTTTTAGCTGAACACTTTGCTTGTTTTCGCCAATTGTTTCGCCTTCCCCAGTATCAAATCCCTTCATTTGATTGGCAAACTTCGCTCTAGGAATTCGAATCACACAAAAGGGTTTTTCTGTTACATTAGGCCTACAAGCGAGTACAACGGTCTCACGCCTGGAGTTCAATTTAAAAACGTTTACATTCTAAATGATTCAGAAATTTCAATCTAAAGCTTAATCCTACATTAGAACTGTGTTTAGCGAAATTAATTGGATTTCTGATTAATATTGTATTTCATTTAAATTTTTATATTTCAGCAGTCAGTTTGTCATTTCAGTGGAATAACTTATCTGTAAACTTCGCCTTTTTATTTATGCCTATTTACCTCATGCCCCAAATGGGAGTCAATGGCCAAATCAAAATTTCACACTCAATGATTTTATTTTATTTACAACCAGATCACAGTCGTGTTTTCGCCTCGAATTTATTAAGTGAGGGTTATCATACTAAAGAAAGTTCCTCCTTTTTTTAACATTCTGAATAGGTCATGGCATTATTTTGCTGTGAAACTGGCTCTCTAAGAAATACGGCTACCAGATTGTATATATAGTGCATGAATGTCAGCACATTAGCGCATGCAGGAGATAATATAAAACATTTATGACGTTGTGTAGAAAAATATAATTGACATATTTACATCATAGGACATCAGAAATTAATTAGTATATTTAATGTTGCTTTAAATTTCTCCACTAGAGTGCATTCTTACAATATGCGATCCTTTGGCAATAAATAATATGATCTGGTTGCCGTGATGAACAAAATAAGCAAATGAAGCGACCAATCGTTTCTCATTTGTTTTCAAACATCGCCATTTACATTAAATATATACATATTTTAAAATAACTATATTTAAATAATGATTTGTGGGTAAACAGCTTAATTTTATTCGTTAAATAATCCTAACAAATGCCACTCTTGATTTCCAATTTATCTAAAGAATTTGGAAATCACTCATTTAACTCATGCCCCAAATGGGAGTCGATGACCAATCACGTTTCAATGATTTCTGTTTTACAACCAATCACAGTCGTGTTTCACCAAATATTTATCAATATTAAAATTTACCATATTAAAGAAAGCTCCTCCTTTTTAATATTCTGAATAGGTTGACCATTATTTTGCAGTGACTGACTCACGAAGAAATACGGCTACCAATTGTATATATAGTGCATGGATGTCAACACATAGCGCTTGCAGGAATTAATATAAAAACATTTGTAGCAATTGATTATACCACCAAAAAAAGAAACCCGGTTTGCACTTTCTTAAATGTATTTTTTCCCAGGTAATAATCCAGAAAAATATAATTGTCATATTTAAATCATACGACATCAGAAATTAATTAATATACAGTTTGATGTGTTTAATTTTTTCTCCATTAGAGAGCATTCTTACAATATTGCGTTCCTTTGGCAATAAATGGTATGATCTGGTTGCAGTGATAAACAAAAGAAGCAATTGTAGCGTACCAATCGTTTCTCATTTGTTTTCAAACATCGCCGTTTACATTAATTATATACATATTTTTAATAACTATAGATAATTAATGATTTGTGAGTAAACAGCTTAATTTTATTCGTTAAATAGTCCTAACAAATGCCACTCTTGATTTCCAAATTCTCTACATAAATTCACGTTTATCGATAATTTGGAAATCACTCGTGGCATTCTAATGATAATCTATATAAATATGATGTTACTACATACGCTATACTAAGACTCCATAGCCTTCTGTCTGTTCTTTGTATTTTCAGTTTCCAGGCTTCTGTTGAACATATTTTAATTTACTTCGTCTTTCCACGTCCATTTTTGTTTTCTCCTTCATGTCATTGTTATGGTTTGCTATTGATGAATTACTTTACGCCAACTGTATTATTCCATTCCCATAAATAATAATACAGGGTGGACCGCTCGAATGGACCTAATTTCAATTGCTTGTTACTGGCAAACGGTTGAAGATAGAAACTTAATACAACGTTCATAGTACAGAAAAACTCACCAAGTTTCGAATCCTGTCGGTAGATGGCACAAAGATACGTTTCTCGTTCTTAGATTTAATTGTTTGTGAAAATGGCGACTCCGCAGATGAAAGCGCAAGCTGTTTTGTGGTATGCGGAGTTTAAATCAATCATTAGAGTTCAAAGGGAGTTCCGGCGTGTGTTTAACCGTGATGCTCCAACTGCTAGAAGCATAAAGAAGTGGCGTGATACATTATTAGCTACAGGATCTGTGTTGAAGAAGCATGGTGGTGGTCGCAGAGCATCCGATGAAATGGTAGCAAATGTTCAAGCCGCATTTGAGCGAAGCCCTCGGAAGTCATTAAGAAGAGCTTCGCGGGAACTTCAAATACCAAAATCGACATTACAACGGATTGTCCACAAACGCCTCAAACTGCACGCATATAAAGTGCAGTTAGTGCAACGTCTGGAGCCGAATGACATGCCGAAACGAGTGGAATTCGCCAATACGATGCTGGACCGTCTCGGCGCTGATCCTGACTTCATGACCAGATTTTCTTCTCGGACGAAGCCACTTTCCATTTGTCAGGCAAGGTAAACCGGCATAATGTGCGGATCTGGGGATCGGAGAATCCTCACGCTATTCAAGAGCATGTTCGTGATAGTCCGAAGATGAATGTTTGGTGCAGTTTGTCACATAATAAGGTCATTGGACCGTTTTTCTTCGCCGAGAAAACTGTTCGTGGTACCACATATCTTGACATGCTGGAGCAGTTCTTCTTTCCACAAATTGAACAACTGCAGCCTAACATCGTTTTCCAGCAAGATGGTGCTCCTCCCCACTGGTCCAATGAAGTTCGTACGACTTTGGACAACATTTTCCCTGGCCGTTGGATTGGTAGGGGAGGACCAATCGCGTGGCCCCCGAGATCTCCCGATTTAACACCACTGGATTTCTTTCTCTGGGGCTATGTCAAAGATAAAGTTTACACCACCCCAGTCAAAGACCTTCGTGAGCGCATCATAGAGGCTATTGAGAACATTCCAGAAGACATACTCCAACGTACTTGGCAAGAAATTGTTCATCGCTTTGATATCGTCACAGTGACTGCTGGGGCTCATATAGAGATGTGGTGATCTGGATATCAAAACTTGGTGAGTTTTTCTGTAATATGAACGTTGTTTTAAGTTTCTATCTTCAACCGTTTGCCAGTAACAAGCAATTGAAATTAGGTCCATTCGAGCGGTCCACCCTGTACTATTAACACACATTGAGCATGAGTTATATTATGCTTCTTCGGCGGTTTATGTACACGTCATGAATCATATGGCCATCATCATCATCATCATCATCATACTTATCATTATCATCATCATCTTCATCATAATCCTTCGCCGGTGTGGAAAGCAACGGGAAGCTACCACACCTACAATTCCCTAGTAAAAGCTGCAAGCATAGCATGAAAATTCTATGATTGTAGTGAAGGACCTGCCTTCGGGCAGAATTACTATGGATGGATGTATCGATTAATTAATGCAATGTACGTTTATGCCAGTAATAATAACAATAATAATCTATCTGTATCTTCGGGTTTTTACAGTTTTACAGCAGCTGCCGTCTTCCCTGCCAAACAATAATAATAATAATAATAATAATAATAATAATAATAATAATAATAATAATAATAATAATAATAATCTTTCTTTATTAGGAATTTCTCTATCATACGGTAGTTTCATACAACCCATTGTAAATTTTACTCCTCCATAAATCCCCATTCTTTGCATCATTCTGTAATCTTTCGATACTCCAATGCACCCCTTGAACCCACTGTTATTTTGATCTCCCATTTCTTCTGTTGCCCTCCGCTTCAAAATTTAATATCTCTTAGGTATCCTGTCATCTGATATCCTCTTTACGTGGCCAAACCATTTTAGTATTCTTTCTTCGAATAATAATAATAATAATAATAATAATAATAATAATAATAATAATAATAATAATAATAATAATAATAATAATAATAATAATAATAGTAATAATAATAATAATAATAATAAATTGTGAGGTCCGGAAAGTTTTTAATGACGATGATTGATGAACGTATTAATATTAATAATAATAATAATAGTAATAATAATAATAATAATAATAATAATGATAATAATAATAATGATAATAATAATAATAATAATAATCTTTCTTTATTAGGAATTTCTCTATCATACGGTAGTTTTCATACAACCCATTGTAAATTTACTCCTCCACAAATCCCTATTCTTGCATCATTCTGTAATCCTTTCGATACTCCAATGCACCCCTTGATCCCACTGTTATTTGATCTCCCATTTCTTCTGTTGCCCTCCGCTTCAGAATTTAATATCTCTTAGGATATCCTATCATCTGATATCCTCTTTACGTGGCCAAACCATTTTAGTATTCTTTCTTCGAATAATAATAATAATCATAATAATAAATAATAATAATAATAATAATAATAATAATAATAATAATAATAATAATAATAATAATAATAATAATAATAATAAATTGTGAGGTCCGGAAGTTTTTAATGACGATGATGATGAACGTATTAATAATAATAATAATAATAATAATAGTAATAATAATAATAGTAATAATAATAATAATAATAATAATCTTTTTTATTAGGAATTTCTCTATCATACGGTAGTTTTCATACAACCCATTGTAAATTTTACTCCTCCACAAATACCTATTCTTTGCATCATTCTGTAATCCTTTCGATACTCCAATGCACCCCTTGAACCCACTGTTATTTTGATCTTCCATTTCTTCTGTTGCCCTCCGCTTCAGAATTTAATATCTCTTAGGTATCCTGTCATCTGATATCCTCTTTACGTGGCCAAACCATTTTAGTATTCTTTCTTCGAATAATAATAATAATAATAATAATAATAATAATAATAATAATAATATAATAATAATAATATAATAATTAATAATAAATTGTGAGTCCGGAAAGTTTTTGATGAACGTATTAATAATAATAAATAATAATAATAATAATAATAATAGTAATATAATAATAATAATAATATAATAATAATAATAATAATAATAATAAATTGTGAGGTCCGGAAAGTTTTTAATGACGATGATTGATGAACGTATTAATAATAATAATAATAATAATAATAATAATAATAATAATAATAATAATAATAAATTGTGAGGTCCGGAAAGTTTTTAATGATGATGATTGATGAACGTATTAACAATAATAATAATAATAATAAAAAAAATAATAATAATAATGTGGAGAGTGAATAAAATATAGAAGTCGTAAATATATATCTAGGATAGCTAAGAAATGAAATCATTTAAAGTTAGTAGCATAGCATTTAGAGCGCACACAAGAACCTCAAACCACTATTGGAAATGGTAGTCAAAGAAATGGATGGATTTTATCCTTGTATTGGATTTGTCTGCCATGCAGTTTAGAACTGAATTAAATACTACGTAAAAATGCACGGTTGTCAGTACAACTGACTAGTTTATAACTCAGAGACTTTACAGATTCTTCAAAATTAATGGATGTTCACTGAGAATTCTATTTATTTTTTTTATTAAGAGTAGTTTATGTAGATAATTGATTTCTTAAAACTATGTCTGTAATCTATTACTGTATTTACAAATCACTTCGCCACTATAGTTTGGTTCTCTTGTTTTTTAAATGTAAGTTATTTTATTCCCTTAAGAAAATGACGCTAACATTATAGCGTCACTAACTAACTAACTAACTAACTCACTGGCTCTATCGAACTCGTAGGTTCTTGGCCGTGCTGACATAACTCTTCATACATACCTATCCTGAGCCAATGTTTTCCGATCATCCCCTGTATAATTTACATATCTCAAACCATGGCTAATGTTATTCTCCCACCTCATTGTTGATATATAAACTTGGCGTTTTCCCTCTGGGTTTCCTACAAGAAGCTTCCATGCACCTCTTTCATTCCCTATTCGTGCCAGATGTCCAGCCCAACGCAGTCTACGAGACTTAACTGTTCTTATTATATCTGGCTTCCTATAAATACCATGTAGCTCACTGTTATGTAGTTTTCTCCATTCACCAGTCTTCATCTCTCATCCTAAGTACTTTATTCTCAAATACTAGTAATCGTCTTTCCTCTCTTAAAGTAAGAGTTCATGTTTACATCCATATAATATAACTGGGAGATTAACAGTTGTATATATTTTCAGTTTAACGTTTTTTGAAAGAAGTGGGATGACAAGAGTCCCTGTAATGTATAATAGCACGCATTTCCAGAATTGAGCTCTTGTTTAATTTTTTGTGCATCTCATTGCTATTAGTAATTATTGTTCTCCGATTGAGGGTCTTTCCACTTTCAGCGGTTGCCCTTTTACCAGCCGGCTGCTGGCCCTTCACATCCACATGTGTCAATCACAGAGATAGATGATCAACAGCCAGTGTAGGGGTGACATGTGGTTAGCATGTCGGTCCCCCAGCCGTTATAGCTGGTTCCTCAACCTGGAGCCGCTACTTATTGTAGCTACCCAATTGCCTCACGATGCTGGGTGGGCACCGGTCCCATACTGGCCGAAATACCATGAGAAAATGTCTTCCCCCATGGAGACTCGAACCAGCGCAAGTCCCGTAGCTCTGCGCCAAGGCTTTCTACCTTAACCGCTCGGCTACGGCGGTTCTTAAGTATTTTAATTAAGCTACCTCTTCAAAATTTCATTTCCATTATATAATGTATGTGTAAAACCGGGTACTTCTTCTATCTCTCTGCAACTTTTAACTCGAACTTTCGGGAATTTAGGAAAACGTATAAATGTGTCTTAAAGGAGAATCTCTAGACACCAGTGTAGTTCCTTTACAGTTGATGTTGAAATTGTGTGCTGCATCTAATATTAATTTAATTTTGTTCTGCAAATCCATTGATATTTGTTCTACTGAACATTGCTAAGTACCATAAAAGAGCCGAGATTTGGGCTTATAGATATTGCACAATCTTGAAAATATTGATTACTCTTAGGTAAATTATCCATTAACACATTCGCGTCAAAAGACGAAGTAGACTCGCCGGCTGTTAAATGGCCTTCAACTCAAAATACTCGCTTAATTCTGATTTTATATATTTCCAAAATTTTGTACATCCATTGGCAGTGTAATCTTTTGTTAACATTTATAAATAGTAGAGGAATGTGTTTTTGCTTCACCATTATTGTGATCTAAAGTGCCGTTATCATTTGTTTGTTTTGAATGTCTGAAAATTGGCAATATAATTTACGGTAACTTAAATCCGGTTTCTGGGAGAATGTATTGAGCATTTAAACCTGAACCGTTGGATTTAATGCTCAATACATTCTACCAAAAAAATGGTAAAAAATATGCCAAATGTTTACCGCAAATAAATTTATCAATTCAGCAGTAGAGTGGAAGGGCGGGTTAGGTATATGAAGTGTATAAATTGGGAACAAGAAAGTTGCACAAATTGAAAGGTGGAGAAACTGTAACATATTAAGCCTATATGTAATGTTTTTATATTTGTGCAAAAATGAACTACTCGATTCTGCTGCAGATCACATCCGATTATATTCCCAGATTTGAGGCAAGACCATATCTATATACGCAGCGCAGTTAAAAAATAATGAACCGAATGTTATAGAAATCTTTTATAGTGTAACAAGAACAGACCTTCTCTTCCAATCCAATGTTCCAAACGTCAGTGGTTATAATATATCTGGCTTAACTTGGCAAAGAGAGGGATGGAGATATAAGGGTAGGTCTTTGGCAGATTTCGCTTAGTCACAAAAGAAAGAACCCACCCTGTTGTCAGTTTTCGTCTTCCCCCTTGCCCCTGTTAACATCTGGCGAAGAAAATCCGACAACATTGGTGCTGTTAAATCAATATTGAAGTATGTTGAAGAATGAGTGGCGTGGATAATACACAGAGAGAGGTTAACTAATTTAAAGAAAGAAGAAAAAATGTGAAAAGATTTATCAGTATTTGTCTCTAATAAGTTACATTATTCTGTAGCACATGCAATAATTAATTGTAATTATAAGTGATAAATGACGGATATTTTACTAGTATTTAAAATTGAATTAATGCATGATATAAATACAAAATTAAAATTACAAACTATTTTAATTGTAAATTCAGTATGGAAGTAGATTCATTTTTCAGCGTATATGCAATTCCAGGCTTGTTATTGGTTCGTCTGAGTTATGTAATTAATGCAGTTTTAAGTTTTCAGGTAGAGGCGCTTTCTATTTTTTATTTGCTATTAGCTTTATGTGATTCGTGTTGTGAGTGTTTGTGTTATGTGTGGTGGAGCAGGTCAACTGGCCGGCAAGAGGTGGCGGTCTACGTTCGGTCGTCCTAGCAAACTGCCTACTTTGGGAGATGTCGACCCCACGGGATCATACTGCCCTGTTCCTGAGGACTGGCTGGCGAGGAAATATGGTACGACTTCATTTTTCGACAATGTTGATATAGTTGGTCCAGCAAAAAGTGCTACTCGTAAATAAATACTTCTTATTGTATGGATATGTTAAAACTATGCAAGGGTATTCCTTTTTGAGTTGTAATCTAATAATACGTTTTTATCACAAATGATTTTGGAACGATACATTTTCCCATGATTTGCATTTAACGGTTTGCTGTATGAAAATAAGAAAGTGTAAATAATATTGCAATTAATAATGCTCGTCATGATTTGTAGATCGTATCAAATAAGTTACTTTTTTTACAACTTCCCACAATTTCATTTTAAAAAATCCCTAATTTTAAACACAATCAGGTTAACTCAACAAATATTTACCTCAAAAGTGAAAATTATAAATTAATAAGAGGGATTAAAATAGCGATAAATATTTGTTTAATTAAATAAAAATAAAACTTAGTTTTATTTGATTTTCATATTTATTAAGATATAATTTAGTTACAGCTGTTTCGGTACACTGTACCTTCTTCAGATATGTTAACAAATTAATGAAGTGTGTTATTACAGTACATAACAACTGTATCTATGCAACAATGAATTTATTTTTTATAATCTGTATTATAAATTTAACAGAGGCGATTCATTCAAATCTAGTTGGGAATTTAACAGTTTATTACTACTTTTCAATTTATTTATTTCTACAGCTTCTAAAAGGTCCAACTTCTTTCCTTTGTCACAAACATCTAAAATTTTAAAATTTGGATCAAAACAATGATTATATTGGAGTAGGTGGTAGCATATTTTGAATTATCTAAATTTCTGTTATATGCTCTCATATATTCCTTTATACGAGAGATAAAAGGTCTGCCAATTTGTCCTATATAGACATTGTCGCATGTGCCACACTTCAATTTATGTACACCTGATAATTTTTACTATTTTATTGTGGTTTTATTGTTTTTATTATATTTTCTAAAGTTTTATTACTTTTAAATGCCACATTAATGTTCAACTTTTTAAACATTTGATGTACTGATGTTGATAAGGTTAATTTTCTGATGAAATTTCGGCCAACATGGGACTGGTGCCCCACCAACATCGTGAAACTTTTGGTAGCTACAATAAGTAGCGGCTCCAGGTTGAGAAAACCAGCTGTAACGGATGGGGACCCGACATACAATGTCACCGACCACATGTCACCCCTACCCTGGCTAGATGATCGTCTATCTCTGTGATTAACACTTGTAAATGTGAGGCCAGCAGCCGGCTGGTAAGCCAAGAGCTTTCTAGGCTTGTCGCGCCGTGGAGAAAAGAAAAGCGAAAAGAAAATATGTTGATAAGGTAGAACTAAACCATGGATTCAGTTATTATTGCCTCACTCTGATGGCTAACAGTTTATATAAAAGCGGGTGCCGCGCGCCATTGCATGGCATGCGGTGTTGTTACGTTTCTCTTAGCGTTATGGCCGTTTATTACACACGGACAGAAGATATTGATTATTTATGTTATTTATATATTAAATAATTTAATTCCAACATTATATAGCTTGTAGGTCTACATACATTTAATATTCATACAAAATCATGCTGAAAATATTATATTTATTGTTATTGTTATTATTATTATTATTAATATTCTTATTATTATTAACTGTTCGGTCTGAAATATTTTCCCATGTCCGCCACATGTTGAAATCACTTATATATTAAACTAATATAATATCTAAATATTGTATTATTATTCGAGCTACATATCACAATAAATCACTGATAATTATACCATTAATTACGGTATACGTCCCGCGCCGTAGCCGAGCGGTTAAGGTAGGAAGCCTTGGCGCAGAGCTACGGGACTTGCGCTGGTTCGAGTCTCCATGGGGGAAGAAATTTTCTCATGGTATTTCGGCCAGTATGGGACCGGTGCCCACCCAGCATCGTGAGGCAATTGGGTAGCTACAATAAGTAGCGGCTCCAGGTTGAGGAACCAGCTATAACGGCTGGGGGACTCGACATGCTAACCACATGTCACCCCTACACTGGCTGTTGATCATCTACCTCTGTGATTGGCACATGTGGATGTGAAGGGCCAGCAGCCGGCTGGTAAAAGGGCAACCGCTGAAAAGTGGAAAGACCCTCAATCGGAAAATAAAGCGAAAGTCACTTTTGCATTAGTCAATTAAGTTCGAAGTAGGTCGAAGTAATGGTGTTGTAGCGCATAAACATTGAACAGAGGAATTCAGTACACATTCTAATCTTAGCACAGTTAGCGCGTTAGTTCTCAAATCGCCTTTCATTGTCCAATCTTTGGTATTCTGATTAACCCAAACTGAAGAGAAAATTTACTTGCATGACTAACTATTTACATTCTTACAAATCGAAAGTCACTTTTATAATAGATAACCAAGCTCGAACTAGGACAAAGGAAAGGTGTTGTAGCGCATAAACATTGAAAATAATAATTCTAGTGCATATAATCTTATGTAGTTGCGTGCTAGTTCTCAATCCAACCTTTACTGTTTATGATTAACACAAACTGAAAAGAAAGGTGGATTTATATGTAGACGCTTTGATATCCATGGACTTTGTCCGATTGAGGGTCTTTCCACTTTTCAGCGGTTGCCCTTTTACCAGCCGGCTGCTGGCCCTTCACATCCACATGTGTCAATCACAGAGGTAGATGATCAACAGCCAGTGTAGGGGTGACATGTGGTTAGCATGTCGAGTCCCCCAGCCGTTATAGCTGGTTCCTCAACCTGGAGTCACTACTTATTGTAGCTACCCAATTGCCTCACGATGCTGGGTGGGCACCGGTCCCATACTGGCCGAAATACCATGAGAAAAGTTCTTCCCCCATGGAGACTCGAACCAGCGCAAGTCCCGTAGCTCTGCGCCAAGGCTTCCTACCTTAACCGCTCGGCTACGGCGCGGGACATGGACTTTGTAAATAACTAAAACTCCATAGTGCGATAGGCCTAGAAGGCCCTTGGCGTACTATCTGGCTGCTGGTCTCACATCCACATGTGTTAATCCCAGATGTAGATGATCATCCAGCCAGTGTAGGGGTGACATATGGTCAGCTTCTCGAGTCCCCCTGCCGTTATAGATGGTTTTCTCAACCTGAAGCCGCTACTTATAGTAACTACCCAAATTCTTCACGATGTTGGGTGGTCACCGGTCCCATACTGGCCGAAATTCCATGAGATTTGTTTTCCCCCATGGAGATTCGTACCGGCGCAAGTTCCGTAGCTCCGCAGCAAGGCATCTTGCCTTAATCACTCGGCTATGGCGCGGGACGTAAATAACTAGGGCACCGTAAACATGGCATTCAGTATCGCCAGAAATATAAAGGCATAACTGGGTGTGTAGTAATATGTTATTATTTTTAAACTTTAAATTAGACACGATTTCTCTTTAATTTTTTATAAAGTAACACGAAAATATGTAAATATAATTCACGAATAGGCAAAAAGAAAAAAATACTGGACTGTAGAATGTTTTTTTTAACAAACCTACCATTAATAAAATTAATTTGTAACTGGTTTTACCATAAATACTATTATTGTGTGTTGGAATAGGGTGAGATGTATAATTAAAATGTTACATGCTGTTTCTATCAATAGTTTATGGCTCGAATTTTATGTAACAATGCCGGAATTCTAAGTATTTTAGCAGAAATAAGGAGATGAATCGGTTTCACGCGCGATCGATAAAAATACAAAGATCTAAACAAAAACTAAAAAATTCCATAGTCAGTTTTGGAAAGATTTTGATCACCCTTGCAGTATCGATTCGAATTAATATCTGGAAGATGAAGGTTCCCGTTACTCTATCAGGTGCTGTGATAAGTTCAGCTTATATCTGAACAGAATACTTTCAAGGTCTACTGATCTTACCCCATACGACTGCTTTCTTTATGGTATGTTGAGGACACTTTTGACATATCCTCGCTCTAGGGAAATTCTAAAATAAATAAATAAATAAATAAATGTTTGGAACATAACTACCATTTGAAGTTGACGTATGGAGCAGACTTTAGGCATTTGTAATGTTGTTCTGAAAATTTGGATAATTACTTATTGTTTTCTGATATTTTAGAAATATAAAAGTCGGATATACAATGAATCATTTGTGACAAAAATGTGTATATGAAGTATTCTGGAAGGTGCTCTATGTATTGCGGATATATGGAATTCAGCTGAATTTCATATACATTGATTTAGGTTTCTCATTTTAATTGGATTTTTTAAAATTGCAAAACAATATAGCTTTAAAATAAAAAAAATCATATAAAAATAAGTTAATTCATATTTTTGTAGTCATTTGCGAATGTTTTGTGTAAACTTGTCTTGTGGCACTTTTCTTCTGGTCTTACTATGTCAACAGCTCCGTAAAGTCAGTGAATCTGCAAGTTACAATTTCATAACAATTATTATTTTCTCTTTAATTTTTTTAAACAAAAGAGGCCAATAACAAAATTAAATTCTGAATTAGACTAATATCTGCCGAAATTGAATGGCAAAAATCATAAAAATGGGATCTATTTAGTATTATACAGTACTAAGTAAGAGTTTCTTTCTGACTGTGCATTATCGAAAACTGAACTCCATTGAAATGCCATCACTGGAATGAATCATCAAGTACGATTATAAATTATAGAATCGGATCAAACATTCTTGCAAAAATGTATGCTTTTCACGCCCTTTACAGTGTCTATCAATGTTCACACATGATTATTTATAACGTAGGCCTAATATTACAATTTTAACTAATTCCGAAGGAATTAAAGAATTAATGTTGTTCTCATGAAGATATTTTTTTTAAATTCTAAAATGACCATGACCGAATTATATACGAGTATTATATAAGTGTATGTGTGTGTGTGTGTAGGGGCACGCCGTAGCGTAGTGGTTAAGGCACTGCGCTACAAGCCGGAAGGTCGAGGGTTCAAGTCCCGTTGGGGTCAGGATTTTTAAACTGACCCAAACCTTCTGGCGGCACTATGGCCCTGGGGTCGACTCAGCCTCTAACGAAAATGAGTACCAGACGCTTGTTCTGGGGTAAAGGCGGCCGTCACGCAGGCTGACAACCCGGCTGACATAAAGTGCCGATTGTCTAGAAAAAGTGGGAGCCTTAACCTCTACTACCCCAAGGGCCTCCTGAGGCCTGTTGTGGGATCACTTTACTTTACTTTTTTTTATGTGTGTGTGTGTTGGTGTCCGTTTACGCTGTAACGGCCGCAATATTTGTTTTATCAGAACCAAACTTGACATGCAGGAATCAATAAAACAAAGTAAGGTTGTGTTCGTTAACCAGCAAAATCGGGCCATTAAGTGTAGGAGTTCACCTGAGTCTCAAAATAAAATAGAAGTAAACAATATTATATAGGCCTAACTTATCATAACATGTTTTTATAGATTTTATTAAACACAATGTGTACATTTTGGGTTTTCACCAGTTTCTTTGTAATTGTGATTAGAGGCTGAGTTTTTTTTGCATTTCATTAGATGGTACTTGGAGCATGGCTCGTACATCTGCAGTCCTACTTGGGGTCGTGGTATGACGGATTCTGGCATATCTTCCCGTGGAAACCATGCAAGGTGAAGCGTGTGTATAGGTGGCGAAGTTGGAAATTAGGGCCTTTCCACGCATCAGTTTTCATCGTTTCTGTGTCCGTTATTTCCATCGGTATTGCATTGGCTTTTGTTTTCTCTCTCTTTGATGGCGGCTTTATATGCCTAGGGTTCTGGTAGATTATCATAACATTTTTGTTTCCTGTTTTTTATAAAAAAAATAAGTTAAAAATATACCTTCTTAGGTAAAATCCGTCGTCCTCAACTTGTAAAGTATGTAATCTTTAGGCCTTTTAGAACATCCGTTCCATCTTCAGCAGATCCCTCTTCGCTACAACATCCAGTATGATGGTTGATGCTGCTGATCCTAATGTGGTGTTGTCGTTTCCTGTTTTTTTTTTTCCCCACACTTAAACATATGCATTATTTTTAATTCTAGGACATCTGTGGCTAGAAAAAGAATAAGCATTTAAAACCTTTCATTGCATTTCTAGTTCTTATTTTATCTAACTAACTCACTGCCACCGTTGAACACGAAGATTTATGGCCGCGCGGACTCACTCCCTCCACATATCCTAATTCAACATGTTCCAATCAATCACTGCCTTTAATTCACATGACTCAAATCATAGTTAATATTATTTTTGCATCTCATTCTTGCGTAGGCATTGGGCTCTTTCCCTCTGAGTTTTTCTGCAAGAAATTACCATTCCCCTCTTTCATTTTCCATTCGTGCCACATGTCCTGTCCATCGTAGACTACAAGATTTAAACTATTCCTATTACATCTGGTTTCACATAAATATAATCTAGCTCACTTTATGCAGTCTTCTCCATTCACCTGTCTGTTCGTTTCTCTTTGGAACAAAACTTTTCCTAAAATATTTATTTTCAAATAATCATGATTTTTTTCCCTCCCTTAAAATAAAATATCATGTTTCGGATCCATATGATATAACTAGAATAACAGTTTTATATATTTAGTATCACGCTATTTAAAGGGAAGTTGGATTGAAAAGAATCATTTTAATGGATAATATCAAGCGTTTCTAGAGTTAAACTTAGGTATGTTTAATTTCTTTCTGTACTTCATTCCTGATTTTAATTAGTATTCGTAAATATCTGAATTCGAATATGAGAATATAATTATAATGGTGTGGTGGAATCATTATGGGTCTGGACAGATAAAAGGGCAGTAGAGACTGTGGAAATGGACTCCTAAGGAGAGCATCTAGGATCTTTCAATGCAACATGTGTCGAATGCAGTACTTTTATAAGCGCCGAGAGAATAAAAAATAGCCAGTTATTGTAGTATTGTCGCGAAAAGAGGATAGATGACCGAAAAAGCTTTGAATTATAATCCAAGGAACACAAAGAGAAGAGGAACATCTGCATTGCAATGCAGAGAAGGAATTATATGCTTGACAGGAAAATTGGAGAAGACGAATGGAATGGTAGAGAGACATGGCAACAAAATGCGAGATCAGAAAAGGCTGTAGGACCTCCGTTTGATTTATTGATTTGAATTCAGAAATTTATACATTTTACTCACTTGTTATTAACTTGTCCATATCCCTCATACAATGTTTATATCTTTTAGCTACACTATAATAATAATAATAATAATAATAATAATAATAATAATAATATAATAATAATAATAATAATAATAATAATAAGTTTAAAGGAATACTATTAGAAAAGAGAGTGAATAGGTTTAATTAAAATTAAACACTAGAATATTTTTTTTACTTTACTCTGGAGCATGCCATCTTAAATAAGTTACTCTACATTTAAGGCAGTGTAAGTAAGTCGAGTTAAAAAATTAAATAACTGAAAAAGTAACGTTTAATAAAGTTTTTAATGATGTAAATTGAAGCATATTTTACATTTCCTAGTTTTTTGAATGCTCTCTCTCTCTCTCATTCATTTTCTCTCTCTCTCTCTCTCTCTCTCTCTCTCTCTCTCTCTCTCTCTCTCTCTCTCTCTCTCTCTCCTTCTCGAGAACTTTGTGAAAATTTAATTTGTTAAAATCTCATACTCGTTGAAGGATGTTTGAAATAGTCAATGTGACGTTAATGAACAAGCTGGTAGTCCCACTCACTTGGAGAATTTGTTTCTCAGTTGGACGTTTATTACAGCTGCACGTGATACCGGTACTGTATATCGATTCTATACTTACATAATATGACCTTCCTGACACTCTTGTCTGTTTACATTGCTATTAGATAGGAACTTTAAAGGATTATTCATATGAGAACATTTAAGTTAAATACATTTGCAGAGACCAGTAAAATAAGATGAGAATCCACACTAATGCAAAAAGCCAGAATTTTGTTTCTAGAATTCTCTATCATAATGCCATGAAATATTAAAATAGTATCAACATGACCGTTTCAACTTACCAGATATTCTGAAATTACTGTTTCCTATTCTACTTCTCTGTTTCATTTTATGGTCTCCATCTGTAATTCATTTCAGATGGTACAGGAGAATAAGACATATGTGGTTTAAAAAAGTTTGTTACGCAGGAAGTAAGCGAATTCGTCAGAAGGTAGACATTTGATTAAATTTTGCTAGTTTACGGAATATATTGTTTTTCTTAATTAAATTGATGAACAAGATGCTTAGTATGATTTGGGAAAAAAAGATGAGTGGAAAAAATCCATTATCGTACAAAAATCTATAAGGTAGGAGATCTGATTGCAACAACTACAGGGTATCTCATTGCATTACGGTATATATACATACATGGAGTCATTGGTGCCTAGTAATAAGTAGGATCGTTAAAAATTTAAAAAAATCATTTAAATGGTACAATCTCAATTTATTTAGAATTTACTAAATAAAACCTAAAATGATCATATAGACATTCATCACTGTGTTCCATATTATAAAATCTTGATGAATGCTCCTTACTTATAGAATAAGTCAACATCATTCCTAAATGCTATAAATTGCGTAGATAGAACGATGACATAATACTTCAGAAAAATAAGCTGCCAATTTTCGAAAGACTGTAGGTCATCCCATTAAAAGGGCCTAAGGATTCTTAAGTTTCGTTTTTTACATATATATACACACACAAACACGACCTTAATACTCAAATACTTTAAAATTCTAAAATATAATTTTATGTTTTTATCACTGTATTGTTTGATGGGGGGTCCCGCGCCGTAGCCGAGCGGTTAAGGTAGGAAGCCTTGGCGCAGAGCTACGGGACTTGCGGTGGTTCGAGTCTCCATGGGGGAAGAAATTTTCTCATAGTATTTCGGCCAGTATGGGACCGGTGCCCACCCAGCATCGTGAGGCAATTGGGTAGCTACAATAAGTAGCGGCTCCAGGTTGAGGAACTAGCTATAACGGCTGGGGGACTCGACATGCTAACCACATGTCACCCCTACACTGGCTGTTGATCATCTACCTCTGTGATTGACACATGTGGATGTGAAGGGCCAGCAGCCGGCTGGTAAAAGGGCAACCGCTGAAAAGTGGAAAGACCCTCAATCGAAATCGGATCGGATTGTTTGATGGTGTATTAAAATGAAATACATTTTTTATACTACACTAATATTAAGTTTATATGAGTTAAGCATGATTTGTTTAAGTTTCATATTTATTAATTTAAAGTATAATTATGTTATTTTTTGGACCTTGATACTTGGTATGTGGGAATTATATGATTTATGTGCTTGTGTTTAAATGCGTTAAAATGTTTGACCGGCAATATGCTTTCAACTTTCATTTTTAAAAATAAAAATGCGTAGGCAGGTAATGTGTAAAATATTCTTCAAAATCATTTTTATCATTCTAGCGATTTCGTATATGTTTCTAAATTATTATTTATATATTGTTTAACATCTAAAGTCATATTGCGTCTAGGATCTTTGGATGTATCAATATACTGTGTGAATATCTATTGTTGTGTTTATCATGTGCTTTGTGTAGAAGGTCACAGTTTCATTTTAATGATAAGAAATTATGGTTGTGATAAAATGCCCTGTTAATGAAATTCAAACACAAAATTTGCCTTTACGAAGCAAGTTGGCTGGCACTAGGTTTGGCCCGAATACTAGTCTTAAATACTATCACTACAATTGTAGTTTCATGGATATCTTATTTATTTGATATATTATTGATACAGTATTATTATTATTATTATTATTATATAGAATATATATATATATATATATATATATTGATGCCCCAGGTTGTTCTTTTTGGACATTTCTGGTGTCCTCTTCTGGCATTGACGTAATTGTAACCCACTTATGAGGATATATTTATTCTTCTTCTTCTTCACTTCCTGGTTTAGGCAAGAGTTGCCTGTTCCGTCTTCACTAATAGATCTAAGACCAACTCTTCCGAGGACGTCCGACATCTCTTCTTCCTCTTGGAAAATAATGGAAGATTTTATTTGGTAATCTACTTCCTTCCATTCTTTCTGTGTGTTCTTTCCACTGTATCTTGTTGTTAAATATATTTTCTTCTATGGAGTAGATCTGCAGTTCTTCACGGATATCCTCGTTTCTTATTTGGTCCATTCTAGTGCAGCCTTTTACTCTTTATATTTATTCTATATTTCAATAATGGATAATCATCAGATATTTCGTTATGTGCAGGTGACGTTGCTTTAAGATGGCATGGACACATTTTAAGAATGATTGATGATAGGTTGACTAAGTTATTGAATAAAATAAATAAGATTATATGATAGCCTACGAATTGAACAAACGATTGGTGACCTCACACATGTATCAGACTAAACCGAAAGGTACTCGAAGAAGAGGTTGTGTAAGGAACTAAATTATTCAGTATATGAAAGTGGTGGCAGAGAAGAAGGGAAAGACTATACATGTCAGGCAGCTCTGGAAATATGAGTACGTGTATAGAAAGTGTTGGCAAACCGGACTCCAAGAGATAAAAAGGATAGTTAACGGAAAAAGAACATATCAACTAAACGGCATACAATTTATTGTAAGTGATTAAACAATATATTAAAGTAATAAAAACACTCATTGTAAGTTATTGGAACACGAGAAGGCTTTGTATTTCGCTCATTGTTACACATTTACTTTTGAAAAATTACGGCCACTCGCAAGTAAAGTTGTATTTTAGTTACTTGTAATATTTAATAATAAACTACAAATATTTGTTAATTGATCAAAAACTGAGAAAAAGTTATTATTTTCAGTTTAGTAAATAATAATCATATTAATATAAATAATTATCACATAAATACAAGAACGAATCATAATATGATTGTTTTGAAATAATATTTTTTTAAGTTTTATTGAGATATTAAGAAGTTCTCAATACTAATAAAATTCATTGTTAAAACCGTTGAGGTGGAAAGTCATAAAATAAAATAAGTTAAAATATACCTTCTTAGGTAACATCCGTCGTCCTCAACTTATAAAATATGTAATCTTTATGCCTGTAGGCCTTTCAGAACACCCGTCCCATCTTCAGCAGTTCATTCTTCGCTACAGCATCCAGTATGATGTTTGATGCTGCTGGTTCAAATGTGCCTTTGTCGTGACACGTCATACTGGATGCTGTAGCGAAGAATGGACTGCTGAAGATGGGACGGATGTTCAGAAAGGCCTACAGGCATAAATATTACATATTTTATAAGTTGGGGACGACGGATTTTACCTAAGAAGGTATATTTTAACTTATTTTATTTTATTAAGAAGTTGTGTTACATGTAAAATTGATATTATTGGCCTCTTTTAAATGTTAGCACTTGTTTGTATTAACAGAGCATCACAAAGGGACCATCTCGAAAATATTGATATATTTCTTTAAATATTTAATCTAGATTTAAAGAGTGTACTTGCAGATTCACAAAGTTTACTACTTAAAAGTTTGCTCTTGTTTTCTATAGAGGTGCTAACTCTTGAAGAATCTGGCGATGCCTGTGCATTAATTTGATCTATCTCTCTAGGCTTGAGGAATACTAACTTTAGTTAAGTTTGCATGAGTAGCCAACCTACAACCAATTACTGCCTCAGTTATTCTCTCTCAGCTTCTTTGAACTTTGAATCACCGATGAATAATGTATTGAAGATAACTTTGGTTGTTATACAATATGCTTTACGTGTTATAGACTATAAATTTAATTATGAACCATTTTAAGTTGTATAACTTTTATCTTTTACAAGTTAAACGGTAACTTGGGTTTAATATAGAAATAAAGCGGATGTATTGTAATATACTGTAGACAGTATATTTATTATGGTAAGAAATATACCGGAAAAAGGATTGATAATTCTTAGCCTGGATAACTATATTTACTAACATTTTAAAATATTATCTTAAGATAAAAAACATCAACGCAGATATTGTACTAAGCTGGGTCTCCGCTAATGAGTTATGAAGTATTGCCGGGGTAAGAGTTCACCATGGTAGTAAATCCTATGTTACTATATGTTTTAAAACAATATAACACCAAAACCCCATAAAACTGATATAATTACATAAAATGGATTCATAATTTTCTCAGAATTACTTACACAATTTTGATTTGAAAATTGCATCACAATCTCACCAATCACATTCAACAGACATCTTCTCATAAATTGTACAGAGTGATTCAGAAATATGGCTATACGTTTGATCGCATTTTGTGACGAAAATATTATTATTCAAGGAAATATGATGTTATCATTGGAAAGGGAATCCTTCAAATTACAACAATAGAACAAAACAAAACAAATCACTGCTCACGTGCAGCTTGCTTGGCGGGTTGATTTTTGTGGGCTAGCGTCGAACGCCTCTACAATTCTCTTCGTTGTTTCTGCATCCGTGCTAATGTGAGGCCTTCCAGGAGGTTTGATTTTCTGAATCGTTCCCGTTTCCAGCAGTCGTTTTCTCCACTTCCCCACAGTCGACGGCTGCAATGCTACGTTAAACTCACGTCTAGCCCGTCTTGCGGCCTCACGATCATTAGCATACGTTATTGCCCATGCAGAAATTGTAATTTGCTGTTGCATATTCAATGCCATTTTGACTAATGACGTAAGTTCTACATTGTTTTGTTTTATTCCATTGTTGTAATTTGAATAATTGCCTTTCCAACGGTAATTTCATATTTCCTGTAATGGTAATATTTTCATCACACAACGCGATTAAACGTAGAGCCATACTTATGATTCACCCCGTATATTATCTCACAAAGATGTTGAATAACCAGTCCTATCTTGATGCAAATTTCAAACTGTGTAATGAGGTAGTTTAGACAACAGTTGTCAGTACATGGTGGTATAAGAACATGAAGACACTGAGCTAGTTTACATTTCCCCCAGATTTACACTTACTCCATCTGAGCTTATTTAATTTATTGTTATAATAAATTGTGTGTTGTTGCATGCTTAAAAAGAAATCAGACAAATCGAGAAGAGAAATATGATACTATAGACCTAGCTGTAATTCTTAAAATGTTTGTGTGTGTGTGTAATTGTATGTGAAATGTAACTGCACAATTCTTGTTTGTAGAAATAACCAGTTTCGTAACGTTTTTACTAGAACAAGTAACGACTTGAACGACTGTTTGCAATGGTTTCGTAAAATGCATGGTCATAAATTCGGATTTTTATCTACAAAAATTAGCATGTTCGTGAATATTACAATTATGACCATAATTTACATAGAAATCATTATCATCACATCACTCATACTCTACCTTATTATAATATAACCATGCCATTCCTGAGTGAATAGCACGCATAGGAATGTCTTTTATCTATACATGTTTGTATCCTCTCAAACACAAACATTGATCATGAAAACCATCAACGATAAAGTTGATTAAATTATTCCTTCGTTGTATTATGGAATTTGAATTTAAAGCTCATATATTTTCTATCGATATTATACCATTTTTATGAATACATATTTCGAGAATTAAGTCTGAAAATGGATCTTAGAACGATCATTTTAAATCAGGATAGTAGATAATTATAATAATTGGTTTTCGTTAAAATATATAATTTAATTCAATCATGTTTAATGAATTCCGCATCTGTCAGGTAGGATGATTCTTACTGTTCATATCACAGTAAAACCGGTATGACTTAATACTAAGTTGATCCTGTGAAAATGTTGCAAGAACTTACAAACTACATGCCCGCCTTTAAAATCAAGTTGGAAGTTTTATTGAATTAGGCTCCTCGTCCATTCGTAACTTTAATGAGAGAAATGCTTATTTCGATTTTAACTTGAAAGTCTTCTTTTGAGAGGACTGCCAATATAAATTGTTTATTTCATTGGTGTCTTGTAATTGAAATATACATTGATAGGCTATAGCATTTTTGTATGATTTGTAGAAACGCTTGTTAATTGTTATGTACTCTAATGTTTTGTTAAAAAATTAATATTCTCAGAAACATAGGCAGTACCATATTTCAACGCCCTGTAATTTTAAATAAAATTAGCATTTCGATTCAAAGCTGGATGTAAAAGGGCCAAGAAAAATGTTGCCTGTTATTATAGCGTGAAATTCGTATAGATTTGTTTATGGGAACCGCGACTTCTTTTGTCATTCGTAGGAATCTTTGATTTTTGCGCGCTTAGAAAAATCCATCAAACCGGAAGGATGATTTCACTAACCTCCATTCCAGAGATAAGTAAGTTAGACAGTTGATCAAGGTGCAATATTTTTCTTGGCTGTATTTCTATCTTATTTATTTATTTTTAAAAGTGGAAATACCATTATTTCAGTTTTTCTTCAGAATAATATAGACCTGAAGTTGGTATTTTTATTAATAAAAATGACTGAGATTAATATTGTATCTTTAATAATAATATAAAGGAGCACTCAGAAGAGCATTAGTTTCGAAAGTTTTACGTTCTTTTCCACTGATCACTTGTATTCACTCTTTGCTGTATTCATTAATTGATTTTGTTCTGTTTTTACACTCTGTGATATGATAAAGTTTACACTTATCACCGCACAGTGCACATCTGCAGTCTTCAGTTGGCTGGTGGATTTTTTTATTTTCGCAGACCTTGTGATGAAAGCCATGTATTGCTAGTCTGGTTACAACGTGTCTCAGTGTCTGACGTTCTCTTGTCCAGTTTCTGTCTGTCATGGCACTGGAAGTGTAAAATTCCTCATTTATTTCCTTCCGTTTCTGTTCCCTCACTTTTACTGCTTTTTGATATGGTTCTGTAGATGGTAGGAGGTATGTTATCCTGATGTCTTCTATGAAATATGTTTCTCGCATAAGTTCATAAATTAATCTTGATGGTGCTGTTTTTCCAGTTCCAGTGATTCTCTTCATGAAGCTTGCTTTCACTTTTTCTATTTTGTTGAGGTCACTAACTGTTAATTTCTGCCATATGATCTCGATTCCGTATGTAACTATGGGGGCTATCGTTGTGTGGAAAAGTGTCATTGCAGTGTCTGTTGTCAGTTTTGTAAGGTTCTTGATGTTGTAGATCGCTTTTATTGCTGCTGCTGTTCTGTCTTGGACGTGTACGCTGAATGATGTCGCTGTGGTCTGCATGGTGATACCTAGATATTTGTACTGTTGACTGTCTTTAGAGGGCTTCCTGCCAGTGTGATGGTATCTTCTGCTGCTCTCCTTCCCCCTTTTCTGAACGTCATATGAAATGTCTTGTCCTCATTTACTGCAAGTTGATTTTGGTGTGCCCATTCTTCTAATTTATTCACTGTTTCCTGCAATTCTAGTTTATTTTGGGATCCAATCACCATGTCATCTGCATACATTATTATAGTTGTTTGATCACCATTTATTATATTTTGGCAGTCTGCTGTGAGGATGTTGAATAGTGTAGGGCTGATGGGGTCCCCTTGTAATACCCCATTTGTTTGCTTGATGATTTCTCCGGTTTCAACGTCATTTTTTATTCTTATGTAGTTATATTTCATGATGTTCTCTATTGGTTTTATCAGTGGGTATGTTTCTCCAATCATCATTTTCAGTTTCTCTATTAGAGTTTTTCTGTTCACCAGGTCGAAGGCTTTCCGAAAATCAACGAATATCGTGTAGAATTTTCCTTTCGGGTGTCTTAGCGCTTCGTCTATTTGTTCACACAAACAAGCTACAGCTTGTAGTGTTCCTCTTCCTTTCCGAAAACCGAACTGGCATTCGGGTATCAGATGATCGACTTCAGCCTGTAGTCTGTTGTTGAGGATTTTTGTAAATATTTTAAATATCGTGTTTTCTAATACGATTCCTCTATACGAGTCTGGATTTTCTTTTTCCCCTTTTCCCTTATACAAAATTTGCATTGAGGATTCCCTCCAATTTTCCGGTATCTGTCCGATTTCTAAGCATTTATTCATTAACTCAGTCCAGAGGTCTTGCAAGATTTCTACGGATTCTTTTACATGTTCTATATATATATATATATATTGTCTGGGCCCGCAGCTTTCCTATTTTTTCCCGAAAAGATGACATTTCTTAATTCTGAGGTACTTATGCGGATTGGGCGTTGTGGGACTTCATATTCGACTGTTGCGTTGAATGCTTCTTCCTCTACATTCAAGATTCTTTCGAAGTGTGCTTCCCATGTCTTCATAGTGATTGTCCCAGTTGTGGTGCGGTTTTCTTTCGTAGTGCTACGAAGGGATCTTTTTTTGCATCTTCTGCTAGTTTGTTGGCCTCTTTTCCAGGTGATCTGCTCTCTTCGCTTGTAACAGTTGTTTGTATGTTTTTCTTCTCTTTGCGTATGTAGCTAGATCTTCTGTTTTCCTGCTGTGTTTAGCTATATTTAGTGCTTGTAGGGTTTTCTTTCTCTCGCCATAACATTCACTGTCGAACCACATTTGTGGATGCCGTTGTTTCCTTTTCAAGGTGGCCTGGTTGATCAGCGATGTATAACAGTTTGAGGCTTCTGTCAGTTTCCGTCGTTTACGAGTTGTCTTGTCCTATCAATTTCTTCTTTGTTTTCCATTAGCATTTGCAGGTTCATTTTTCTGGAGTGTGAGACTTGTTTCTTTTCTTTGGGCTCCTTTTCGTATATATTTCTATAGTTGTTATGATAGGGATATGTTTTCTTATGGGCGTTGCCGTGGAGTTCCACAACCCTTCTTGTTTTATTACGTTTATATCTTTTCCTCTATAAAGGACTAGGTCTATCGCACTAGTTCCATTGTAGGCGATGTATGTTGTGAGAGTTTTCTTATTTATCAATGTGAATCCTTCTTCCATTATGGCTTCCATTATGATTTCTGTTTTGAGGTTCTGCTTGTCTATTCTGCAGTTGAGGTCCCCTGCAATGATGACGTTTCTGTCCTCTCTTGTCTGGGAAATGGCTTCTATAATCATTTCCATTGCGTCTTCTATTGTCATTTGTGGATTCATATAGGTTCCCATGATCGTTAGTAAATCTGTCTTCACAATAACTGTATTGTAGTATTTCTTTATTTCTTTAAGTTTACCGATCCCTGGCTTGAAGAAGATGGATACCCCTCCATCTGGTCTTCCCGAGGTGATGGTTGCAAGTGAGTGTGCACTGTAGAATCCTTGTAGATCTGTTGGCTCTGTTAGAAATGTTTCGGTTGCGATGATGACTTCTATATTATTTATTATATCCGAGTTGATGTATGGTATTGCATTTTTAAAGCCCTCCGTGTTCCATAGAAGGATTTTGTTCGAGTGATGCTCCTTGGTTGTATTGCCTACGAAATCGATATCTTTGTACGTTGACTCCTTTTGGCCAGAAATTTGGGTCCTCTATTAGATTCACGTAGTCAAAGTCGACTCCGACTCTAAATGCCTTGTATCTGCCCCGCACTTTTATTTCGTCGCAGATTATAGGCCCTCTTATTTGCTTCTTCTTCTTTAGATAGTTTTGTACTGCTGTTTCCGTTGTGTTTTCCTGTAGCCGTCCTACGAATATCCATGCCTTTTTTGCTACTGCCTGTGTTAGTTCTCCTCCTTCTTCCTTCTTCCCTTCATCAGCTGTTTCCTGTTGTATGTGTTGTGCTGTTTCTTGTTCTTTCGTTTTCATTTCCCCTTCGTTATATTCCTGTTCTTTTCCCTTTTTTGTATTATGTGCTGTTGCATTGGAATATGTTTTATTTGGGTCTCTGTCTTTTTCTTGTTCCTGACCCTGAATATCTGTGGTCAAGCTTTCTGTCTCACAAATTACTGTTGGTCTATAGGCTTGGAAATTATATGGATAATTTTAAATTATTAGCCCACTTATAGTGTGAAAAGTGACAGTTCCTTTTTTTAATCAGGTGTTCATTATCCTTTAAATAACTTATACAGCCAAATTTCCTTTAACGGACACTTCTCAATAGCGGACGCCTCTCCATAACGGACATTTAAAAAAATTCCCTGAAAAAAAAAACATCAGCTCTTGTCGGGAAATCTCTTTCCAATAGTGGACATTCTTAATACCTAACGCGGGCACTAAAACGTATCCCCAAACGGCAATTAAAACTTCCGAATAACGGATAGCGTGAGAAGAGAAACGTTTTATACTTTACACGTAATTATTTACAACAGTGGACATTATTGCACACTTTAAACATTATTATAGCACATTTTTAACTTGAGTCTCGTGAGCAGCATGTTAACGTGAATACTACTTGTGTCTTTAAAAGATAAATGTCAAAAAATGTTGCTGAAATGTCATAAAAAACGCAAACGATTACGCTGAATGAAAAGGTAAAGATCATCAATGTCTACGAAAAGGTAAGAAAATTGAAAGAGTACTTTTTAATGAAATATGAAGAAGATGGGTTCTGTTTAACGTCTGCAGCTGAAACACGTATTGAGAGGCCAATATGACTCTCTTGTCCAGAAAAAAAAAGAAGGATAATTTCAAACCAACCTTCCAGAATTGAGACATTTAACCTAAACTTATAAAGTACAGTAGTGTATATACCGTTGTAATTTGTTTAGACGTACTGTAGGCCTACACATTAATACTGCATTGTACTATTCACAGTACTATTGTATTCAAAGAAAAATGTTCACTAATTTACACACGTACTGTAATTTTCTTGGGGCACGCCGTAGCGTAGTGGTTAAGGCACTGAGCTACAAGCCGGAGGGTCGAGGGTTCAAGTCCCGTTGGTGCCAGGATTTTTAAACTGACCCAAATCCTCTGGCGGCACTATGGCTCTGGGGTCGACTCAGCCTCTAACGGAAATGGGTACCAGACGCTTGTTCTGGGGTAAAGGCGGCCGTCACGCAGGGCTGACAACCCGGCTGACATAACGTGCCGATTGTTTAGAAAAAGTGGGAGCCTTAACCTCCTACTACCCCAAGGGCCTCGGGGCCTGTTGTGGGATCACTTTACTTTACTTTTACTGCAATTTTGTTTCTACCACACTACTGCATGGCGTGCTGTACTGTATTGTATTAATTTTTTTAATAGCGGATATTTTTATTTTTCCCTTAGGTGTCCGTTATTCAGAAGTTTTACTGTTTTTTTATTCTTGATAAAACTCATTGCACTGAAAGTGCTTTCAAAAGTGGAAGTTAATTCATACATTGTAAACATTGTTATGGGAATGTCTGGAAAATCATTGATTTACTCAATTTAATAAGATAAATGTAGTTAAATACTTTATTGACACTTCTCATTTCTAATTTAAACATTATTTCGTCAAAAAAGGACAATCTATAAGCTAGTGCAGGAGTATTTGTATGATGCCTGAAATGAATGACTTACGAAGAAACTGAAAAACGACAATATTTCCTTCAATGGTCTGTTTTAGTAAATCCATTTTTAAGCTTATCCGCCTGGAGCCCACAACACGAACTACCAGTAGGCTTACGTCACTTAATTAAACGGGAAATTCAAGGAAAAAAATCTTCAAAAACATCAGTTTAATATACTTTTATACATGATTGTTTTGATTGCGTGCCAACAGAAATTCTTAGATGGGTCGGATATGGCCCACGGCCGCGTATTTACAAGGTTTTTTTCATTGTATGTTTTAAAAAACGCTGTAGGTATAAAATATTCAATACTGATGACTAATAGTTATTAGAATTCTATCTTTTTTTCCATTCGGCTTACGGGCTACAACCACGTGGATTTGTATTTAAATATTTATTATTAGTGTTGGTAACGAAAAAGGCAGGCATGTAGGACTTTATTAAAGAGAAAGTTATAAAGTTTACTGTATTTCTAGACTATATTTATTTGTATATTGGAGGTTGCGTTGAATTATTATAATTAATATTCTTTTGTAACTTATCCTCCTCAATGTCCTGTTCTGTATGTACATTTAATAGTTGATTAAAGTAACATTTCCATCTATTTAATATACTCCTAGAATCTGCAATCATATCCCCATTTTCATTCCGAATTATATTTGTTCTAGCCTGAAACCCTTTCTTCTCTATACTAATTCCCTGATATAATTCTCTAATGTTACTATTTTTTGCATTCATTTCAAGATCATTAATCTTCTCTCTCAAATATTCCCTCTTTTTACTCTTTAGTAACTTGGTGGTTTCCCGTCTAACACTACCCAATTGCTCTAAATTTACCTCATTTGGCTCGTATAACCATTTCATTTTTGCTAGCTTTCTTTTCTTTACAATGTCGGCACATTCCTCATCAAACTATTTCTTGTTTTGCCTCTTTTTTAAACAACCAAGCCAGAAGGAAAACGCCCAGTTGGTAGACCAAGAATGAGGTGGGAGAACAACATTAACTATGATTTGAGGGAAGTAGATTATACAGGGAATGATTGGAAAGCATTGGCTCAGGATAGGGATGTATGGAGAGCTTATGTCCGCGCGGCCATGAACCTACGGGTTTGATAGTGCCAGTGAGTAAGTAAGTAAGTAATATTCTTTTGTTCCCAATTTATTGTGTAATACCCTTAAGTCCCTTTTCAAACATGACGTTGTCATTGTTGAGTAGATATAAAAATGTGTCATATCTTAACTATTTACTTATAGTTTATGTATAAATCATCATCATCATCATCACTCCAGGGATTAGGCAATTGCCCGTTCCGACTTCATAATGCATCAGCCCAACGTCTTCTAGGTCTTCCAACATCACGTCTTCCTCTTGCTTGATAATCTCTTGCTAATAATGGATATCTCTCCTTAATCATTCCATCCATGTGATCAATCCATTTCTGTCTGTAATTCGTGACTTTATCCAATAAAGGCTGTACTTTCAATTCTTCTCTTATATCCTATCCTCATTTCTTATTCTATCAAGTCTTGTACATCCTTTTACTTGTCTTAGGAACCTCATCTCCGCCGTCTTGGGTAGGCTCCTTTTATGACAATCCGGCTGATTTCCATGAAGCTTCTCAGTAAGATAAATGTCTCCTGGAAGCGTTACGAGCGCTTCGCAGGACAAGGATGGTGGAAGGGCTGCTTCCTCTGAGCCTCCAAACATTCTCCTCTGGGTATCCACCCCCCCCCCAAGAGAGGGCTGCTTCTTCCGCTCTACAAGTTTAGCTGTGCTATTCCTTGTCGCCCTGTTGACCGTTGAAGACTTGACGAAGATGTGGCCGCCCAATATGGATACAGACGCCATTCCTTCGTTGTGAGCTATATTTAGTTCCCCTCGCCTCTTACCCACCAGCAAGATTAACCTAAGTCAATCTTCCCCAGTAGGGTCGTCTGGTTCATCAGGTACTAAGCCCCCCCACCACGTCAAGGTGATGTATAAATCAAATAACCTAATTCATTGAATCAACCCAAGGTTTATATGCTCAACACTCCATAACGAGTCACATCGGTATGTAGATTCTTTAACATCCCATTCAATGTTCGCAGAACATAATTATTATAAGTAATGCCACGAGTGATTTCCAATTTATCTAGACTATTTAACTCATGCCCCAAATGGGAGTCAATGACCAATCACGTTACAATGATTTTTTATTTACAACCAATCACAGTCGTGTTTCGCCTAGAATTTACCAACTAAAGTTTATCATAATAAAGAAAGCACCTCCTTTTTCGCATGCTGAATAGGTCATAGCATTATTTTGCAGTGACTGACACACTAAGGTCCATCGCTGTGGTCTCGTGGTCTCTGCCTTGTCACGCAGCGGGTCCCAGTTCGATCCCCGGTCGGGGCAGTTTATCTGGGTGAGGTTTTCATTGGGGGTTTTCCTCACAAATATCAGAAAAACTTTAAGGCCCAAACGGTCCCCGAAATCATACGGCCATCATCATTATCATCATCATCCTTCACCGGCGTGGAAAGCAACGGGAAGCTACCACACCTACAATTCCATATAGCATGAAAATGCTATGATTGCAGTGAAGGACCTGCCTTCGGGCAGAATTACTATGGATGGACGGCTACCAGATTGTATATATAGTGCATGAATGTTAACATATACCGCATGCGGGAGTTAATATAAAACATTTGTAGCAATTTATTATACCACCAAAAAAAAAAAAAAAAAGAAACCACTGTTTGCACTTTCTTAAATGTTTTCTTTTTTTCCAAAAAAAATATAATTGTCATATTTACATCATAGGACATCAGAAATGAATTAATATACAGTTTGATGTGTTTCATTTTTTCTCCACTAGAGTGCATTCTTACAATATTGCGTTCATTTGGCAATAAATAATATGATCTCGTTGCAGTGACGAACAAAAGAAGCAAATGAAGCGTACCAATAGTTTCTCATTTGTTTTCACTTCGTGAGACGTGAATTTATCGATAATTTGGAAATCACTCGTGGCATTATTTATGAGAATTTGGAAATCAAGAGTGGCATTTGTTAGGACTATTTAACGAATAAAATTAAGCTGTTTACTCACAAATGATTGTTTAAATATAGTTATTTTAAAATATGTATATATTTAATGTAAACGGCGATGTTTGAAAACAACTGAGAAACGTTATTTTTCACTTGTTTATCACTGCAACCAAATCACATTATTTTTGCCAAAGGATTGCAATATTACAAGAATGCACCCTAGCGGAAAAAAAATGAAACACATCAAACTGTATATTAATTAATTTCTGATGTCCTATGATGTAAACATGTCAATTATATTTTTCTGGAACGTTGTTACCTGAAAAAAAATAGGTTTAAGAAAGTGCAAACAATGGTTTCTTTTTTATGGTATAATCAATTGCTACAAATGGTTTTATATTATCTCCGGCAATCACGATAAGGTTACATTCGTGCACAGTATATACAATCTGGTAGCCACATGCAATCACTGCAAAATAATGCTATATCTATTCAGAATGTTAAAAAGTAAGAGCTTGATTTTACAGTGATAAAATTAAACTGATAAATTCGAGGTAAAAAACGACTGTGATTGGTTGTAAATAAAACATCATTGAAATGTGATTGGTCATTGACTCCCATTTGGGGCATGAGTTAAATAGTCAAACAAATATTGAGAATCTCTGTTTCTGGGTATGGCTAGAGTGAAATTTATCTGTATCGTTTCCTGGGCTATTTCTGGTCGTGATGTTGATGCTTAAAACAGACTGGAGAGTGCATGTTCGTGACTGGTTTTATTTCGTGGCTTTGTAAACTCTGTCGCAGACAGGAGCCACAGTGTTGGATGCTGGAATAACGATGTGTAATATGAACTCTAACCTTGTTAATGAAGTTATTGTAAACTGAAACCTAGTCCCTTCATGTGCCACTTATCGTTTGGTAATTGATTTCTCAATCAATATCTGTCTACTACAGAAGTTGGTATGAGTGTAGAATAGGCCTATAGAGAATGTTGTACATGAGATAATTACTCAATAAAAATACGATTTTACAGAGAATTTCCTCCTATTTATCTTCTGGACTGTTGAATCTTAGGACAATATCCATATACGAGTAATTAAATATTTGCTAGCAGTTGTAAAGTTTTAAATATTACTCGTATTAACTTTATCATGTTACAGTTATTTAATTTGAATTTAAAATTTACTTTAAGAAAATAAACATAAAGTACAAACTGCTTCAGAATTATTACAGCATAGGATTACTGATTAAGACACATTTTGCATCTAAGGTGTTTTATTGTGATTGTGTTTATATGTACCATGTAAGTAATTAGTTATAAAATCTAAGTAGATATTAGAATTGCTATTCATGCAAATCTTGTACTACAGTATTAGACTTTAGGCGGTTTTAATTAATTAATTTAGTTTAACCTCTCTCTTAAGTACTTTTACGTATCCCATGCCATCCAGCCATAAATGAAATTAAGTGGATACAGTTGTTTAAAAATCCTAAACTAGCACTTCAATAAATACTGATTTACTGCTTGGTTTTCTTTGAAGAGTAATAGTTAATTGAAATATTTAGTCAAACACAGGTGACAGAGCAAAATGTTTCCGTGTACGTCTATTGCAAAACATCATTTAAAATTGCAATTTCACTTGACGTCACCCCCAGAAAAACCATGATAATACACTGCTCAAAAAATTAGGGGATATTGTAGAATAACCTACTAAGACTATGTTTTTAGGAACATTATTAGATGCAATCACTTTCTATTACTCCAAAGAATGTAAACAAGAGTTTGAAGTTGTTACGTAACCTCTGTACCACACCAGATGTCTAAGAGATCCTGATTAGGAATATGGCAAACAAACAAAGCAGCATTAACATGGGTGAAAATGTTTCTTTAGTATGGTGTATGGTCTCCTCGAACGACCAGCACTGCCTCACACCTGTGTGACATTGATGCAATGAGGTTAGCATTGAGTTCTTGGGGGATACGTGGCCACTCTTCCATAAGAGCAATGTGCAGCTCTGGAACAGTTGTGGGAGGGCTGGTCTGCCTGCAATGCGCCCCACACATGCTCTATCGGATTTAAGTCCGGGGAGGAAGCTGGCCATTGCATACGCTCGATACCCTCCACTTCCAGCATGTCGTCCACCAAGCCAGCTCTGTGGGGTCGTGCTTTATCGTCCATAAAAAGAAAAGAATCACCTATGGCACCAGCATAAGGCACGACAAAAGGTCGGAGAATCTCATCTCTATACCTTACCGCAGTCAAAGTACACCTTGGATGACGTACAGGTCCGTACGTCCACCACTACTGACTCCTGCCCACACGATCAATCCATCGCCACCATATGGGGATCTTTCACGTACAAATGCTGGATTGTTTCGTGTCCCTTTTTCCCTCCAGATGAATACACGCCGACTATCACATTCCACGTTGAATCGCGACTCATCAGAAAAAAGAACTGATCCCATTCGGCATGCCTCCACCCACGATGTTCCTCCGCCCAGTTTCTGCGATCTCTACGGTGTTGTGGAGTTAACCTGGTACACACTAAGGCCCTAGGGGAATAGAGACCACTTCCATGCAGTCGATTACGGACAGTTTGAGTTGACACCCTGCGTCCTGTTGCTGTTTGAAGTGTATTTCGCAGTTGAGTTGCATTCAGCTGTCTATTCCGCAGGCTGTTAACATGAGGTAACGGTCATCCCTTGCTGTTGTTCCCCATGGTCGACCTTGTCCGGCTCTTCTGTGAACAGTATCTGTTCTTTGAAAACGATTCCAAAGCCTGGAAATCACGCTTTGAGACACCCCAATGGCTTGTGCCACCTCTTGTTGTGTCTGTCCAGCTTCCATCCTTCCTATGGCCCTCCAAGCCATTGGTTCAGGTAAATCACGTTGTCGAGGCATTACTGTCCCTAAGGCAAGTCATTCACTTACTGAAAACTGGACTGGATTTAAAAACAGCAACAAAACATTCACCCCCCACACCACCCTTTCACATCAATAGTACAGACACTGCCCTCTGGTGTGGTACCAAGGTTACGTAACAACTTCAAAACTCTTGTTTACATTATCTTGGAGTAATAAGAAAGTGATTGCATCTAATACTATTCCAAAAAACATAGTCTTAGTAGGTAATTCTACAATATCCCCTAATTTTTTTTAACAGTGTAGTATTGCTGTCTTTGGATTGGAGCTATTAGTGACATTGTCGAATCTTGAAATTATGATCTAGTTTCCCTCCTTAAAGACCAAAGTAGATATTTTAATCATATAAATTTCGTAACATATGTAGTAATTTTCTTGTCGTTAAGTTAGATCCATTCACTGGCAATTATTTTATCACTAGTGATAAATAGCGTGATTGCAGCTATTTTGTAGTTTTTGATTAGGGAACACTTATGAGCAGATGATCAACATACGATTTCGTCGACATTATATAGAATTTGTCAAATTATTACTAGTTATTAGAATTCATTAGCTTCTACAGAATATAAATATATTTTATTATTTTGTATGTAATGCATTTAGGCTCCATTATTGGACAGCATTATATAATTTATTATAAATATTATCATAATTCATCATCATGAACAAATTCGTTTTAGGCCATGTGGCCTGTACGGTAAACCTAGCGAAGTTGGTCTTGATCTTTCCACCGATGTTTTGGTCTTCCTTGGTCCCTATGTCCAGTTGGGGTATATTGGAATGCCAATTTTGGAAGTCTATTTCTTGCCATTCTCCTCAGATAATTTTTCCATTTTGTTGGTATCTTGTATATCTTCATTTAAACTTGTTACTCCAAGTTTTCCTCTGATAATAGTGTTCCTTTGGTGATCCAGTCTATTAACTCCTGACAATGATCGTAAGAAGCGCATTTGGCTTACTTGAAGTTTATGAGAGTTTCTTTTATTTAAAATCCAAATTTCACTTCCGTATTTTAGAGCAGCTTTGATGTGATGTGTTATGTAATCTTAGTTTTGTCTCTGTCCTCATCTGTTTATCAAAATGTCTTCGTATTACCCCATTCATTTTATTATATTTTTGTAATTTTGAATCAATGTCACCTCTTATACTCTGCAAATACACTTCCTAAGTAAGAGAAATCTGACACTTCTATAATTTTCCCATCAATCGACACAAGAAATACACAATACTAATAAATATTATTTTATGAAATTAAAATAGATGATAACAGTGTTCTGTCATCTTTAAAATCTAGAGGACACAGTTCATTCGATGAAACTGTACAATTCAAATTGTTGCACTGAATCTTCTAAAATAAAAGTAATCGGCCCTTTTACAGACAGGATAATGAAAAGTTTCAATCCATCGGCCAACCAATCTGGCAGGGATTCTATCTGGTTTTCTATACCCATGAAGGAAAATGGCGATATGAATCATGTGTGAATGCTTGATGTGTCAAAACCAGGAACATCATAACAAACTACATAACACCGTAGAGTAGATTTCATTTCCATTCTTTATAACAAACAACTATAATGCAATGAACTCACATAATGTTAATAGCCTACTTATACAATTCATTACGAAACGTCGTTTAGGTCTCTCTGTAAAAATTAATACAAATTGGTACAATACCAAAGTAGAAGATGGAACATATGTTCCGAAAGTACTTCTTGATACTTTAAAACGTTATAAAGTTGAGAACGTCTGAGATCTCAGGTACCTATTTTATATTTTAATTTACAGCCGTGTTGAGGGCGTTGATAGCTCTAGTCCATACGTTGTTCTAATATAATCTGTTGTGAATATTAGTAGATATCCACAACCCTTGCATGGATGAAAATAATATATTCCGGATAGCACAGGACATGTCTGTACTCTGAATCTTACACAATATCTATGACTAGAGCATGGAACTCACTTCCCAGTCATGTCAGGGACTGTCAATCGCTATAATTATTTAAATACAAATTAACTGATATCTTCAACACAATGAAAACATTAACTGCATAACAACTATATACAGCATTCTATAAATAATCATCTAGGAAGCTACTTACTTTATTTTATATCATTTTAATTTTATTATATTCCATGTTTTTGTTAGTATTAGTTAGTATTAGATCACATCATCATTGTATTTTGTTTAGTCTGTATTTTAATATCTTAAATTGTAATATGTATGTAATTTTTTGCATAATTCTACTATTCGCTGGTTGAGTGGAAGAGAAGGCCCTATGGTCTTAACTCTGGCAACTAAAATAAAGCATTATTATTATTATTATTATTATTATTATATTTTAATTATTATGTATTATTATTATTATTATTATTATTATTTATTATTATTATTATTATTATTATTATTATTATTATTATTATTATTATTTATTGCGGATGAGCCCATGTGGGACTATGCAAAGTACTTATAGGCGTTTCCTTTGAGCCCAAATTTCTTTCATTCTTTTGCTGTGAGCTTGTTTTCTATCATCTGTCCAAGTTGTTTCCAGTTTTTTTCTTCGTGTTGTCCTCTTGGTCAACTTGCCACTTATTCACCTTAATTCTAAATATATCTCTGTTTGGGATATCTTCTTTAGTAATTCCTGCCAATTTTAAGTCCTTTTTGACTTCATCAATCCACTTCATAGTATCCACTGGAGCTTTACTTCTGTTTTCGTAGAATTCCATTATCTGTTTTGTAAGCCTATTTGAGTTCATTCGTTTAATATGACCACAAAATTTTAACCTTCGTTTTCTAATATCACTATGAATGTCTGTATATATTTTTATTTCCTTTTTACTTCTGAGCCTAAATGCTTCATCTATGACTTGTAGACCTAAAACTTTTCATATAATTTTGCATTCTTTTTTCACCATATTTTCGATATTTTTTTTGTTCAAAATTAATGTTTCTGCTCCATAGAGGATTATTATTATTATTATTATTATTATTATTATTATTATTATTATTATTAAGAGATTAGATGCTGAAGCAAATGAAATTAATGATTGAAAGTTGCAATTTATTAATGAGAGTACTTTTTTGATTAATAGGAAAACTTAAATATCTCGGATGAAAGATTTATTATTAACCTCAGCACTTCTTGCAAGTATTAAATAAATAACTATTGGTTCTGAAAATGTATTTGATCGCCCTCGGCAACTTAAAGTAGAGGATGTGGGGATGAAGTAATATTCGTATGTTCTGGATGAGTTTAGTGCAGGAAATAAACCACAGTACAGGGTTTACGTTCTCATTCCTCGCGGCTGTATGAGCAACTTTGTACAAGGTGAAACGCCATGTTTCACAACTTCATATCTTTTCCATCTGAACGTCCATTAATTATTACTAATAATACTGTAGACGATGATCAATAAAATACTGCGTTGTTCCCCTTTGGTATACTGATTGTACTCTTGAATTAAGGGGCGAGAGTTCGTCGGAACTTGGAAGGATGCACGTCTGTCACTTAATTATGTATCGTAAGTAGGGCAGGAAGTCAATCAGCCGTACTTTGATCAAATGTAAAACTGTGTATCTAGGCTATTGCAGCGTTATCGTCATGGGTCGAAATTATAACAATGAAAATAGTGATATTTTATCGAATTCTGAAGAAATGAAACAATTGAGGTTGTTCTCATGAAAAGTTTGTTTGAAAGCATAATTACAAATCTTCATCGATACAGACATTAAAAAAAACCTTAACAAAAGTGTGTATATATATATATAATATATATATATATATATATGACCGTTTACTGCACAATTTATTATTCGCTGAAGACCAGATTATAATAGGACAAGATAAAGAAGATATAGAATATATGATTAGAAAGTTGATAGATGCATTTGAAGTAGGTGGGCTGAAGATAAATGATATCAAAACAGAATATATGGTAATCGGAGGAAATTCAGAAGACCTACAAATAAATAATATGATAATAAACATGTTGAAGAATTTAAATACCTTGGATCTATAATAGATAAATCTGGTACTTGTGAAAAAGATATTAACAGAGTAAATTGTACAAGGAAGGTGATTAGATCCCTGAATGGTCTTATATGGAATTGCAATTTGACTAGAAAAAAAAAGAGATTATACAGACAATAATAGAAAGTATACTTACATATGGATCAGAAAGCTGGACAATAAATGAAAGGATGCAGAAAAGAATCTTGGCGACAGAAATGGGTCGATTACGGAGAAGTATGAGAATATTCAGGCTGCAACATATTCCGAAATACAGATATCAGACAAGATATGGATGCACAAGAAACTGTTATCGAAATGATAACAAAGATAGCTTTACAGTGGTATGGACATGTACAACGGATGTCGGGAGACCAGTGGCCTAAACATGTGTTAGATTGGATGGTACCAGGCAGAAGGAAAAGTGAGAGAAGTAGAAGAACATGGTTTGAGGGAATATATGATGTGATGAAGAGGGGTGTGGAAGAAGGACAATGGGAAGATAGGAATCTCTGGAAAGCAGGAATCAAGGGCAAAGTGCTGTAGTGGAAAGCCTGTATTAAGTACTATATATATATATATATATATATATATATATATATAAAAAACTTTCAGTAACACTTTACATACAACTTGCTTCTATAATTAATCTTGTTTTACAGTTTATTTACCGCACAGTTATTTCCAGTCTCTAATGATTTCACTTGCTACAGTTTCTTCCGATCACACTTCATTGTCACAACACAATAGACTGCCTCGCAACACTGGCAAGCAGGAAAGGAAGAATATCGACTAATAGCCGAGAAATTTTTACATGAAATTTCAGGAGTCGAAGCTTCTGGGGGTGCAGAACCTTCCTGAAAAGACGGCCAAGATGCATCGATCGTGTTGCCGGATCTTTCAACTCGCGAGTCAATGACTCACGAATCTAATTATTCCAATGCGTGACCACTACTCTCGCCATCACCCGAGATATTCAAACATCGCTATTGTAATGCACCACAATATATATGTAATTAGGTATTATAATTATATTTTTGGCATTTGGCAATGAATGCAAGTATGAAATGAAAAGAAAAATAAATGCCTGAGTCGGGATTTGAACCCGAGTTTCCAAATGCTGTACTTTTAGCGCTCTAACCATCTGAGCCACTCAGGAATCCTAACTAAACATTTATTTTTCTTATATATATGCGTGTGTTATAATTAAATGTTTAACATTGAGCAATGCAAGCTTAATATGGTATGATAAGAAAAATAAATGCCTGGACGGGATTCGAACCCGGATCTCTGAGTCTGTACCTCAGTGTGATATCCATTATGAGGTACAGACTCAGAGATCCGGGTTCGCGAATCCCGTCCAGGCATTTATTTTTCTTATCATACCATATATATATATATATATATATATATATATATATATATTTATTCCACCGCTGTGGTCTCGAGGTAGCGTGCTGCCTTGTCACGCAGCGGGCCCGGGTTCGATCCCCGGTCGGGGCAGTTTTTCTGGGTGAGGTTTTTATCGGGGTTTTTCCTCACCTGTAAGACAAATGTCAGGAAAACTTTAAGGCCCATACGGTCCCCGAAATCATACGGCCATCATCATCATCATCATCATCATCATCATCATCCTTATCATTATCATCATCATCTTTCACCGGTGTGGAAAGCAACGGGAAGCTACCACACCTACACAATTCCCTAGTAAAGCTGCTAGAATAGCATAAAAATGCTATGATTGCAGTGAAGGACCTGCCTTCGGGCAGAATTACTATGGATATAGTATTCTAGTATTCTCAATTTACGCGAAAGGTAGCGGGATATCGTTCCAACTGTCATCTTGCGGCCACTGTAACAAGTAAGCATATTTAAAGAGAATATTTACTTTATACTGTAGTAGTAACGATTGTATATTTAGATGTTATAACTATATTTTTGACATCTGGCAATGAAGGGAAATATGACATGAAAAGAAAAAAAAAATAAATGCATGCCTGAGTCGGGATTTGAACCCGAGTTTCTAAACTCTGTACGTTTAGCGCTCTAACAATGTGAGCTACTCAGGAATCCTAACACATTCTTTTTTCTTATATTTATAATATTCTCAATTTAAACTTTGGAAATTCAACAAAAACTTAGAACAAAAACTTATGTCGATGGAAATTGATTTCTTGAGGAGAACAGCAATATGTTCAAAATTAGAAAGAAAAAAAACTGTAATTCGAGAAAAAATGAATATTAGATATTCAGTAGTAGATTATATAATATATAAGCAATTAAATTGGCATGGGCAAGTACGACGAATGCAAGAAGAAAGGTACCCAGGAAAATATTGAAATGGTGTCTACCTGGAAGAAGAAGGAAAGGAAGACCTCGAAACTCGTTGATGCAAGAAATAAGAACATGAATGAGAACAAGAGGACTGGAGGACATGGAGTGGATGGATAGAGATGAATGGAGAAGAAAAATAAAACTTTAGCACAGAAAAGACGTGTAAACATTACAAATCTGTATATAAATGAATAAAAAATCTCAGTTTACACGAGAGGTAGTGGGATATCGTTCCAACTGCCATCTTGTGGCCACTATGAGAAATAAGCATATTTAAAGATATTATTTACTTTATAGCAGTAACGCTTGTATATTTAGATGTTATAACTATATTTTTTTACATATTCTCTTAAAATATACTTACTTATTATAGGGGCCGCAAGATGACAGTTGTAATGATATCCCGTTACCTTTCGTGTAAATTGAGAATACTATATATATATATTATATATATATATATATATATATAATATATGAATAAGAATTTTCTTGGGTTTTCCGCGTCTTGGATTCAAGTTGGCACCTGGCCACTGACTCCGACGTTTCGGCATGATCCCACATGCCATTATCAAGGAATAATAAGTTCGAGTCACAGGTTTAGGTCTTATATAATTAAACAAATAGAGTTTTCGCTGTGGTCCGTTTCCGAAGACGTACACCCATCCAAGGTTTAGTTCTTATGTAGTTAAACACCTTCAGTTTTCAGTGTGGAGGTGTTTAACTACATAAGAAGTAAACCTTGGATGGGTGTACGTCTTCGGAAACGGACCACAGCGAAAAATCTATTTGTTTAATTATATAAGACCTAAACCTGTGACTCGAACTTATCATTCCTTGATAATGGCATGTGGGATCATGCCGAAACGTCGGAGTCAGTGGCCAGGGGCCGAACTTGAATCCAAGACGCGGAAAACCCAAGAAAACTTTCTTATTTATACTTATATCCGCGAAAATCTGCAATATAATATATATATATATATATATATATATATATATATGTAAGAAAAATAAATGTTTGTGTTAGGATTCCTGAGTAGCTCAGATCGTTAGAGCGCTAAACGTACAGGGTTAAGAAACTCGAGTTCAAATCCCGACTCAGACATTTATATTTCTTTTCATATATATATACTAGCGGAACCGGCAGACGTTGTCCTACTCGAAGGTTCAATTCTTGTGTCATAGCTGGACGATAAAAATATGTTACTTTTCATCATCATCATCATCATCATCGTCCTTTCAAGTATTAGGCCCAGTGGCCCGTTACGGTCTCCCACCATCTCCGAAAATGTCAACCCACAGATCTTCTGCCTCGAGGAATGTAGTGAAGAATTTGTTTTGGTATTCTGTGACGATCCACGCGCTGAATATGGGCTAGCCAATTGTTTCTATATTCTTGGAGGTATTCAGATATAGGTACGATGTTTAACTCTCTGGTTATTGTTGAATTAAGTTACTTTTTAACCATACAATTCATTAATTAAGACGTAATTAGATATTATTAAACAAGTTAGCAAGAAAACTCCTCACTGCCATCTGTTGTGGTTCTTGCGAGATAGACTTTTTCCTCCCATGAAACTTTTGATATAAGTGCCCTTGCAGACTCTTTCTCTAAACTGGAATAAGAGTCGTGTGTTTTGCAAATATCGAATGCACAGAATTTTATACATACATTAGACCTACATCTCATATAATAGAAAATCTTATGGATGACATGTCTTTGGAATTATAAAGTACAGTACTTTTGTTATTCCATGTGATTTTTCAGGTAATTCCATATAATTGAATACGTGAAATATTATGTAATATAATCATTTTTTTCTCTGTATTAAATCATTGAGAAAGAATAATAGAAGCCTAGATACTACTATTTTTTGCATGATTTAAATAAGATATATTATTAGATTATAATAATAGTTTGACATTTGTACTATATCAACGTGTATTAAAATTTATAAGACAAACTTAATTTTTGACATAATTATCATGGTGATAGTAGTTTAATGGCGCTCATTAACATCGGAATGTCATGTGGAGTAGCGCATTCAGCAAAAAGGAATTATAATCCTTTTCTGCTGTATTCATTATTAATTCCTGAGAGAGGATCGATAAATTTTCTCTGAGGCCTCATATTTCAGGCTTGAATTTTTTCTGTGTGTTTTAAATCAATGACGTCTTTATATCCCTTCCAAAGAAGCAATCTAAGATTTTTTACACCCTTAAATTGCCTCCAGTAGAGTTTGAATTAACGAATGATCGATTTAGAGGCGAAACGTGGCAGACACTAGATTACCTAGGCCAACATTTTTGTCGTTTTACAAAATGTTATGGAAAACTCAAGATGAAGAGACAACGCACGTAGTAGACATGCTAAACATTAGTTTTGGATAACTTCACAATGCAACTTTTTTCCCCAGACTATTTAACTCATGCCCCAAATAGCAGTCAATGACTAATCCCATTTCAATGAATTTTGATTTACAACCAATGCACCCTAGTGAAGAAAAAATGAAACACATAATTTCAGGTTATTAATTAATTTCTGATGTCCTATGATGTAAATACGTATGTCAATTATATTTTTCTGCAACGTTAATTCCTAGGAAATAATAGTTTAAGAATTTGTCGCTTCGAATTTATAATTTTCATTTTATCGCTTTCATTTTATAAAGTGGCTTCCAGATTGTATATATAGTGCACGAATGTAACCAGATTCTGCTTGCGAGATACAATAGAGAAACATTCGTAGCAATTGATTATGCCACAAAAAATAAAAAAGAAACCACTGTTTGCATTTTCTTAAACGTATTATTTCCCGGGAATTAACGTTGCAGAAAAATATAATTGACATATTTACATCACAGGACATCATAAATTAATTAATAACCTGTAATGATGTGTTTCACTAGGATGTATCTTACAATATTGCGATTCTATTTGACAATAAATTTGATCTGGTTGCATGAACAAATGAAACACAACGTTTCTCATTTGTTTTCAAACATCGCCATTTACATTAAATATATAAATATTTTAAAATAACTATAGTTAAATAATGATTTGTGAGTAAACAGCTTAATTTTATTCGTTAAATATTCCTAACAAATGTCATTCTTGATTTCCAAATTCTCTAGATAAATTCACTCCTCACTTCGTGAGTCGTGAATTGATCGATAATTTGGAATTCAATCGTGACATTACTCATGATAAATCTTTCATGAAATGAAGTAGATTTTTTAAAACTGTTTTGTATGTGTGATAGATAGGTAGATAGATAGATAGAGAGAGAGAGAGAGAGAGAGAGAGAGAGAGGGGGGGATATTTAAAAATATATAATAAAAAATAAATAATTGTCGATTTTTTATATAGCGTATTTGCTCGCGTAATTTGCGCACTTTTTAATTAAGTTTGACCATTGAAAAATTGGGGAGCGCAAAATATGCGGATTAAAAAATTAGAGGTCCTGTTCTGAGTTATCTCAATTATGGTAGGTAAGTGTAGTAATTAAGAATACAGTAATTTTGTTATCTCTTATAAATTTATAGCATAAAACTGTGGATAATCTTGAATTATGTATTGTATTGTAAGCCTATGTTTTCCCTTTACAGAGATTTAGGTGCTCTCCCCCTACAGGGAAGAATTTGAACCATACTAATTTTAGTTACACTTGTTTTCGTATAGATGTCATTTTGAGTGGTACGTGGTCAGCGTTCCGCCCCACACTGACATCTAGGAAACCAAGGTAGTATTAGGACGGGAAAATTCGGTAAATTTTGCTTAGAGGCCTTTTCATTCAGGCTTAAGGATTTTTTACGAGCCTGAAAATCTTCAGACTCGGGACCCACGGCTTAAAGTCCCTCCCGGAGGACTTGCTCCTTGGATTTTTCCGTCCTAAAAAATCCATCGACCACGGCCGGGTTTGAACCCGCGACCCTCGGGACCACAGGCAAGGAGCATAACCACTAGTCCACCGCGGCGATACAAATAATAATCATGCACTAATAAATCTATAAACAACAATTATTTTACAAATGAAACAATACTAATACCTTAAATCGTCTATGTTGTGAGAATTAGCAATTTCACTTGCACGTAGTTGTAGCATGTCGTGTATAACTGCGTTACCGTCGTTCCACAACTGTTCAAAATAAATTAAAAGTTCATCTTTTACAGCGGGATATTTGCCAGTTTTCGGATCATAAAATGCCTCTCAATTCTTGCATTATTTAGCGCGTCTTTTTGTTTCCTCCGATAACGCACTTTGAATTCGAGAACTCCGAAGTCTCTTTCTGCTGCAGGATTGACCGAAATATTCCGCGGAACTTATAGTTTTCCATTAATATACATCAATTCATAGTAATTCTGCCCGAAGGCAGGTCCTTCACTGCAATCATAGCATTGTCATGCTATGCTTGCAGCTTTACTAGGGAATTGTAGGTGTGGTAGCTTCCCGTTGCTTTCCACACCGGTGAAGGATGATGATGATAATGATAAGGATGATGATGATGGTCATATGATTTCGGGGACCGTTTGGGCCTTAAAGTTTTCCTGACATTTATCTTACAGGTGAGGAAAACCCCGATAAAAACCTCACCCAGAAAAACTGCCCCGACCCGGGCCCGCTGCGGGACAAGGCAGCACGCTACATCGAGACCACAGCGGTGGACTCCATTAATATAATGCTGTGTAATTGTTATTTTTCTTTCCCATACTGTAGTATGAATGCACAATAAAAATGTTAAAAAGTCAACTGAAATACCGATATTTACTTTTCTAAACTTGTCTCTACCAAGGGCAAGCCTTGTTATAGTAGCGGGACTTTAGGTTTCTTTGTGAAGCAGGTAGTTCAGTTGCTGGTAAATTACCTACATTGAAAAGAAAATGTAGGCCCTACGTAAAATGTGTGCGCAAAAATACATGTAGAAAAAATAAGTTCAAAATAATCCCTTAAAAATTACGGCGCGCAAACTATGTGGGGGCGCAAAGTGCGCGAGCAAATACGGTATAAAATAAATAATCATTAGACAAAAATATTATATTTAAAAATGTAGATAAAGTGGATTGGTGTTTTCGTATTGTTATAGTTAATTAATTATGGACTATTTCGAGATAATTTGAATTCATCTCTATAAACGTAACAATTAGAATCTGTCTGCATCCCACGCTATGTGGTGGGCGGACGCTCCTTCTGGCATTTCACTCTTCTACAAGGTACCGGCAGTGTAGGTGAAATGCCAGAGTGTCATACCGTGGCAGCCAGTATCATCCCAGATTTCGGTGCGCTCTCATTTACACAGCAGGGAATACCATTATTTGCAGAGCTGTTAATCCCAATATGCTTAAGGATGATATAGAAGTGCTTTTACTTATTTCTGTTCCTTAGTTTAACCTCTCCCTTTGCAGGTAGACTGTGTTTACGTTGCCTGCGCTACCTGGGCTTTCAGAGACTTGACCTATCGAGAGATCCATACTTTTAATGACACAATAACATGAGGGGTTTCCCCAAATGAGTAATCAGGTTAATGCCAGGGCCACCTCTGTAACATCACGAACATTTAAGACAAAGCACACTATTCATTGTAAACAATACTTATATTATAATGTGGTTTTCAAGGCCAAACAGTGTTCTGAAACTATTTGAACCTTAAATATTCCGGACGTTTGCCTTAAAGGTGAAGAAAACCCACGTAAAAACCTTACCCAGGAAATTTTCCCCAATTGGGATAAAACACGGACTTACTTCTAGTCTACAGCTGCAGGTTACTTTTACTTTTAATGGTTGAAAATTATTTTGATAAGAAACGGAAATTAATTACATTTGCTAAAAATTAACAAAGCTGTATAATGTATAATACATGTATTTGTATTTTCTAAAAGCGGTCAAACTCTGTCATACTCCCTCTCGCTCTCGTAAGCGAGAGCGGCTGAAAGGGAATGTAGCCACGAATATCGTGTATCGGTAACAAGAGCTCGAGATTGAGAAGTCCCGGGATTCTCGCAGTGACTACGAAGGATAAAACCATGCAGTGTTCGTGGCCACATAAGAAATGTTTACTGCAAGTACGAAGCCATACGTTTCTCAATAGCTAAAGAAATTCCTTCTTTTAAGAATAAACATTATTATTATTATTATTATTATTATTATTATTATTATTATTATTATTATTATTATTATTATTTTGATTGCGGATGAGCCCATGTAGGACTAAGCAAAGTACTTAGAGGCGTTTCCTTTGAGCCCAAATTTCTTTCATTCTTTTGTTATGAGCTTGTTTTCTATCATCTGTCCAAGTTCCAATTTTTTTCTTCGGTTTGTCCTCTTGGTCAACTTGCCACTTATTCACCTTAATTCTAACTATATCTCTGTTTGGGATATCTTCTTTAGTAATTCCTGCCAATTTTAAGTCCTTTTTGACTTCATCAATCTACTTCATAGTATCCACTGGAGCTTTACTTCTGTTTTCGTATAATTCCATTATCTGTTTTGTAAGTCTATTTGAGTTTATTCGTTTAATATGACCATAAAATTTTAACCTTCGTTTTCTAATATCACTATGAATGGCTGTATATATTTTTATTTCCTTTTTACTTCTGAGTCTAAATGCTTCACCTATGATTTGTGGACCTAAAAAAATTCTTATAATTTTGCATTCTTTTGTCACTATATTTTCGAATTAATATTATTATTATTATTACTAAAATATAGATTATAAAACATTTAAGGGTCACTCCATATGAAATCGGCAATATATATTTAAACAAAACTGAACTCTCATTTTCAAAAGTTTACAATCCTTTTTATAGTGAAATCTTAAGATGCACCAAACATCCTAACTGAATTTCAGGTCTCAGTTTGATATACTGTAATTAAAGAATAATATATTTGTCAATTTATACTATTTTTTAAAAATAAGTCTCTTGCTTGAAATAAATTTCTCAAACTGTAATTATTCCCTGGACTTGAAAATATAATCACATTATGCTTAGTTTATAAACTATTTGCTTGATAATTAGTACGCTGATATTTACATCTTTGTAAACGGCGTAAATCCAGTTAATGTAAAAATTGACCATTTCAACCATTTTATATAAATTTATATAAATAGTGTTATTCCGTACTGACCAAGGCTATTGTCTGTTATATTTTTATTTATTAGTAGTTGAAAACAAAAACCTCAATTTATATATTTATTAATTTCGCATGGAAATAAATGTATGTAAATTCATAATACATGTTTAGTGGTGTCGGAGTACATTTTATTTACAGTACTAAGTATTTCTGAAATATAGATCTATAAAACATTTAAGGGCCATTTCATATCAAATCGGGAAAGAATTCGTTGAGAAGGCCAAAGTATTCTCAAATTAAAACTGTAGTGCCTTATTAAGAAGATTTAATATTTTTCACATGTAATATACAGACTTATTTTAAAAACGTAATTTATTTAATATATTCTCTTTAACTTTCCCAGTTGTATACATTATTTTACTTTCGAAGACTGTTCATTGCTTACGTGAAATCTGATCCAACTGATCTCGCTTCCGCGCATGCGTTTGACACTCCCCTCTCACTTCCCTGAATACATCATGTTCGACGCTCGGGTTGGTATTCCCAGTCGAAGCAAGTGTTGTGTTGGAATTTCATTCCCCGAATTAATTCATCATCATTTATAATTCCTTAATGAAGTATCATTAAAAGTTAGGTCCAAAACAGTGCTCCACTATATAAATAACATGATTAAAATATAAATAAACAGTTCACTTTAAAAAAATATTTACGTAATACGACATACCAAATAGGACGCTCGGGGAGCGAGATTTGAGCGGGAGTGAATGTGACCTTGGCTGGCTGTTCTGTTTTCCGTGCTGCTATAGTATATGTCTTCTTCTTCTTCTTCTTCCTTCCAAGTATTAGGCCAAGGCCTGTTACGATTCTATAGAAAATTTTCCCTCCAGCGTTTCATAGGAAACGCTATAGTATATGTATCCCTGTGAATAGCGTTATTGATTATGTTTGAGTCTTTTTTTTTTACAGTTATACGAGTAAGTAGGAACATTTTTTTTTCTGTTATACATACACACGTATGTATGTATAAATAAATAAATGTTTGTGCTAGGAGTCTGAATTGACTAGTGATTATGGCACTAACGTAATGAAGTTAGAGGTCTCGGGTTCAAATCCCGGTTCAGGCATTTATTTTTCTTTTCATGTCATAGTTGACCTTTATTGCTAAATGTCAAAATTGAATTATAACATCGAAATAAAGAAGCGTTACTGTTATAATGTAAATATTCTTTTTAAAATGCTTACTTGTTATAGAAGTTACAGAAGCCACGAGATGGCAGACTGATGTTCTGCTGCCTGATTTAGAGTCACATATAAGAAAATAAAAATAAATGTTTATGCTAGGAGCCTGAATGGACAAGTGGTTATGCCATTAACGTATAAAGTTAGAGGTGTCGTGTTTAAATCCCTGTTCAAGCGATTATTTTTCTTTTCACGTCATATATATATATATATATATATATATATATATATATATATACATATATTAGTCCACCGCTGTGGTCTCGAGGTAGCGTGCTGCCTTGTCACGCAGCGGTCCCGGGTTCGAACCCCGGTCGGGGCAGTTTTTCTGGGTGAGGTTTTTATCGGGGTTTTTCCTCACCTGTAAGACAAATGTCAGGAAAACTTTAAGGCCCAAACGGTCCCCGAAATCATATGGCCATCATCATCATCCTTATCATTATCATAATCATCATCATCCTTCACCGGTGTGGAAAGCAACGGGAAGCTACCAAACCTACCATTCCCTAGTGAAGCTGCAATAATAGCATGAAAATGCTATGATTGCAGTGAAGGACCTGCCTTCGGGCAGAATTACTATGGATGGATATGTATTTTGTTAGGAGCTACTAAGTGTTTATTGATTTCATTCTAATTTATAGATGCTTTGACATCTGATGTATTACGTAAATATTTTTTTAAAGTAAACTGTTTATTTATTTTTTAATCATGTTATTTATATAGAGAAGCACTGGTTTGGACCTAACTTTTAATAATACTTCATTAAGGAATTATAATTGATGATGAAATAATTCGGGAATGAAATTCCAACACAACACTTGCTTCGACTAGGAATACCAAAAAGAAAAACTCCAGACATATTAGTCCTGGGATGGTAATAAATATATCACAATCTTATATCCATTAATCTGACCTGAAAATTTGTTTATATATATATATATATATATATATATATATATATATAAGAATACATTTTATTTAAAAATAAGTGTTATATACAGTATTGACACCCGAATGTGAGCAAGTGCTCGTGCTCGGGTGCAGTTCAGTTACATGAATAATACAAAAAATAGAATATGTACATTTAAAATTAGGGGCCAGTTTCAATTTTACATAAATTATGACACATACAAATAAAAAATAATAATGTATTGGGGAATAAGACTTATTCTAACAAAAGAATTAATGGAATGGAGAAAGATATACATACAATAATATAAATCATATAATGTAATGGATTATAACCAAAATTATATACAACATTTCAGGTCAAATTAATGAACTTAAGATTGTGAGCCCTAAACGTTATTGCAGAGTCATTAGTCGTCGTTTTATTTCAACATATATTTAGTAACATATTGCATTTTAAAATGATTGGTTACTTTCTGTTATAAAAAGTAAGCCTATATACTGTTTTAAAAGTTCTATGAAGGTAGGCTTAATCGTAATGTAATTTCAGATTCAGTCCATGACGTTGGATTACAGTAGTTACGTGTTCACTTTAGACAAAGAGTCGAGAGAGTAAAGCAATAAAAAATAAAACTGATTAAAAGGGGGAAATTATGGGATGGTTTGGACATAATGCTATTTTGTGTTTTCACTTGTCGGAATCGTGTGATATTTTGTTGGGTGCGGTTAATATCACAAATCCTCATTTGTATGTAAATTCCCTCTTGTTCACGACAAAACAACATGTGTACTGCACATTTATGAGATTTGTATTCAGAGTAATCCCTACTAAATGTAATATTATCTTTATAACTTTGAAATATGAAAAATAATATTTAAAATTACTGACTGCATCTCTGTTTTCGCTGTGTAGTTTAGGACAAAATCTGATGCTCTCATTATTTTTTATTTGAATTTAATTTTCAGACACTCGAATCTCTCTATAGTCATCGTGCCAATGTTCTTTGGTATTATCAATATTATTCTGTACAGAGTGTTCCGAAACTATTCGTTCAAATTAATACAGGAGGTAGAAACCATCAAAACAAATACACCGTGTCCACAAGTATAGTATCATACTTTACTACTTCGTCGCTTTGGATAATCGTATTTGAATGAAATTGGTGACAATCAAAAGATAAAATCAAAACGTTTTGTGCATGTTAACAATGGAGAATAATGGACAACAATACAGAATCTAAATTAAATTTAATCATGTTTTTTGTGGTCGATATGGGTTCATTGTTGCATATTTAGCAGACAGGTTAAATGTGAATTCAACAAGACTAAAACAGTGTCTTGCATATGCTGATGATGTAATAATAACAGCAAGAACAAAACAATTCCCTACTGGAAACCTTTGACAAATTGAAAAATGAAAATATAAAATATGGGCTTGTAATCAATCTAAATAAAACAAAAATATTTAAGATGTATGAGAAATAAAACAAATTTGACTGAACTAACTATAAATAGTGACTGTATTGATCAAATTAACTCCTTTAAGTACCTAGGTACAATACTAAACGATAATAATACTGTTGAAGAAGAGATCAAAACAAGAATATCGCAAGGGAATAAAACATATTTTGCTAATTTCGATATATTCAAAAGCAAATTAATATAAAAAAATGTTAAATTCAAATTATATACAGCAGTAATAAGACCAATCATATGTTATGGAGCTGAAACCTGGGTACTAAAAGAAGCAGATAAACTAAGACTATTAACGTTTGAGAGGAAAATATTTAGAAGAGTGCTAGGTCCAGTAAAGGAAAATGGAAATTGGAGGTTGAGAAGGAATGACGAATTATACCTCAAGAATAATAAAGAAAATATAGTTAGTTTTATCAAATCCAAAAGATTACAATGGTTTGGACATACACTAAGAATGCCAAAGGGAAGATTGCCGAATGATATTTTGAATTGGAAGCCACAAGGAACAAGACCAAGGGGAAGACCCAAGGATCGATGGGAGGATGACGTAATTGAAGATTTGAGAGAAATGGGGATTTATGATTTGAAATCCACTGCACAAGATATGAAGAAGTGGCGTAAACTGGTTGAGAAGGCCAAGACATTCCACTGGAAGTCGTAGAGCCTGACGAAGAAGAAGAAGAAGAAGAGGTTAAATGTGAATGTCTGCAGCGTCACTCGTGTGGGCCACATTCAATGTCTATGAGGTATAGCAAAGGTTTTTGAGTACGTGTACTTATTAGAAGTCCATGTGTTGTGAGGACGTAAAGTACCTGCAAAGGGAAAGGTTAAAGTAAATAAAAGAAAGTAAGCTATATTGATCTCTCTCTTTTTTGTAGTGTTTTTTTTAAGTTGTAAAATTAAGCTATTTGAATGTAAATGACGAAAGTTTGCTCCATTCAAAGAATAAAAAGAGCAGAACCTTTGTTATTTGTGTGTTTGGTTTAGCAGAGAAGTACTGTTTTCACAAGAGTCGCGAGTAACTTCATTGTTTGCATTGTGAGTGCGAGATATGTTTGCGATAGAAGTTAATTTCTGTAGCTACGTGAAAAGGTTAGACGTGTTGTTGAATTGTATAGTCTGAAATACACTTCCATTGTAGATAATGAACTATTAGTGCAGGGGTAACCAATCTGGTGTTTCACATGATTTCACTCTGTTCCCATTTACATTATCTTGCCTATTAATTTTAGGTAAATGGTTTTGTGTTATCACTTCACACATGATTATTCTTTCGAGAAACGCGATTTGAAAGCCTTTATTGCCCATTTTTCAGTAAAGGCGAATAAAAAATATTCTTAATTTCATCTCCATGTTGTTGAACTATGACACGTAAAATAATCTCAAGGCTGAAATAAGAAATCTATGAGCTTTTTCATGCCCGGATTTGAATTGTGGCGCTAATAACTCGAGACGTTAAAGAGCATCATTAAATAAAATAGGCTATTAACTGATAAAGTAAATAGGCTATTAACTGATAAAGTAACTTATTTTATAAATATGTGTTACATCTTTCCATTCAAAAGAAAATCTAATAAATAAACCTAATCTTGATATTAATAAAAATAGTGTTTTATAGAAAACCAATAGATATTAATTTCTAATGATAGAGTTGGTTCTGATGGATTATAATGATTATGGAATAGAAATTTGACCAGAAAAAAAAAGAGATTATACAGACAATAATAGAAAGTATACTTACATATGGATCAATTCCTTCTGTTTTTTTTCGTGTTGAGACTTGAAAGTAGTTTTGAAGTTCCTTAGGACAGGTTACTGGCCTGACGCTAAGTAGTCCATTGGTAGGGCTGCTACCTTTTAATCTCTGGACAGACATTAGGATACCGCATTTACTCAGTACCTGATGGAACGGTTATACCGCCGTGACTCGGTCCTCAGAGCCTCGTTTGTGAAAACGGGTTGTACCACGAGAAGGTGAGGATGAGAATTAGGTAGGACTTCGCTACCATACAAAAGAGTTGGAAAAACACTGGCTCTTCCAACTCTTTTGTATGGTAGCGAAGTATGGACGTTGAAACAGAAGGATATACAGAGACTTAGATCTCTGAAATGAGATATCTTCGGAGGACTGCAGGATACACACTACTAGATCACAAAAAAAAATGAAGACATCTTAGAAGAATTACACATGGAATCTTTAGAAAACAAAATTTCTGATTATGAGTCAAGATGGATGCAACATGTTCATCGAATGGAAGATCACAGAATACCCAAACAAATGTTAAGATATCAACCTGCAGGAAGAAGAAGACCAGGACGTCCACTCAAAGACTTCTGGATGGTGTTTCTCTTGAGGCCGAAACAGGTCAACAAATGGCCTAAATTCGTGAATGTACTATGGTGATGATGATGACATATGGGTCAGAAAGCTGGACAATAAATGAAAGGATGCAGAAAAGAATCTTGGCGACAGAAATGGATGTATTACGGAGAAGTATGAGAATATCCAGGCTACAACATATTCGAAATACATGTATCAGACAAGAAATGGATGCACAAGAAACTGTTATCGTAGGATAACAAAGAGAGCTCTACAGTGGTATGGACATGTACAACGGTTGTCGGAAGACCAGTGGCCTAAACAGGTGTTGGATTGGATGGTGCCAGGCAGAAGGAAGAGGGGAGAAGTAGAAGAGCATGGTATGAGGGAATATATGATGCCATGATGAAGAGGGGTATGGAAGATGGTCAGTGGGAAGATAGGAATCTCTGGAAAGCAGGAATCAAGGGTAAACTGCTGTAAAGTGGAAAGCCTGGATTAAGTATTAAGTAAGTATCATGTTCGCGAGTAAAAACCCGTATGGGGTAAATGGATTTTTCAGGGCATAAAATTATTTAGAATGGGCTCCTTCGAAAGGGAACTAAAGTCGTGCGTTCCATGTCGTACAGTATGTATAAACTACGTAAAAGTAATAATAATAATAATGATAAAGTCTAATAATAATAATAATAATAATAATAATAATAATAATAATAATAATAATAGTCTAATAATAATAATAATGATAAAGTCTAATAATAATATTAATAATAATAATAATAATAATGATAAAGTCTAATAATAATAATAATAATAATAATAGGTCTAATAATCCATCCATCCACAGTAATTCTGCCCGAGGGCAGGTCTTTCACTGCATTCATAACATTTTAATGCTGTGCATTGCAGCTTTACTAGGGAATAATAGGTGTTGTAGCTTCCCGTTGCTTTCCACACCGATGATGGATGATGATGATAATTATGGCCGGATGATTTTCGGGGATCATTGGGCCCTGAGCTTCCTGACATTAGTCTTACAGTCGAGGAAAAACCCCGAAAAAAACTCACCCAGGAGCCTGTCCCGACCGGGAATAGAACCCGGGCCCGCTGCGTGACAAGGCAGCATGCTACCTCGAGACCATAGCGGTGGACAGGTCTATAGTATAGATCCACGGCTGTTAATAAATACTGACTAGGTGTGAAAAGGAGGTCCCCTCCACACGCATACGGGTGCACTCCCAATGAAACAACACAAATGACAAGTGAGTAGCAGTGTCATACGTTGTAAGCCTATACGACGTAGGGTTGAATAGGAGAGGCGGGACGTCTTCTCACACCAAGTGAACACTTATTAACAGGCCTGAATATAATATATATACAGAATACTAATTACAATGGTTTAAAAATATATTAAATATTGCAATTTAAATTTCATATACATATATTTTATGGGGCACTCCATAGCGTAGTTGGCTAAGGCACTAAGCTACAAACCGGAAGGTCGATGGTTCGAGTCAAACCTTCTGGTGGCACCATGACTCTGGGGCCGACTCAGCCTCTAACGGAAATGAGTACTAGATTCTTGTTCTGGTAGTAAACGCGGCCGTCACCCAGCTGACATCAAGTGCCGATTGTCTAGAAAAAGTGGGAGCCTTAACCTCCTACCACCCCAAGGGTCTTCTATGGCCTGATCGTGGATTCACTTTGCTTTTACAACATTTTATACGATAAATAATAATAATAATAATAATAATAATTATAATAATATAAGAATAATAATAATAATGATAATATAATAATAATATAATAATAATGATAATATAATAATAATAATAATAATATAATTATAATTATAATAATAATGATAATAATAATAATATAATAATAATATAATAATAATAATAATAATAATAATAATAATAATGACAGTATTTTAGAACATTAAACGGAAAACATCAATAAATACATGTAGGCCTACATTAAACGAGGTAATGAACAAGCCAAAGTCAGAGCAAATATAAATTTGGCTTAAAAAAAAGAGGCACCTCAACAAAATGTATGACCCATTTCACGCCCGAATAACGCCAATAACTTTAGCTCTCAAATACCGTCTTTAAATAAATGAGCAAATAATATACCTTGAAAGCTAGAATAAGGCTATAAGTGTTGGTAAAAATTCTCGTCCACGCAATTCTGTTAATCCTAGCAATCCCATTATTCTTGCCCTCTATTTGTTTAAGTATTGAGAGAGAAGAGCCATCTTATTTGGATACAAAGGTATGAGTACTGCCTGGATGACTCTGGTTCGATCTCTGTGTGTTGAGGAGTGGAGATTTTTCTCTTCTTGTTCTTATCGATACTTGTCCTGAAGGATTTTTTTTGGGGGATTACCCTCGATCGTTGCGCAGGACTCACCTAACCTTCTCTAATCGTGTACCCATGCGAATATCCCATTCTTAAGCTTTCTTGTTCTATTAACCGCGTCTTATTTACCGCTTTATTAGCGATAAGGGATACTATATCGTCTGTGTATAGAAAAAATAAAATTTGCTTGTATTTATATTATTGGTTATTTCTCTAATAACGTAGGAGGGGTCAAGTAGCCGTGACGCAATCCCTCAACTCTAATTTAAATTTTATTAATCTGATTTCATTACTTCTCGTATCAATCAGCTACTTAGTTATTCTTACTGGGAATCGAATCCGGATATTCTGAAATTTCATCATCATCATCAACAACAGGGATTAGGCCCAATGGCCTGTTCCGATCTCATTATAGGTCGAATTGGTCCTTCCATCTCTTCAATGGTCTTCCCAACGTTCTTCTCCCTTTTGGTTTATAATTATACATTCTGCTTGATATGCGCTGTTCATTCATTCGTAATACGTGCTGAAGATAAGCATTTTGGTAATATTTTATTTTTTCACAGAGATTAAATATATCAAGTTCTGTTCTTATATCTTCGTTTTTCTTTTTATCGGTCCTTTGGTATCCTGCTATTGCTCTCAACATCTTCATTTCAGCAGCCTCTAATTGTTTACTATCTGCCTTTGTTAATGTCCAGGTTTCACATCCATAGATAAGAGATGGAACTGCCAATACTTTGTAAAACTTCAAAATAGTTTCTTTTCTAGTCTTATCCAATAAAGTGCGTTTAATTGTGCCACATAGATAATTGAATCGTTGTATTTTAGTGTGTTTATCTAAATTTCTGTCATTGCCTAAATGACATCCCAAATAATTAAAATTCTGAACTTGGTCTATAATTACATTGTTTATCACTATTTTTGTTCTTATTGCACATTTTCCTTTCAGAGCTAATATTTTTGTTTTAGATGTAGATATTCTTAAATTGTATTTTAGACAGATATTATTTAATTATAAAGGAATTGTTGCAAATTATTTTCTGATGCTGTCATTATTACTTGGTCGTCTGCAAAAAGCAGATTTGTCAATACATTATTTATATTAATTTGTTCTTGCCATTCATTTATGACATGGTCCAAGTATAAATTAAATAATACTGGTGACAATGGACACCCTTGTCTTACTCCCTGGTTTATTTCTATGTTTTGTCTACTAATTTTATCTCCGTAGTCTATTTTAAAATTTGTTTCTATATATAAACTCTGAATGGCTCTTATAAGCTGTTGAGGAATTCCTTTCATTTCTAGTATGTTCCATAATTGATTTATACTTACACTATCAAATGCTTTAGTATAATCTTTCAAATGCTTTAGTAAAATTCTGAAATTTAAATTAGAATATATTGTCATTCCATAACAGTTATAAAAACTGAAAATCCATGGCAATAGTCGGACAATACTATGGTCGGGGTTCAAACCTCGTCTTTCAAATTAACAACCTTGAATTTTCAGGTTATTCCATATTACACAGTTTAACCTCTCACCTTACAGGTACTTTTGCGTGGCACACACCACCCAGACCTTATAGTAACACGACCTGCCGGGGGAGGAATTTTAACTATAGATCACATATTTTTGACCATACAAGGCCATGCAGGGTCTCCCCAAATGACTGATCAGCTCAAAGGCAGGGTTCCCCCGAGACAATACAACATTGATTCGAAACACGCCATCCAAACACACATTTATACTAAACATGGCGAATATGATGATGATGATGATGATGGTTAAGATTGTCAGATTATGTTAGGGGATCATTGTCCTTAAAGTTTCCTGACATTTGCCTTACCGGTGAGGAAAAACCCGAAAAAAAATCAGCCAGGAAACTTGTCCCGACCGGGATCGAACCCGCGAGCATGGTTCAGATTTTGCTTTTATAATAGTTTATGTCCTTGGATAAATATTTTGTAATTCCAACATAGACTACAATTGAATCAGTCATTTCGAAAAGGGATCATTTACAGCTGATCAAATTTTACAGGAGAGGAAGAAAAACTGATTCAACTTGTTCAGGATAAAGCATTGAATCTCAAATTACTAACGGAATAAAGTCAGGAAGTGGTAAAGGAATAGTGCAGTTGATCCATTCTCACACGGAAACGATGAAACTATGTATCTAAACATGGAATAATGAAAGAAGTGAATTTCTGAAAAAATTGGAGATGATCCCTTTCCGAAATGACTGATTCAATTAATAACAATAATTAATTCGTTATCTCAGTCAAATATTCAATTTATTCATGATTAATTATTGTTATCTCTGAGCGAATATTATTTAGACATATTCAATGTAGTCCGCCTCTCTGGTCTCGAGGTAGCGTGCCGCCTTGTCACGCAGTGGGCCCGGGTTCGATCCCCGCTTGGAACAGTTTTTCTGGGTGAGGTTTTTATCGGGGTCTTTCCTCACCTGTAAGGCAAATGTCAGGAAAACTTTAAGGCCCAAACGGTCCCCGAAATCATATGGCCAATATCATCGTCATCCTTATCATTATTATCATCATCTTTCACCGGTGTGGAAAGCAACGGGAAGCTACCACACCTACACTTCCCTAGTAAAGCTGCAAAGCATAGCATGAAGATGCTATGATTGCAGTGAAAGACCTGCCCTCGGGCAGAATTACTATGGATGGATTCAATGTAATCTACAAAACCATAAAATAAAATGTTAATTGTTCAATTTCGAGACGGAGCCTGTCTATAATAAAATTTTGACTATAATGATTACCAGTTTTATTTCAGCTACAAACTCTTATAAAATATGAACTTGGAAACCAACTCTAATAACCTTACATTTCCATACGTTTTAGATAGAACATGTGGATGCAGTTTTATTACATTTTTATAACATATACACGGATGACTACTTCTGTGTACTCAACAGAAGTGAACCAGAAGATGAGATCAACATAGTTACGTTAGCATCTCCATATGAAAAGACTACAAAATTTTGTATGGATGCCATTTAGCTTGCTCTTTAGATATTGCAAATACTTGGCTATAATTTGAAACAGCACGTAGAGTTTAAAAAGTTTCTACGAGATATGAAAAGAACAAGCTGATGCTTGAATTGTATATACTTATTTATGTTTGTTTCTGTAGAGTGTAGGTAAGTGGAAAGAAGAAACTTGTGAGGGGGAATATGATTTCAATCTTGTGCTCCTCATCTTAATATTTATACAAGAATTTATCTTCGTGTTTATTCAGCTTCAAAATTATAAAAAAATCTAAAACTATGAAATTCATTGATTCTGATCATTGTATTCAGCATAAATATTGGGAATATATTTCATAGACACATAAGTTCTTTGTCAAACCATTAAGGAAGAAAAACAGATTTTATTTCGAAAAAAAAAATGGGTATCCAATAAATCAATTTTTATTTACAATGACTATTTAACTCATGGGGGCACGCCGTAGCGCAGTGGTTAAGGCACTGAGCTACAAGCCGGAGGGTCGAGGGTTCAAGTCCCGTTGGGATCAGGATTTTTAAACTGACCCAAACCATCTGGCGGCACTATGGCCCTGGGGTCGACTCAGCCTCTAACGGAAATGAGTACCAGACGCTTGTTCTGGGGGTAAAGGCGGCCGTCACGCAGGGCTGAAAACCCGGCTGACATAAAGTGCCGATTGTCTAGAAAATGTGGGAGCCTTAACCTCCTACTACCTCAAGGGCCTCCTGAGGCCTGTTGTGGGATCACTTTACTTTATTTGACTCATGTCGCAAATGGTAGTCAATGACCAATCACGTTCAATGAATTCTGTTTTACACCAATTACAGTCGTGTTTCACCTAGCTCTTTATCGATTTGCCTTTATTAGCTCCTGCTTTTGTGATGAAGAAAGCTCCTCCTTTTTACACGCTTTATATTAGCTTGACCTGTATCTATCTATCTATCTATCTATCTATCTATCTATCTATCTATCTATCTATCTATCTATCTATCTATCTATCTATCTATCTATCTATCTATCTATCTATCTATCTATCTACATATCTATCTATCTATCTATCTATCTATCTATCTATCTATCTATCTATCTATCTATCTATCTATCTATCTATCTATCTATCTATCGATCTATCTACCTATGTAACGGAATCTTTCAACGCGATTTTCACCCACTTAAAATCATTGGATCGACTTGAAACTTTGTATACTTGTAGAGGACACGTGACAATACAATAATTTCATATTTATTTTCTAAAATCCTGGCCATAATCATCAGAAAATAAAAAAAAGTGTTTTTGCATCGATGTAACGGAATATTTCAACGCGATTTTCACCCACTTAGGAACATTGGATCTACTTGAAACTTTGTATACTTGTAGAGGACCCGTGACAATACAATAATTTCATATTTATTTTCTAGAATCCAGGCCATAACCATCAGAAAAAAAAGTGTTTTTGTGTCAATGTAACGGAATCTTTCAACGCGATTTTCATCCACTTAGAAACATTGGATCGACTTGAAACTTTGTATACGTGTAGAGGACCCGTGACAATACAATAATTTCATATTTTGTTTCTAAAATCCTGGCCAGAATCATCCGAAAATAAAAAAAATGAAAACTGGTATAATAGATTGCGGACTTGTCGACTTTTTAGTCAATCGTTGTAAGAGTTCAGTTGATAGAACAGTGAACTCTTAGTGGTATATAATTTCAGTAATCCATACGTCGCTGGTTCAAATCCGGCTGGGAGGGTTTTTTTTTATAGAAGAGTATTACTTTTAGTTCATACTACAATAGTATCGAATTTAAAGATTTTTACATTTTATCTTATTCTGTAAAATATTAAAACTAAAAAATAAATAATAGTTTTAAAAAAAAACCTAAAAGAACACGCTTTATTAGAAAACTAAAAAATGAAAAATACCACTTTCATTTTATCCCAAGCGTATTGGAAATTAAAATTATTTTTCATTTTTTAGTTTTCTAATAAAGCGTGTTCTTTTAGTTTTTTTAAAACTATTATTTATTTAATATTCTGAACAGGTTAGACCATTATTTTTCTGCAACAAATGCATTGAATATAGCAAATAATGACTAGATTCAGTGATTTTACAGAGTTGTTTATTCAAAATATAAACGATTAACCTATAATGTTGATTATAATAGGTTGATGTGTTTCATTATTTCTCCACTAGAGTGCATTCTTACAATATTGTGATCTTATTTGGCAATAAATAATTTGATCGAGTTGCAGTGAATATACATAACCTCACATTTCTAATATCGCCGTTTACATTAACTATATACATATTTTAAAACACCGGTAACTATATCCAAATAATTATTTTTTAGTAAAGAGCTTAATTTTATTCGTTAAATAGTCCTAACAAATGCCACTCTTGATTTCCAAATTCTCTAGATAAATTCACTCCTCACTTCGTGAGTCGTGAATTTATCGATAATTTGGAAATCACTCGTGGCATTACTTATGAAAAACTAGAAGCCTTAAAATTTACATAATAAATTTTATAGTGTTAATGGAACTTTAACTTTTTTTTCTGAACATTAGGTATAAATGTTACAGTTCTAGTCGCTTATGGGGAATATGTTGCAAAACATTATAAAAAAGGTACTTACAAAATTAATCAAGAATTTCTGTACATATTTGTTTTGCAAACGCTTCATTTATTGCTTGGTATTTTATGAAGTACATCTATTTCACCCTCTTTCTAAATATTCTTAATTTATCTTTGATTTGATAGTTTAATTATCTCAGTTCATAAAAGTGAAAAAGCCAGTGCATAGGATATTCGAGAATATCCATTGCAGACTCAGGACTTGAATAAATAACATTTTATATATGAATACCTGTTTGTGTGCTATACACTCATTTAATTTTTTTCCCCTTATCTCCTTTAGGAATTACACTCCCACGAGTTTTGCAAACACATACTGGTCGACCAAAGGGAGAGAACAAGAACATTAAATCACATATAGCCCACATTTATTGGTTATAGGTACATAGTTGCTGCCCATCTAAATATGTGGTTAACACTGTGTCAGGGACACCGTCGAACACAGCACCGAGTAAAATGTCATACTCCGCTGATTTCTGCAAGTTACAGAGCGAATCCAATCACTAAGTACATATAACTATAAACCTTTTCTCGGGTTATCTGGAACGAAATACCCTTATTTCCGAGTTATGTATTGCGAGTTGTTTTCAGTGTATAATTATAGCACACTTCCCATAGGTTTTTTAATGATCTGATTTGGTTGGACTACCTTAATAGCGTCTTTTGTTAATTTAATTACTAGACCTATTACTTGTGTCGATACTTTTGGACTAATAGTCAATCGATATTTAAGGGCCTAGAATAGTGTAGTGTAAATATCTTCCTTTCAAAGGGAAATAAAACCGTGCGTCCCGTGTCCTAGATTTACGACACCTCAAATAAGTTTGTAAAAAATCATTAGTTTCAAGCCGTGATTTGAATTACGAAGCTAGTGACCCGAGTTGCAAAGAACGTCGTTAAATAAATTAGCTAACTATTGCTAATTACACTATTATTCCTAGCCTATTATTTTCCTAGAACTATGTTAAATAACAGTGATATGTAATGGTTAAGGCAGTGCGCTACAAACGGGAAGGTCGACGGTTCAAGTCCCGGTGGGGTCAGGATTTTTAAACTGACCCATACCTTCTGGTGGCAACATGACCCTGGGGTCGACTCAGCCTCTAACGGAAATGAGTACCAGACGCTTGTTCTGGGGGTAAAGGCGGCCGTCACGCAGGGCTGCCAACCCGGCAGACATCAAGTGCCGATTGTCCAGAAAAAGTGGGAGCCTTAACATCCTACTACCCTAAGGGCCTCCCTAGGCACGTAGTAGGAACACTTTACTTTAAGGGGGCACGCCGTAGCGTAGTGGTTAAGGCACTGCGCTACAAGCCGGAAGATCGAGGGTTCAAGTCCCGGTGGGGTCAGGATTTTTAAACTGACCCAAACCTTCTGGCGGCACTATGGCCCTGGGGTCGACTCAGCCTCTAACGGAAATGAGTACCAGACGCTTGTTCTGGGGTAAAGGCGGCCGTCACGCAGGACTGACAACCCGGCTGACATCAAGTGCCGATTGTCCAGAAAAATGGGAGCCTTAGCCTCCCACTACCAAGGGCCTCCTGAGGCCTGTAGTGGGAATACTAACAGGATATGCTCGTAACACTTTCCCACTATCGAAGCTTCATGGCCGCGCAGACATAAGATTTATATATACATTTATAACCTAACGGGCACAAAGCGTTTTGCCTGTGCGCGGTTAGGATATAAATGAAGAACCCCATATATCTCTATCCTGAGCTAATACTTTACAATCTTCCCCATGTAATTTACCCATTCAAATTAATAATGTTATGCTCCCACCTCATTCTTGACCTGCCTACTGCGTGCTTTCTTTCTGGTTTTCTTCTACAAGAAGTTTTCATGCACTCATTTCGTTCCTCATCCGTTCCCATTGCGCTCTATGAGAATTCACAGTTCTTATTACATTTGGTTTCCCACGATGATATGTGATTTTCTCCGTTCATATGCCTGTTTGTGGAAAGTAACGGGAAGATATCACACCTACAATTCCCTAGTAAAGCCGCAAGCATAGCATGAAAATGCTATGATTGCAGTGAAGGACCTGCCTTCGGACAGAATTACTATGGATGGATGAATATGCCTGTTCGTTTCTCTTTGATCAGAAAATATTCCTAAGAAGTTTATTTTCAAATTCGCCTAATACGTGTTTTCTCCTCCTCTAAAGTAAGAAACCATGTTTCGCATCCATGTTAGTATAATCGGAAGTATATATTTTTATATATTTTTAATTTAACATTTTTTTAGAAAATTTGGTATGATAATTCCCTAATTCTTATATCATATTTACGCTACCATTGCTAATTCTAAACATATTTAGATGTATCATATTAATATCAACCTAGCATAATGGTGTTTCGCTTCTCAATTGGTCTCCCGGAAACGTAGTTTCTGGTAATGTAGTAATACATTAACTCTTAAATTTATCAACGTATCCTGTAAAATACATTGGTTTAATTTATTTAATATTTTTAATAAAACAATGGAAAATCGAGTCAGTAAGAATTATTCAAATTTGTTCAAATTATACAAAGATATGTAATAAAGACGTACGTTTCCATGATTTGTTTTCACTGCAGTACAACAGATTTATATGGGTTCGCATGAGAAATTACAGTTTAGGGATCAAAATTACCCATACCGCCGTATAGGCTAGAGGAACAACCGAGTCCCTTAAATATCACAATAAAGGAATTTGACTGCCGGTGAACGAATGCAAGTTCTAGTATTAATATGCAGCACACTAGACGCCACTTACTGCTGTCACATACCAGAATGAGAAATGTAAGGGTTAACACAGTTATTTCTGCATTTCACTTCTTTAAATTATGAATTGTATAAAACCGCGTTGTAGTACATCGGGATCCAATAACTATTTGAAGGAAATCAGAATTACTATGAAAAGTTAAAAACAGGATAAATTTACGTCGAAAAAAATTAAAAATTGTCCAATGCCACTAGGTTGTCTTTTATGACATTTCTGGCTTTCTCCCCTGCCAATGGCGGAATTGTAATTCATTTTTAGGTTGGAACACCTGGAAGGCAGAGTTATGTAACCCCGATGTTATGATGGGTGACAAATGATAATGAAACGCGAGTAGAGTCATTAACCTAAACTCCAGACCATTGGCAACCACATGAATAATTCCCTTTAAGGAAAAATTCGTATGGCCTGACCGGGAATAGAACCCGAGACCTCATGAACTGTAGTTAGAAACGGCGACCACTATCTCATGAAGCTGGTTTTAGTAGGAAAAATATTAAAGTGAAAATTAACTGCATATAATTTAAATCACAGCCTTCTTTCAAACAGCAGAGTAGAGAGATTTAAATAGTTAATTTCACATTATTGTAGGGGTATGAGTTCGTATTAAATACATTATTTACTTGTTCTCTCTTACAAGGTTTAGAAATTTGTAATCTATCCGTATACAGAATCAACTGTATCGAATTTAAAGATTTTACATTTTTATCTTATTCTGTAAAATGTTAAAATAAAAAAATAAAAATAGTTTTAAAAAAACTAAAACAACACGCTTTATTAGAAAACCGAACTAGAAATATAAAAAAAATAATTTTAATTTCCAACACGCTTGGGATAAAATTAAAGTGGTCAACAAAAAAATAATCTCCAACACATGTAGAATAAAACTAGAGTTATCAACAAAAAGAAAATAATTTTACCATCAAAAGCGTGGGGTGCTTTTTACGATTTTTACTTTATCTTCTAAGAGACTTTACTTTTACCAATATCTGTTTATTATCAACTATATTAATTGATATAGAGCACCCCACGCTTTTGATGGTAAAATTATTTTCTTTTTGCTGATAACTCTAGTTTTATTGTATATGTGTTGGAGATGATTTTTTTGTTGACCACTTTAATTTTATCCCAAGCGTGTTGGAAATTAAAATTATTTTTTTATATTTTTAGTTCGGTTTTCTAATAAAGCGTGTTGTTTTAGTTTTTTAAAACTATTATTTATTAATGTAATCTTTGAATACCCTATATAGGCCTATCGCTAATGTTAAAATTCTTCTTATAACGTGGTGTTTTCTCACGATCTACTCGATTCTCGGTAAGACCATAGGAATATTTCCTTAAAGCGTATTATTCCTGTGGTTGCCCATGGTTTGAAATTGAGGTTAAATTTAAGTTAAGGACTTCCCAGGCGATTCATTATCATTTATCACTAATCATATAATCGGGGTAACTCCGCTTTCCAGGTGTCCCAACCTAAGAAATAGGGTCAAATAGGGTTTTTAAATTTCGGATAATAAGTGATAATAACCTAAGAAATGGATTACAATTCCTCCAATGTCACGTGAGAAAGCCTGAAATGTCATAAAAGCCAACCTGGTGGCATTGGACAAAAAAAATATATTTTAGACATATGTTTTGAAGTTACATTTTCTTCACACACACACACGCGCGCGCACACGCACACGCACACGCACACGCACACACACACACACACACACACACACACACACACACACACACACACACACACACACACACACACACACACACACACACACATACATATATATATATATATATATACATTTTATCTTCTATTTTTTTTAAATAAATACATTTATATTTTAAATTTTCATATATAGGCCTATATATATATAAATATACATATTGAGGGAGTCCGGAGTTTCCGAGTCCCCTTTCCAGGGTTCGTTGATAAATATACCGTAAAACACAAGAAATACTGTCGATGTATATATAATTATATATATATATATATATATATATATATATATGGTATGATAAGAAAAATAAATGCCTGGACGGGATTCGATATATATATATATATATCCATCCGTCCATAGTAATTCTGCCCGAAGGCAGGCCCTTCACTGCAATCTTAGCATTTTCATGCTATGGTTGCAGCTCTACTAGGGAATTGTAGGTGTGGTAGCTTCCCGTTGCTTTCCACACCGATGAAGGATGATGATGATGTTAATGATAAGGATGATTATGATAATGATCAGGATGATGATGATTGGCCATATGATTTCGGGGACCGTTTGGGCCTTAAAGTTTTCCTGACATTTGTCTTACAGGTGAGGAAAAACCCCGATAAAAACCTCACCCAGAAAAACTGCCCCGACCGGGGATCGAACCCGGGCCGCTGCGTGACAAGGCAGCACGCTACCTCGAGACCACAGCGGTGGACTATACAGTATATATATATATATATATATATATATATATATATATATATATATACACACATTAATGAGAAAAGTAGAAGTTAAAATGTGTTATTTTCATTGATAATTTAAGTAATCCCACTACAGGCTTCTGGAGGCCCTTAGGGTAGTAGGAGGTTAAGGCTCCCACTTTTTCTGGACAATCGGCACTTGATGTCAGCCGGGTTGTTAGCCCTACGTGACGGCCGCATTTACCCCCTGAACAAGTGTCTGGTACTCATTTCCGTTAGAGGCTGAGTCGACCCCAGGGCCATAGTGCCGTCAGAAGGTTTTGGGTCAGTTTAAAAATCCTGACCCCACCGGGATTTGAACCCTCGACCTTCCGGCTTGTAGCGCAGTGCCTTAACCACTACGCTACGGCTAATAAGGAAATGTAATTTCAAAATATTTATCTAAAAAAAAGAATGAGGTTAAAAAGAAAGACGAAAATAACATTAACCATGATTCAAGGGAAGTAGATTATGCAGGGGATGATTGGAACATATTAGTTGAGGATAGTGATGAATGGAGATATTATGTCCGCGCGGTCATGAATCTCTGGGCTCGATAGTGCCAGTGAGTTAGTTAATATAATATAATATAATAATAATAATAATAATAATAATATAATAATTATATTTATTCATGATACCTCGATCTTATTTAGGAATGTACATGAGTAATACGCATGTTCAGACATCTGGCATAGTGGCATATGACTAAAGAGTCCTAAAATCGATTGGCGTGTCCTTCTCTGTTGAGGCGTTTTCCAATATTACTTTGAGGAAGCCTCTATGCTTGAGGCTTGATAACATTCAATCCCTTCTTGTAAAAATGCAAACATCCTTCACTATTAATGTGAAGTTATTTACGTGACGTAACGTTGCTTTATATTATGCTGTGGCGTACTGATAACCTGTGTTATAACGCTCACATTTCTACACTCGATGAGATACTTAAATATGATGACAGTACTCAGAAGCTAGTGAGTGAGTGCTTTCTGCAAGTAAGATCACTTCCAGGCTTTACACTTTTATACGTACATAAAATTCCTCGAAGCTAGTAAACTTCTGTTAACTATGCTTTATCTGCTCTTAAGCGGCCCTTACACGATCAATATTTACGTCAATATATTGCACAATAATTGACATTGTACAATAACATTGAGCGTTTGTAGATCATATTGAAAGATCGCCAGGTGTATCGTGGTGATAAAGCATAATTTTATATTATAATGAATATAAAAGTTAAAGTTAATAATTTTGTATTCTAAAATTCTTTTAATATTTAAATATAACTTAAATAAATAAAAACGTCTAAATAATTTGTTGGTTATTGTTGAATAAAAATGTCCTCAGTAACAATTAACGAAATTGTACTACATACCAGTTTTGTAAATAATGCTTTTAAAAATTGTTTTAAGTCATTGTTGTGAAAATGGTAAAGCCTTCTATTATAACTGTAATAAAGAACACCTGCCTAACTTCATATTCTTAAATGAAAGTAAACTAAACTCTGATTGTATGTTAAAACAATTAACTTTTTGATTTAACAAATCAAATTAAACCTTATATTTAAATGACTATTAACCAACAGAATTTAAAATTACCATCATGTGATATAATAATGGTCTTAAAATTATAAAAGAATTAAACTAGTCATTCTGCATGCAACTTTCAACGAAGATAGAAGCAAGAAGAGATCTCCTGATAAAATGTAATATTTAATACAAGAAAAATAATTGATACAAGATAAGAAAATAATTTAATTTTAATTGACGGTGAAGAATAATACCACCTACATTTACTTGATCTGCTGGGAAATTAAGAAGTGAATAAATGTGAAATTATTTCTACAAGAAACATTTTTTTAGTAATTTTGAAGTATTTTCCTATCCAGTGTACCAACTTCCGACCCTAAGAAGAGAATCCGGCTCTACCGAAAATTAAACCCAACCTGAACCAGTAATTCTTTTTGGGACACCAATCCTTCTTCAAAATGTTACAACAACATCGGGCATGAAGAGAATTACTGTGTCAAAATGTCACCACAACGTGGGACAAAGCTACCACTGCTTCAGTGATCGGAGCTTACCTGCTCTATGGAATATCAAAACTAAGGATTACAGCAACAGAACTTTAAAAAAATGAACAGTACGAACAGTAGCTTCATAAAAATATAGAGAATACTATCCGGATGTTGATAAATTGCAGCTATAACTAATGCTATAGCCACGGAACTTGCCGTCTTCTTATTATTCTACATGTTGACTGCACAAGTATCACCCGCGAACTAATTTATTGAGCAATAATATTGCACCGTGTGGGTTGGCCATGTAATACTATTGTACAAAATATTGTGCAATATATTGACATAAATATTAATCGTGTAGGGGTCGCTTTAAGTTGATCCCAACATCAACAAAGGCCATTTGCGCCAAAATTACTGTCACTTATGACAGGGAGATGACACAGCAACAGAAGGCTCGATACTTTCAGCCATTTTGTTTCATGAGAATCGACTGAAGCATGGCTCAAATGCATCACCCATATGCAATAAACTACGAGGGCGGATCGGAAAGTAACGCACAATAATTTTTTTCTGCCTTGGTATTGCAGCTAGAATGTTGAAATTTCACAGAGATATAGTTTGAAGTTTTCACTACAGATGGTATTTTTTTCTCAGGTGCACCTCTTGCGAGAGAAGCTTGAACTATGCAACAAAGATGGCGCGCATGCTACAGTCGTCCACCTGTGAGGAACAGAGAAGTGTTTTCGATTTTTGTGGGCCAAAGGGCATAAACCCAGTGAAATTCACAGGGACATGCGTGGCGTGTATGGGGATGATTGTATGGACCGTAGCAATGTCTCCAGGTGGTGCACATTCTTCCAAGAGGGACGCGTGAACCTTAGTGATTCGCCACGCTCCGGCCGGCCGACAACAGCAGCAATCCCGCAGAATGTCAGAGGCATTGAGGCGGCAATTCTGAACGACCGGAGTGTGCAACTGCGAGCCTTATCGCAGAAGTTCAACATTTCCTATGGTGCGGTGTACGATATTGTTCATGAAAATTTGAAATTCCGTAAAGTTAGTGCTCGCTGGGTGCCTAAGAACCTGACAGACGACCACAAGGGCCAGCGAATGATGGCAAGCTTGGACCACTTAACGCGGTACACCGCACAAGGACATGACTTTCTGGAAGGAATCGTCACAGGTGATGAGTCGTGGGCGTACCACTACACGCCCGAAACAAAGCAGGCATCAATGGAGTGGAAACATGCTGGTTCCCCAGTAAATAAAAAATTCAAAGTGACTCAATCTGCCAGGAAAGTGCTTGTGACAATGTTCTGGGATATGCATGGTGTTTTATTGGTGGGCTTTGCTGAACACGGGACCACTGTGAATGCTGCGGCCTACATTAAAACTTTGGTGAAGTTGCGTCGTGCCATTCGTGACAAACGTCACAATATTAACGTTAAACTTCTTCATGACAATGCTCGCCCCCATGTTGCTGCTGTCGTTCGTCAGAAAATCGCCGAATTTGGTTGGGAGGTGCTCCAGCATCCACCATACAGTCCGGATCTTGCACCATCGGACTTTCATCTGTTTGGTCCCATGAAGAAATTCCTGGCCGGCAAACGCTTTGAGACAGATGTGGAAGTGAAATCAGCAGTGCGCAGATGGCTACACTCCAACCAAACGGACTTCTACGAACAGGGCATATTGAAACTGGTAACATGATGGGAAAAATGTGTTGAGAAAGTTGGTGACTATGTCGAAAAGTAGGTAAAAGATTTAAGTTCATTTGTGATTTTTTTCCTTTTTTTTACTATTAAACTTTAAAAAATTATTGTGCGTTACTTTCCGATCCGCCCTCGTATTTTAAGTTGTAATTATTGATTAGATATATTTTAGAATATTTTGTATGTTTTGAATATTGTTGTTTTCATTCACGAAGAATAACAAGTATATTCAGAGGACATATTTTTAAAATATATATACAGTCAATATGCCCAATTCACCAATTAATGTTTTAAAATGGTCAACGCGTTTCCACAGCCAAGCTATCATTCTCAAGACCAGATATTGACTCAATATCTGGTCTTGAGAATGACAGCTTGGCTGTGGAAACGTGTTGACCATTTTAAAACATTAATTGGTGAATTGGGCATATTGACTGTATATATATTTTAACATTTATCACCAAGAAGATCACTTGTGTTTTAAAGACATATTTTTAATTTAATGAAGGGAACTACATTTTCGCGTAATTATTGCTTCTACAATGTACGTCGGTGTCCATAACCAATGAAAAGCGAACAGGTGACATGGTTTTGTTTTGATGAGGATCACTTTAAGAGCCGATAGCCTTTAACTCACTGACACTATCGAATCCGTAGGTTCATGGCCGCGCGGACATAAGCTCTCCACAAATGCCTATCCTGAGTTAATGTTTTTAATTCTCCCCTGTATAATCTACTTCTCTCAAATCATGGTAAATGTTATTCTCCCACTTCATTCTTGGCCTACCAACTGAATGTTTTCCCTTTGGTTTTTCTTACGAGTTTCCATGCCCCTCTTTCATTTCTCATTTGTGCCGCATCTCCTGCCCTATGAGACTTCACTCTTCTTATTATATCTGGTTTCCTATAAAGACCATGTAGCTCACTGTTATGCAGTCTTCTTCATTCGCCTGACTGTTTATCTCTCTTTGGTCCAAACATTTTCCTAAGAACTTTCCTCTCCAATACTGTAATCGTTTCTCATCCCTTAAAGAAAGACTCCACGTTTCGCATCCATATAATATAATTAGAAGAAGAATATTTTATATGAAAATGAGGTTTCTAAGGAGTGTGGCTGGCTATACAATAATGGATCAAAGGCGAAGTGAGGATATACGAAGAGAACTGAATATATCCAAACTATTAGATAGAATTACACAATACAGATGAATGGATGGACTACATCAATAGAATGGATAACAATAGAATTCCGAAACAGATTCTTCATTACAAACCACTAGGACGAAGAAATGTTGGAAGACCCAGTAAAATATGGATAGAACAATTCTAACATGAGATCGGAACAGACCAGCAGGTCTAATCCTTGATGCTGTTGATGATGATATTTTTATATATTTTCAGTTTAACATTTTTTGTTATAAGTTCGGACGACAAGAGGTCCTTGAACTTTTTGTAGCTTTCTAAATTTGTTTAGTGGTTCCGTGGCGCAAGCGGTTAGACGCTCGCTTCTCACCGCTGGGGACCCGAGATCGAGTCTCGGTTACTCCGTGCGGTGGACGAAACGGAGTTTGGGCACGATTTTCTCGGGGGTTTCTCCTATTTTCCCCCGCTACAATTTCATTCCACCATTTCTCCATATTCATCTCATCCATTTAATTTCTTTTCGTTCATGTGTCCCTGTGATGGTGCGTCAGGCGTGATCGGCCGATACCCTTGTCATTTATAGACCTCTATATAAGCGGCTTCATCTCCTCTCATCCCTCGACCCGACCCTGAGTTGGATACGAGTTGAGCATATATATATATATATATATATATATATATATTTTTTTTTTCAATTACTCTTCTTACAAGGGAACTGTCAACCATTGCATTTAGAAACCTCTTGGAATTTCTCCAAGAGAAGCGTTGAAGCGTTGTGATGTACAACGGCGGTGTTAAAAAAAATTACCCTTTTTAATTACAAGGCACAGGAATCAAAGCCAGAATCCAGCAATGGAAACCCACTGTACGTAGCAGGTGGTGGCCCCTGTTCGGGTAAAGAGCTCAGTAGAGTGAGGTGGGAAGCGGCGCGGACAACAGATAGTGAGGGCTATCTAATCTATCAATTCAGGAGTTGTATTACTTCTCTATAGTTTAAATGAGAGATTTGGCGCTGGATTTTAGTGCATTGCGGTTAAAAAAGGGCAGATACATTTTCGGACACGTCCTTTGTACATCACAACGTTTGTCTGGGAGAAATTTCAAGGTACGTTTCAACATGTAATGGTTGACAGTTCCCTTTTCAGAAGCTGTGATTTCAGGTGTTACACTTTTATACGTAGATAATTTTTTTTTGTAAGCCCATGTTTTCCCTTTACAGAGATTTAGGCGCTCTCCCCGTACAGGGAAGAATTTGAACCATATTAATTTAGTTACACTTGTTTTCGTATAGATGTCATTTTGAGTGGTACGTGGTCAGCGTTCCGCCTTATACTGACATCTAGGAAACCAAGGTAGTACTAGGACAGGAAAATTCGGCAACTTTTGCTTAGAGGCCTTTTAATTCAGTCTTAAGGATTTTTTACGAGCCTGAAAATCTTCAGACTCGGAACCACGGCTTAAAGTCCCTCCCGGAGGACTTGCTCCTTGGATTTTTCCGTCCTAAAAAAATCCATCGATCCCGGCCGGGTTTGAACCCGCGACCCTCGGGACCAGAGGCAAGGAGCATAACCACTAGTCCACCGCGGCCGACTACGTAGATAATACTCTTCGAAATTAGTAAGTGAACTTCTGACAGCTTTCTAAATTTGTTTAGAGTTCAGTGACTCTTCTTAGGTGATTTTATGCTAGGTCTAACTGCAAAACTCACGTTCTCCACTTTTGGGAGAAATGCATTTTTTTTGTTATATCCCTGCTCTAAATGTTGACCTCCATGTGAATCAAGTCAAAGTATATAGATAAATTTATGAAAATTACAGAATAAGTTTTTTTGCTGTTTACTTAAAATTTTAAAAAGTGGAGACCCTTCAAATGATCCATCCATAGTAATTCTGCCCGAAGGCAGGTCCTTCACTGCAATCATAGCATTTTCATGCTATGCTTGCAGCTTTACTAGGGAGTTGTAGGTAAGGTAGCTTCCCGTTGCTTTCCACACCGGTGAAGGATGATGATGGTGATAATGATAAGGATGATGATGGTGGTCATATGATTTCGGGAACCGCTTGGGCCTTAAAGTTTTCCTGACATTTGTCTTACAGGTGAGGAAGAACCCCGATAAAAACCTCACCCAGGAAAACAGCCCCGACCGGGGATCGAACCCGGGCCCGCTGCGTTTCAAGGCAGCACCCTACCTCGAGACCACAGCGGTGGACCTTCAAATGATAGGCCTTCGTATTACCTGGAATTGTAGCTAATGGTCGGCGAGTCTTTTGAATGTGATTTAATGTACAGCACTGCAATACTTCATTTCTTTTTCAGTTGGTACGTTCAGCCTATAGGGCGATAGCGTTGATAAAAATCTTTATCAAAATTGGTCCGGTAAAATTGTAGTTTCTGAGATGGAACTTGCAAGTATAACTATAGTCCATTCCTCCTACGTCTTAGTTAGAATCGAATATGAGACACTACTAAAATTATATGAACTGTTTTTGTATTTCGTTTGGTTCTGATAAAACATATTGGTCATGTATTTGTTGCTGTAAGATTTTGTTTATTCACCATTCTTCAGGAATTAAACAACTGAAATTCTTTATGCGAATACTGATCAAATTGGTATTTACATTTACGACGAACACCAAAACGTTGAATTATCTTCCTCCCTATGATACAAAATATCGAATTGTAACATTGTTAAAAAAATAAACTTAAGAATAATTTAATAACAAACAGGCAAAAATACCTCACTCATAGTAGGCCTACTATTTTTAAATTAATAGTTTATTTAATTTCATAAACAAAGCATTAAGATTGACTATTTAACTCGTGCCACAAATGCCAGTCAATGACCAATCACGTTTCAATGAATGTTGTTTTACAACCAATGACAGTCGTATTTCACCTCGCTCTTTATCGATTTCTCTTTATCGGCTCCTGCTTTTGTGATTAAAAAGCTCCTCCTTTTTAATGTTCTGAACAGGTCAAAGCATTATTTTTCTCCAACAAATACATTGAATATAGCGAATAATGAAAAGATTCCTTGATTTCACTGAGTTGTTTACTAAAAAAATAAATGAATAACCCGTAATGTTGATTATGATATATAGTTTGATGTGTTTCATTATTTCTCCACTTGGGTGCACTCTTACAATATTGCGATCTTATTTGGCAATAAATAATATGATCAAGCAGCAGTGAATGAACATAACCTCGCATTTCTGATTTGTTTTCAAACATCGCCGTTTACATTAAATATATAAATATTTTAAAATAACCATAGTTAAACAATGATTTGTGAGTAAACAGCTTAATTTTATTCGTTAAATAGTCCTAACAAATGCCACTCGTGATTTTCAAATTCTCTAGATAAATTGGAAATCACTCGTGGCATTACTTATGATAAATATTTTAAATTGATGTTTCATGTAGGTTAATCTAGTTCGTTTCCCCGTGGGGAAGACATTTTCTCATGGAATTTTGGCCAGAATGGGACCGGTGTCCCCCCAGCGTCGTGAGGAATTTGGGTAGCTTCAATAAATAGTGGCTCCAGGTTGAGTAAACCTGCTATAACTGCTGGGAGACTCAATATGTTGCCCACATGTCACCCCTACACTTGTTGTAAGATAATCCAACTCTGTAATTAACACATGTGAATGTGAGGCCAGCAGCCGGCGGGTAGAGCAAGGGCCTTCTAGCCCTATCGCTCCATGGAAAGATATATATAGTCCACCGCTGTAGTCTCGAGGTAGCGCGCTGCCTTGTCATGCAGCGGGCCCGGGTTCGATCCCGGTCGGGGCAGTTTCTCTGGGTGAGGTTTTTATCGGGGTTTTTCCTCACCTGTAAGACAAATGTCATGAAAACTTTAAGACCCAAACGGTCCCCGAAATCATATGGCCATCATCATCATCATTCTTATCATTATCATCATCATCATCCTTCACCGGTGTGGAAAGCAACGGGAAGCTACCACACCTACAATTCCCTAGTAAAGCTGCAAGCATAGCATGAAAGACCTGCCTTCGGGCAGAATTACTATGGATGGATATATATATATATATATATATATAGAGAGAGAGAGAGAGAGAGAGAGAGAGAGAGAGAGATATTCATACATATGGTAGTAATGTGGTGGGTGTATTATCATATGAGTCCAGGTATTGGCAACTATCGGGGAAAGATTAAAGGGTAATTGATACAGTAAAACATGGTCTTCCTAAGGAGAGCATGCGGCATCTCTAAATTGCAACATGTGCCAAATACAGTAATTCGAAGACGAACTAGAAGGACGTTTACAAGTACTTGGCAGTTATGGTATGGTCATGAGAAAAGGATGGAAGAATATAGATGGCAAAAAAAAATCATATTCCGGGGAACACAAGGAGAAGAGGAACGCAATCGAGAGAAGGAAGTAGAACGGATGTGCTCGACAGAGGAATTGGAGAAGATGAATGGGATGTCAGAGAGGCATTGCAATCAAAATGCCCGCTTGATTGATTTTATTATCTGTTTAATGAGTTTGGCTCGTATGGTTTCTGTTAGAAGTAAAGATAAGTTTTTTTCCCTACATTAAAATAATAAATATGATATTCAATGTATATTGAGAGCAGTAATTGGTTTGTATAATCTATATGTGTGAACTGACTTGGTCTTATTAGTAGTACTGTAGTGTTATGTAGCTTCTAACAGGAGAACATTGCTGTATTGAAAAGAGCAATTGCTTTAAGTAATGACATGATATTGACATTAGTGTATACACAAGTGAAATATAATTCATTACTTGTTTATGAAATTGCTAGTAGAAAATTCACCTTAATATTATGTGGAATATAACGATGTTGTAATTTTCTACTAACAACACATGCTGCTTACAATGTATGTTTGTAAATAACATAGTCTTCATTTTATTTAAGGTTTGGATTATTCACATGTGCTTTAATTTTCAATTTAGTTAAACAAGTGTAATAAAAATCTTGCTATTCCAAGTCCATATATATATATATATATAAAAAAAAATATATATATGCGAATTAGTTTTAAAGGATAACGTCAGTCTTTTTTCTGAAAAGATAATAGTATTTAATGAGGATATTCTTGAGTTATTTAAAATTATTGGAATTTATTAAATTCATACATAGTTTATTTATTCTTATTTTAATATCCATTTACTATTTATTTTATCAGTTTCGTGAAACTTATTACACAACCTCATATCGGCGCGGTTGTGTGGGACTAGTGGTTATGCTCCTTGCTTTCTGGTCCGGGGAAGGGTTCGCGGGTTCAAAGTTCGGCCGCGGTCGATGGATTTTTTAGGACGGAAAAATCCAAGGAGCAAGTCCTCCGGGAGGGACTTTAAGTCGTGGGTCCCGAGTCTGAAGGTTTCCAGGCTCGTAAAAAATCCTTAAGCCTGAATGAAAAGGCCTCTAAGCAAAATTTGCCGAATTTTTCCGTCGTAGTACTACCTTGGTTTCCTAGATGTCAGTATGAGGCGGAACGCTGACCACGGTCCACTAAAAAAAAATGACATCTATACGAAAACAAGTGTAACTAAATTAATATGGTTCAAATTGTTCCCTGTAGGGGGAGAGCGCCTAAATCTCTGTAAAAAGGGAAAACATGGGCTTACAATACAATACAATTACAAAATAATCTTTTAAATTGCTTTATTCTAAAACCCAAAACCTTTTTTTGATTTAATTAAAATTCATCTGCGGAAATAAAAAAAACGATAATGTAAGAAGCTTATGAAAATATCTAAGTTAAAAATGTTTTTGTCAAACGATATATTTGTTTGATTCACTATTATTTAGATTATAGTAGTATAATCATTTTTAGGTCTGTATTGTATACTACAAAAAAAAATAGGTCACTTCTTAATAACGGAAAAATATCGTGTCTCAGAAATTACTTGATATGGACTTTAGAATAGCGTGATTCACAAAAGTGGATGTTGCTAGCCTTCTAGAGGCAGACTACTAGTTATGTAGAATATGTTTAAGTTTGGTGTTTGTGCTAGATATGCGAGTGATAATTATTTATGCTTTTGTTTCTTATGCTAATCGCTTTTCTAAAGGTTTGTGGTGCAGTGGAAAATTGTTCATTGTACAAGAACAGATCAATAGGTTAGTTTTTTGTACATATTATGTGTATTAAGGTCATTTCCTTTTATGTGACCTCTTATATAATCAATAAGAGCAGCTATCTCTCATCAATTATGTATAACGTGTAAATGATTTCACGCTCAAATGGTAAAGGCTATCAACTAGTTAATGTTTTATTGGGAAATACTGATGAATGTTGAATATATGAACATAAGCCTCTTTATTTGTGTGTGGGAATTACGTTACTTAAATATTATTGAACGTGTAGTATTTATTTAATTAAGTATTAACATTTACAAATCCTATTTGACCTTAAAGTTCATTAGATAGCAAATAGTGTCACAAAATCCATCATTGGAGATGGCAACAGGATTTCTACCAATTATTATCAAACCTAACTGTCTAATAAATCTATTTCAAGTTGTTTCTTTGAAATTTGTTATGGATAGAGATTTTCCAAGGTATAAAATTTGATGTTCCACAGGATTAAAGGCTCCTTTGTAAGTAGATATCCAGCGCTGTAGCCTGGTGGTTAAGGCAAGATGTCTTGGCGCAGAGCTATAGTGACTTGCGCTGGTTCGAGTCCTCATGGGTGAAGATATTTTCTCATGGATTTTCGGTCAATATGGGACTTGTGCCCACCTAGCATCGTGAGGAATTTTTAGCTAAAATAAGTAGCGGCTCCAGATTGAGAAAACCAGCTATAACGGCTGGGGGGGGCGATATTCTTACAACATGTAATCCCTACACTGGCTGGATAATCGTCTACCTCTGTGATTAAGTAGCGGTTCCACGGTTAAGAAAACCAGCTATAACGGCTAGGGGACCCGACATGCTAACAATTGTCACCCCTACACTGGATATATAATCGTCCATCTCTGTGATTAACATATGTTGATGCGAGGCAAGCAGCCGGCTGGTAGACCAAGGATCTTCTAGGCCTGTAGTGCCGTGTAGTTTATAAGTAGATGCAAAAAAAATCTCGGGGACTTTTAGAATATCATGCCGATGAGATCTAGATAAGAACATGCAATTACATTGAATTACGATTCCACTTTAGGATCGAATACTGTGAAATTTCTTATACTTGTGTCTAAACTAGTAAGATTTTTTTAATTAGGACGAAAATATTATAGAAGATCATAATCATCATAAATGGCACGACAGCTCTTTGTGATTCTTGATTTTCTTAAGAAGCTCTCTCCAAACTTTTATGTATTTTGCTTATTCTTTCCATTTCTTATTCCCAGATATCCTCGATATTTTTTTTTTCCCAAGCGCGACAGGCCTAGAAGGCCCTTGACCTACCAGCAGGCTGCTGGCCTCACATCCACATGTGTTAATCACAGAGGTAGACGATCATCTAGCCAGTTTAGGGGGTGATATGTAGTCAGCATGTATGGTCTTCTAACCCTGTAGTCACTGCTTATTGTACCTACCCAAATGCCTCACGATGCTGGGTGAGCACCGGTCCGATACTGGCCGAAATACCATGAGAAAATTTCTTCCCCATCGGGACTAGAACCAGTGCAAGTCCCGTAGCTCTGTGCCAGGGCTTCTTGCCTCAACCACTCGGGTACGGCGCGGGACATATCCTCCATATAACACAATTATAATATAACATTTTAAAATTATGTACCTTGTATTCAATCACCTCATCTATTAAAATAATTAAAACATTTTAGATCTTTCGGGACAAGTCCCATCTTTAACATAAGGTTGTTTCGCTACTGTCCAGCTACTGACTGTTGTACAGTACTGAGGATGGGACTGGTCCCGAAAGGCCTACAATGTTTTAATGATTTTAATGGAGACTGCGTACAAGGTACATACTTTTATACTATAACCTTTATATTGTGATTAATATCTTAATGGAATTTATTAGTATTTATCCTCAATCATACCATCTTGGCTTAGGCCTTCCGACGTTCCTAATTACCAACAATCGTTCATCTTAATTTGTTTGTGATTCTATTATCGTAATGTGGCCTATAGAAGGATAGATTTGTATTTAATTGATGTAAGATGTGCTGCTCCTGTTGCGTTTTATGTTAACCTATAACTGTACCATGGACTATAATATTCCAACACTCACTTGTTCGCCATGTATCTTGCTTAACTGTCCATTTAATCTCTAATTCTCTCCACAGCTCATTGCATTCACACGTATTTGCAGTCTTCACACTTTGCTACGTTTTAATTGTGAATAATTATTATTTACTCGTCTTTCTCACTGTCTCTCTGTTCGCACGCTGCGGTTCACACGTAAACAGCAAGTAAGACACGATTTTAAAGAAAATATAACTTATCTTGTCTTACTTTTGAGCGTATTATTCTTACTTCTCACAGTATATTTCACTAAGTGCACCAGTTCGTCTTTGGTACTTTATCTTTTTCATATTTACACATGTAGAAATATTCGACAATGTTTCAGATTTTGTGAATATCAACTAGTTACAACAGAAGTCGTAACTCTTTTGGATGAGATCGAACTCTCGCATTGTACGAATAGATAGATCAAGTCTCTTTACCTGGCGATACTAAACAAGATTCACTAGTTAAATAGTGCTAGCGCGCCCTACATTTATCCAATTAAAATCTAAGACATTAGACCTATTATGTAACATACATGACCAATAACATGGGACTATTTCTTTGTCAACTTAAATAGGTGGTAATTTAATCTCGCATTTGAAAAAAAAAAACTATTAAAATAACAATATAAAATGTACTACAAAACATGTCACAATAAACTAATGGTAAGTTTATTATCATTTGGTGAACTAGAAATATATAAAACATGAACATATACAGTGTCTCCTGAGAGTTGAAACATGCCTATTTAGAATATCTAGAGGATTGTCTATTTTTCGATATACATGTTGGAAAAAACACATGTAAGTAGGCCACCTTTAATACACGCCTGATGTTGTTCGGCCTTCTAGTGAGAATTGACGAAGGGAAGGGCACGGATGAAACAACTAGTCTATACGTAACACTTAGATTATCCTTATTTATCTTCATAAAATTGTAACTTATGAAACCTTATATTAAATAATTATAAATTTAAAACGTTAAATTATTATTCTAACACAATCTAATCGAAATTTACCCCTAAAATAAAACTTAATGAACACTTAATATCCTTGGATTATTCTAAAAATATATATAATAAATCCACGACTTGGGAATATAATTCACAAAATGTAGTGTATTAATTTGTTTTTTTTAAATGCCACCAGGTTATCTTTACGACATTTCTGGTATTCTCTCCTAGCATCGCGTGCTTATAACTCACTTCTCAGGTTGGGGCGCCTGGAAGACGTGTTAACGGCTGTCCTGATTACATGAAAGATGATAGTGGTAATTATTTATGCGCCAGGAGAGCTCTTAATCATGAGACTAATATGATAGTGATGATAATGATGGGCAGATGGACCGTTTGGGCCTTAAAGTTTCCTGACTTTTTCTTACACCTGAGGAAAAACCCCGAAAAACCTCACCCAGGAAACTTGTCCCTACCGAGAATCGAACTAGGGCCCGCTGTGTGACAAGGCAGCACGCTACCTCGAGACCAAAGTGGTGGACGTGTATGCAATATTATAATTTAAGTTTTAAACTGAGATGATTAATAGTTTAGTTTTAAAAACAGAAAATGTATTCACTGTTGCTTTAAACAGAGGCAATGCCAAAACATAAACAATAGGTTAGATAAAACTTGTACAAACCGGTTGAATATATCGCTGATCATCATCCTGGAGCAGTCAAGTTAAATACATCTAGACTACATAAAATTGATTCAACAACAAAGTGACACTTCTGTCTTTTTTTTTAATTATTTCGTATCATGAAACGTATCGTATTTCTTACTATATTTAGGAAGCACCTAGATTTGGGCTCCACACTTATCATTTAACACATAGCCGAAATCGTCCCTTCAGGTACACTCTAATTCAACTCAGGAAGTTACTACAGGCTTACATATTCTACTGTTTATGTACCTGTGAGAGAGATGAACAGACTAAAATTGCATTGGCAAAAAAATGCAACTAAAACATTACATGGAATAATTTGGAACAAAAATATCACAAAGGAAACTAAAATGAAAATTTATAAGAGCATAATACAGAATATTTTGCCATATGGAAGTGAAACTTGGTCTTTGACAGAAGTATAAAAAAATAAAATTAGAACAGTTGAATTTGATTATTTTAGAAGAAGCCTCCAAAAACCAGACAGGATAAAATAAGAAATGAATTCCTTTGGAGAGAAATGAATGTCACCACATCGGTTGTTAAGAGGATTGAAAATCAAATGCTTAAATGGTATGGCCATGTACAAAGAATGGAAAATGAAAGATGGCCAAAAAATATATACCAATGGTCACCCCCTGGAAGAAATAAACGTGGCAGACTAAGACGGAAATGGAAAACCTACGTCAGAACTATAATGGATGATAGGAATTTGGAAGAAGGAGATTGGAATGATAGAGATAAATGGAAACTGAAGACGGCAAACCCATAAATGGGGGAAAACCGAAGAAGAAGGTACTACAGACTTCACGGGCTAAGTCAGTGTCCCCCTACGAACAGGGAGTAGATGTTGCCAAACTCATAATAATGGTATTTGTTTGTTTAGGGCGGGGATGGAGGGGCAAGGTTAGCAATACTTTTTCCAAATCTATGTACTATACATTTAAAAATAGTTTTTTTACGGCATGCAAACTAGTTTTATAGTAAATATGAGAGTCGACACTTTCACACGGGATAGTACATATCAGCACGAGCTCAGTGACAAGTGGTAACAGTTTTTTTTCTACAACTTACAGCTCTGTACCTGCTGTGTTGCATATTTCAGTTTTATTTAAGGATTTCTCTCAACAAAATACTGTTAAAATGGCAACCCAGTTCCCTATTACAAACACAGTAACTTCCTGGGTTGAATCTGACTGGTCTACTTGTATCATTCTCATCGCTGCGCTGGTTACGAGATTCACGGGTTCGAACAAACAGGACAGCGCGGTCGATGGATTTTTTCTTCAGCAAAGAAGCAAAGTTGTGGTTCTTATGTCATTTATTTATGCCGCATAAAATTAGGCGCGTTCAAGCTATCTTCTTGCTGAGAACCACTTATAATGTTCGTCCTCCATATTTTTTTCGAAGTTTTCAAGTTTTATAAACAATAAAACGTATGAATTAATTACGATACTTATTTTGAATTAAGTTAATAAAAGGTCGCAAACTCCACAAATCATTTTTTGTTCTACTTATCAATATTTATGTAAATACAGAACACAATTTTTTTTTCGTCCTCTCGCCTGCGGTTCGGGCCATGATCCGCCCCTCTTTCTGGCTGTGCATAAATTAATTTTAAGCCTAAAATGAAAGACATATGAGTAAAATTTGTCGGCATTTCATGTTTGGAATCGTGACTTGTGACCTTACAATGAGATGTTAATTAATGTCGTTATATAAAATACCCTACTATCTATTGATGCCTATTTTTTTCAAAATCAGTAGCATGAGATTCTCTAGGTTTAGATTTTATTATTAGTTCTGTTTATATACTTATAAATATACATTTTGTAGATATGTAAACATATAAAATTCGTACTTCTTCGAAACTTAATAGTTTGTACTTTGTTTCCAAAATAAATCTAGTAGAGTGTTATTATTCCTCTTTTATTGAAGTTCACAATTGGCACGCTACATGAAGCGTATATCTACTTGAAACTCTGATGGGATTAGTTACTTCCCGTTGTTTCAAATGCTTTTATCGTCACAATACAGAGAGGAAACGTGAATGAGAGAGGTGTAAAATGGATAGATTTTTTAAACGTACGTGAAAACTTACAATTCCCATGCGACATGACCTCTCGCATACTGATAAATGGGCAAAAATCTCTTCTCAAACAAATGTTTTCATAAAAAAGACACTTATAATTCTTAGTCTATATGTACTTGCATATTCCATTACCATTATAAAAACATACAGTGAGTGGAAAAAGTATTCGTATACCAAGAGATTTCTCATAAACAAATTTGAAAGAGAGTATATTATGAAACAAACGGAAATAAGACAAACGTGAAACTTGTAATGATTATATTAACACCATATAAATAAAAAATATAGGCTTTACAAAATAAAATCATCCTTAAATATTAAACGGAACAAAAATCTGTAAGTCTATGCCAGGAGTTCTATATAAATAAATAATAAAAACGAAAAAGTACAACTTATTGTTGCAGTGCATGAATAATTACCTGAGGAAAATATATGTGTTGATTTTCCTTCCCCCCTTCCCAAAAAAAGCGAGAAATGCCTTAAAATTGAACGATAAACTAAGATAATTTTAACTTAAAATAGCACAACATAAGTCATTGTTCAAGCAGACTAGCCAAATGACACGCCAGATTATCCAATGCATTATAAACTGACATACACCATGTCCACAAATATACTATCATACTTTAAACTACTACTACGTCGCTTTGGATAATCGCATCTAAATGAAATTGGTGACAATCAAAAGAGAAACTCAAACATGTTTTTGCTGTACTTCATAGACATTGAATGTGGCCCACACGAGTGACGCTGCAGAGATCGAGGCGATATTCCCATTCACGCCACACACCCTCCAACATATGTGAAGAAATAGACTGGATGGCAGCAAAGATACGAAGCTGAATTTCTTTCAGGTTTTGAGGCAATGGGGGGTACATAGACACAATCCTTTATGTAACCCCATAAAAAGAAGTCACAGACCGTCAAGTCAGGTGACCTCGGCGGCCACTTGTAGAAAACATCATCATCTCCGGCTCGTCCAGTCCATCTTCCTGGAGTCGGTCATTCAGATGCTCCCGAACATGCAAATACCAAGGAGGAGGTGCTCCATCTTACTGGAAACGATATGCATTGCCTTCTTGTTTCAATTGTGTAAATAAACATTCAGTGAGCATATCAAATTAATGTTCACCGTTGCCAGTGGTCTCCTGAAAGAAAAATGGACCATAGACTTTACGTTTAAATACAGCACAAAAGACATTCACTTTAGGGGAGTCTCTTTCAACTTCCACGGTAGTGTTTGGATTCTCACTCCCCCAAATCCTAACATTATGCCTGTTCTCTTTTCCACTAACGTGGAAAGTTTCCTCATCACTGAAAATTATTTTTTTCTGACAGTTCTTCATTATCCTCCATTAGTGCCATGAAATGCTCAGATAAATCTAATCGCTTTGCATGGTCATCAGATTTCAACTTATGCACTAATTGGAGTTTGTAAGGGTGGAACTTCAGTCGTGTACGTAGGATCTTAGATACGGTGGATTTAGGGATGTTTAACTGTTGACTAGCTCTACGGACAGACTTCTTGGGACTACGCACAAATGCCTCTCGCACTTGATCCACAATTCCAGCATCGCTGAATGACTTTTTCTTTGAATACATATGCAGCCACGATCCACAAAATTAAGGTATCACTTCAAAATTGACTTGTGTGTAGGAGCCTGATGTTGAAACCTTCGCATAAAAGCACGCTGGACCAGCACCGGACTCTGCGTGGTGTGATATTCCAAAACACACCAACTACGTTCTTGGGGGGTTTTCCATAACTCCTTAATACTTATTTCATAACTTGTTTAATAACAACACAATATCAAAAGCTCAGCAAACATTTACATTTTACCTGTCTGCTAAATACCCAACAATGAAGCCATATCGACCATAAAAAACATGATTAAATTTAATTTAGTTTCTGTATTGTTCTTCATTCTCCATTGTTGGCATTATTAACATGCACAAAACGTTTTAAGTTTTTCTTTTGATTGTCACCAATTTCATTAGATACGATTATCCAAAGCGACGTAATAGTAGTTTAAAGTATGATACTATATTTGTGGGCACGGTGTATTGTACACTAACCTACCCATTTCCCAACCTAACTTGCCCATTTTCTCATCTAAGGAAATAAAATAAGTACAGAATATTATATGGCACAAGGACGTAATAATAATTGAATAAATAAACAACAACCGCAATCTGATATCCCGTTGGTTAATATGATGATAGCAGTCAATTATATTTCTGTTGAAACATTCACAATGAACTCCTGACATAAAATAGCCCAAAATTATTCTGTCATACAAACAACATTTTTTGTACATCCCGGTCACTTAAAAAAAATCCTAATTGATTATCTTGTTGGTTAATCCTTTGCTTGGATTATGGTGTCGACTATTTTAGGCTCTTATTGAAATAAATTCAATGAGACTTCAAGGCACAAATTGTTCCATTATTCCAGGAGGTCCTTTTTTCATGAAATTTATTTTCAAAATTTTGTGATTTATATTTGTTTACTCAAAACATGGAGTTTGTGTCTGGGAACGAGGGTATATGAGTTGTTTTGGAGTGTTGTATAGAAGTCACTTACAAGTGTTCCAGGTAGCATGAATATATATATTGATAAGTTACAAGCATTAACCTGAACAATGCGAAACGTGTGTAAACAAGAAGTGTTGTCATGGTCAGGTCACTCTTAAGTAGTCCTGAATACTCGTAAATGTAAAAATCGCCAGAAGTTATTAAATTCAGCTCGAGAGGACCGAAACAAAAGAAGCAGATTTTTGGAACAGGGTGATTCTCACTGACGAGAGTAAATACAGTATTTTCGGGTCCGATTGGAGACAATGGTTTTGATGCCAGAAAAACGCAGAAATGAATCCCAGCAACTTGTTGCCTACTATCAAATATGGAAGTGGATCTGTGCTTATTTGGAGTTGTATAAGTGCGTCAGCTGTGCTTCAACTACATTTTATTGAAAGTAAAATCGAAAACATTATGTAGGCCTATATTAATATTATAAAGAAAAAAATCCTTATGATAGTGTCGAGAAGGTGGGTCTTACAAATAATTAGGGTAACTGCAGGTAATAACGCCACCTATTCAGATATTGAGCTGTAATTTGGAGAAATATTGTCCGGGATGTCTCTTATTTTGATATAACATTACTTGAGGTCCTAACTACCTTACATCCAAATATAATTTAGAAATATATAATATTTTATGAAGGAAGGGAAGAAAATCAGGAGGAGGAGAAACTGGCGTTATTGCCTGCAATGAAGGTAATAACGCCACACTGAATTATTTCAAAGTATAACACATTTCTGCTGTATTTTGATACACTATTCAGCTTTAATGTCCCGCGCCGTAGCCGAGCGGTTAAGGCAGGAAGCCTTGGCGCAGAGCTACGGGACTTGCGCTGGTTCGAGTCTCCGTGGGGGAAGAAATTTTCTCATGGTATTTCGGCCAGTATGGGACCGGTGCCTACCCAGCATCGTGATGCATTTGGGTAGCTACAATAAGTAGCGGCTCCAGGTTGAGAAAACCAGCTATAACGGCTGGGGGACTCGACATGCTGACCACATGTCACCCCTACACTGGCTGATTATCATCTACCTCTGTGATTGACACATGTGGATGTGAGGCCAGCAGCCGGCTGGTAGGCTAAGGGCCTTGTAGGCCTGTCGTGCCAGGAGTTTTTTTTTCCAGCTTTAATACTAAAAATACAAGTTAAAATAACAATCTGTGTATATAATATTATCATAGACATAACAAAAATATACATAAGAGTCCTCATGTAACGAGCACAGGTTTAATTACCTGATGTGATTTACCTTCACTCATCTAAATGCGCACATCCATCCTCACACAGTGAACAAAGACCCTTTTTCAGCACAGATTTGCTATCACAGGTCTCATGGTACCAAACTTCACATTCTATGCACTGAATCCAACTTTTCTTACACCTTTTATCAAAATAGTAACCTCCACAATCACCACAATACAGATCTTTGTGCAAACTTTTTCCTTCTTTATTAGTTGTTGCGGGTTTGAAACACCTGATGCTGATGGTGTTTCCTTATTGAAAAGTTTCTTATTCAGAAGTACAGACCATCTTTTCATTCACTGAACGTCTTTTCGCTTCTTTTCTGATGATCTTCGGAGTTTGACAAAAGCATCTGGACAGGAGATTTTTCGGGTGTTTGGGGTTTTTTGTTCAGAATGAGGTGCTATCACTTCTGGATTTGGCTTCTCGGATACACTGCTTGGAGCAAAAAGTTGTGTCTGAAAAAGTGTCCGGATTCTATGGGTGAATGCCAGTTGCTCTAAACCCAGAAGCTGCATTTCCAGGAGTTGCAGCCACGATACCAGGCTTCCGAAAAAAGTTTAGGAAACTGCAATTTCCATAATAATGACGTTATTACCTGCACACCCCACTTTGTATTTAAATTAAAATATTTGTGACACATAATTTTTTTAAATAATAACTTACTACTAATAATGAATAGTATCAATACATATTAAGATAAAACAATAATATTGACAATGGTACTATATTGTAAGACACAACACTTACCTAACTTTTTTCTTAAACGAAAATTCAAGGGTTTTCTTCACCAGAGATTAACACCACTCTTCACAAAATGACTGTTCAAGCGACACTAATGTTGCAGAATGTTTCAAGGCCGTTACCAATCCATAGGGGAAGCTTCCCTCTACTATTTTAGTAGCTTGTTAGATGCTGACACCATCGGAATATTTACAAACTAACGTTTCTAGAGAAAATGGCGTTATTTCCTTCATGGCGTTAATACCTGCAGTTACCCTACATATTTCAACACGATCAGGACCCAACACATATCGCATAAAATACTCGTAGACCTTTGTGTTTCAGTACAAAACGCCAAAATAACTTCGTGCTCTCACCCCCCCCCCCAATCCCCAGACACAAACGCCATTGAATGTAATTATATGGGCTGTATTTGGTGAAATAAATAAGAAATCAAAATTTCGAACAGGAATGGCATAAGAATGCGTTCTGAAATCACATCGAGTTTAGTTCAATTAATTCTTAAGAGACTTGGCACCATAATCCATTTTTTAATGGGCTTGTGGTGTGCGAATACTTTTTTTGTTTGTAACTTATGATTGATAGAATTATTATTATTATTATTATTATTATTATTATTATTATTATTATTATTATTATTTTCAAGTGCCCCAGGTTTGTCTTTCGACATTCCTGGTTTCTCTCCTGGCATGGCGTACTTGTACCCACTTCTGAGGTAGGGGCGCCTGGAAGTCGGGGTTACGTTGCCCCGATGATATGATGGATGATGATGGTACGCCAGGAGAGTCTCTAATCCTAAGTTTAACCTAAGATGAATGTGAATGATGATTGCGATGGCCATATGATTTCGGGGACCGTTTGGGCCTTAAAGTTTTCTTGACATTTGTCTTACAGGTGAGGAAAAACCCCGATAAAACCTCACCCAGAAAAACTGTCCCGACCGGGGATCGAACCCGTGCCCGCTGCGTGACAAGGCAGCACGCTACCCCGAGACCACAGCGGTGCACAAATAGAATTATTTATAGGCCTAATGTTTAAGGAAGATTTTATTTTGTATGCTTTTTTTTTAAATTATTCGGTATTAATCTAAACATGGCGGCTCTGCAGAAAAGCGGTTAAATGCTCGCTTCTCACTGCTGGTATCCCTAGTTCGTATCTTGGTTACGTCATGTGGGTTTCATGGTGGAAGAAACATAATTGACCAGGTTTTTCTCGGGGGTTTCTCCCGTTTTCCCCTACCACAAATTTAATTTCACCATTTCTTAACATTCATCTGTTTAATTTCATTTCATCTGTCCCTGTGATGGTGCGTCAGGCGTGGTCTGGCCGGCATCCTTGTTATTCATAGACATCCAATGTAAGGAATTTCGTCGCATCTCATCCTTCGACTCGACCCTGAGTCAGACACCAGTTGAGGTTTTTTTAAATCTAAACATTTTACAAATTATATTCTTGTCTTATTCACATTTGTTAGACAATTCTCTCTTCTTTACAAAAATATTTTATCACAAATCTCTTGGTCCACAAATATGCGTTCACTATTATCACACCAATTGCCATTGGACTGGGTGAACTTAAAAATAAATTTATCTTATTTTAATGTATTTTCTCAATCTTTAACAATTATTGGATTATAATGTAATATGAGAAATACAAGATTATTAATATTTTTTAGAGTAATTAAACCCAATGGAAACAACTAGGACACTACACACACCCAGTCCCAAGGTTGAGATTTTAAAATCCCTTACCTCGCTGGGAATCGAACCCGGATAGGAAGGTAGGGACTCTACCGACTACGCCACAGCGACGGATTATTAATTATTATTATTAATTAATTATATACTATTAATTAATTATATACTATTAATATTGTCCTATAATAATGCAAACATCTTCTTTTTTGGCGTTGTAATTTTTATTTGATTAAAATCATGCAGTATACATGAAATTAGATCCGAGAATCTCGTGTAGATTTACGGAACATAAAGAATGTGAATCTGAAATAAGAGATCTTTGAGAAAAAAAATTGTCATTTCACGCTTTGAGTCGCTACACTAGTTACCTCAGATGCTGAAGAGCGTTATGAAACAATATTATAATAATGATGGATAGATAATTACGGTGTACAGTTTGATTTGGTAGAAAGATCTATCTTAATTGTGAAAAATCGTATTTCTTTTCTTTATTTTAATCTTAGAATTTTCTACTGTAAAGAAACAGATGATTTTACCCTGGAGAGCCATTTACACTCCAAATATTGACCTGCATTAGACTGCCTTTTTGTTTATTGCAAGAGTGAATATCGAACGGCACCAAACTAGAATCTAATTGGAGTCGCGAACATCTGTGGTCTCTGTTTTGTATTCACATGGAATCTTTTTGAACTTTAATGCAGATTGAATTAATCTTCTTATTTCAAGAACGCCTGAGTACTCAGCATTGGATAAGATTGATTGCTTGCTTGTAGTTTTAAAGTAATGCCTTTAAAAGATTCAAACCGCAACGAAGAACTGAACTCCAAGTACCTTATGCTTACAATGTTTTCTTTCTTTCTTTTTTTTTTTTTTACGTCTTCATTAGATAACCCCATGATGAAACTGTATGTATTTTTTGCCATATTGTCCAATTAAAGCAATTTATAACATTCCAATAAGTATAGGCAAATATATAAGAATAAAATTCTTAGAAACATTTTTGGACCAAATAGAGATGAACAGACAGGCAAATGAAGAAAACTTCATAACAGTGAACTACATCATCTTCATAGGAAACCAGATATAATAAGAACAGTTAAGTCACGTAGACTACGATGGGCTGGACATGTGACACGAGTACGAAATGAAAGAGGGGCATGTAAGCTTCTTTTAGGGAAACCAAACGGGAAGCGCTCAGTTTGTAGACCAAGATTGAGAATAACATTAACCATGGTTTGAGGGAAGTAAATTATATAGTGGATGATTGGAAAACATTAGCTCAGAATAGGTATGTATGGAGAGTTTATGTCCGCGCTGCTATGAACCTATGGGTTTGACAGATCCAGTGAGTTATGTGTATATATATATATATATATATATATATATATATATATATATATAAATTTAGAAAAATATAACAGACTAAATGGTGTAATTAGGAGAAATTTTGGAAAACAAATGAGGAAAGGAATCCAATTGAGATTTCATAATGCCATAGCCAAACCTGCTCTACTATACGGAAGTGAATGCTGGACACTTCGAGCAAAAGATAAATCCCGCATTAATAGTTCACAAATGAGATTCCTCCGATCACTAATTGGAGTAACTTTAAGGGATAGAATGAAGAGTGATGACATAAGGATGCAGTGGAATAGTAGGGAAATGGCTGAACATATACAAAATTATCATAAGTAATGCCACGAGTGATTTCTAAATTATCGATAAATTCACGACTCACGAAGTGAGGAGTGAATTTATCTAGAGAATTTGGAAATCAAGAGTGGCATTTGTTAGGACTATTTAACGAATAAAATTAAGATGTTTACTCACAAATCATTATTTAACTATAGTTATTTAAAAATATTTATATATTTAATGTAAACGGCGATGTTTTGAAAACAAATGAGAAACGATAGGTACGCTTCTACTGCTTCTTTTGTTTATCACTGCAACGAGATCATACTATTTATTGCCAAAGGAACGCAATATTGTAAGGAGGAGCTTTCTTTAATACGGTAATTATAACACTGATAAATATTTAGTGAAACACGACTCTGATTGGTTGTAAAACAGAAATAATTGAAACGTGATTGGTCATTGACTCCCATTTGGGGCATGAGTTAAATAGTCAGATTAAATGGTTCCAACACATCCAGAGAATGTCAAATTCCCGTTTACCAAAGATGATTTACCACCTCAACCCTAAAGGCAAAAGAGACCTCGGAAGACCCTTCAACCGATGGAAAGATCAGTTTTTGTAGTCGCAGAACGGGCATCATCACCCAATACTGCATACGGAAGAAGAAGAAGAAGAAGAAGAAGAAGAAGAAGAATATATATAACCTCATTGTCGTATGGTCAGAGCTTCTGATTATAGTTCATGAGGTCCCGGGTTCGATTCCCCGTTCCATAATCTGGAATTTGTTTACTTTTTGGCTTAAGGGCTCTTCGATGCTTCGCTATCATTTATCACCCATCGTATCATCGGGATGACGTAATTCCGCCTTCCAGGGTCACTATTCCGCCACTGTCAGGAAAAAATGGCAGATATGTCGTAAATCAACCTGTTGTCATTGTAGAGAAAAAAATATAATCTATATGTAGTTTACACCAATGAAATAATAAGAGACATCTCAACAACTTTTTTTTTCGTTTTTTTCACGCCTGTCGTTGAATTGCATCGCCAACAACATGACATATTAAAGAAAATCGTAATATAAATAAAACATATTTCTGTTAGATCTTAATTTAAGCAATGTATGTTTATATTTAAGACAAGAGTGGACTGTCGAACATTTTTACATATTGTGTTGTATGATTGCTATTTTTCTTCTCTCTCTAACTTGTACTGTTACCGTCACTCTCAGTATGGAGAGGGTGTGCTGTTTCTCTCTGGATGGAATCACAGTCTCGGCATCTTGAGTCATTGTCGGGTTCGTCTTAATTACTATCATACTCTCCATGTGTTTCTTAACTTTACACCTTCTCACATTCTTTGTATCTGTTTTCTCACTCTCAATGCAAAAGTCGTCTGAAAGGTAAGGTGGTGTTTTCTGTATTTGTTAGTTGGATATATTCTGTTGATTAGTAAGCTGGCAATGAAATGAACTTGAATATATGTTGCATTAGTAAAAATTAATAATTAACCTATGTCATTTTTTGATTGTTTTAATTTTTTTGTTTGTAATATTTTCACTAATCTGAAAAATTATTCTGTGTACTTTGTAAAGCGTATGTTTCCTCATTTAGCAGAAACTATCTCAGATTCTGAAAACCTTCAACACATAGGTAGTGTTTAAAGTTTATATATTTTTCTTCTTCTTCTTCTTCTTCTTCTCATACTTCTTCTCATACTTCTTCTTCTTCTTCTAGTCTTATGTTCCCGTTACAGAAGTCAAGTTTAATACAAAAGCCTCGGTCATTCTGTCTCCTCTTCCATCATTTCCATTCAACTCCTCTTTTCTCATTATTATTTTTAATTGTATTTCTTACTTAATATCGGAGGAACTCTTGGTTTTTTGCCGAATCTAAATTCCAGAGTATTGTCCTTTAATGTGGTCATGTCATCTTGTTCTACTGTCTTCCATTTCATCTTATACTTTGTCCAACTTCAAAATGTTTCTTACTTTAGTATTTTGTATTCCATCTCTTCTAGTTTTTCCAAGCATGTTTCTGAAAATATTATCTATCTCTTAAATTCCATTTAAATCTTTCGTTGTTACAACTCATGTTTCGGCTCCAGAAATTAATATAGGTTTAAAATATGTTTTATACATTCCACAATATTGGTTTAATTAAATGTAGCATTTGGCACTATTTGTATGCTATTGCTTGTTAATTTTTTTAAATTCTGCCTTCTTTATTAATATCATTTCCTAAATACTAAACATAGGCCTACTCTTCAAATTTAGATATTGTCCTCTGAAATTTGTTTTCGTTTCTGTTGGTTTTCCTCTTGTTTTTAAGTTGATATCTGTTCAGTGTTATATTATGTAATATACGTATCGAATGCACTTTTTTTTCTCCAGAAAATAGTTCTTACATTTCATTAATTAAGGCCGGTTTTAAAGTAGGATTTAGATTGAGAACTATGCGGTATTTCTATATTTATTTCATAGTAGGCCTATATTTTCCCACTAGTAAATAGGACTTTCATACGTGAATTGATGATAACACTGTTTGATTTCGGGAGGTCTCGAGTCATGCTGCTTCAACCGATTTGACTGAATTTGTTCGTGGTTATTCTCTGTAGTCAAGTAAAATGCTGAATTTAAATTTAATTACAACGAGTCATTCTAACATTAATCGTTATTTGAAGGATGTAGGGAAAGAACCAGACAAATCACTTTTTTTGTCGAAATGGAGTTTGAGGTGTACTTAGATTCTCCATGGAAATCACTGTCATTTAGAAGTGTGAAACAGTAAAAGATACAGTTTAGTCTTGGATTTATTTACCTCCAAAGTTTGGCATTCAGGTAAGGAAGTAAGGAATGTCGTCCAACTAAAAGTACGTTTTGTAAGTTTCCGAGAAAAAGCGACTTTGGTTTTTTTCTCTGTTTCCTTCATTTAATAATTCATTACAAATTGATATGGGTGAATTTTCTTAAGTCATGTGATTACATACAACAGTTACATACCGACGATCTTAGACGCGATGTAATAAATTCAAAATAAAAGAGAAGTAAATGTTTTCGGGGGCACACTATAGCGTAGTTGGTTAAGGCAATACTCTACAAGCTGGAAGGTCAGGAGTTCGAGTGTCGGTCAGGATTTTCAAAACTTTCTCAATCCTTCTAATGGTGCCGTGGTCCTGGAGTCGACAAAGTCTCTAACAGAAATGTTTTGGAGGTAAAGGCGGCCGTCACGTAGGGCTGACATCTCGTGCCGATTGTCTAAAACAGATGGGAATCTTAACATCCTGCTTCCTCTAGGGCCTCTTGAGGCCTGTAGTGGGATCACTTTCCTTTACTAAATTATGTTTTCTGTAGATAGGTACATTTTCAATTTAACCTTTTTTTGTGCTTCTTGTCGATGCAAGCATTTAACATGAATTACGTCAGAGACAGTCAGCAGTGAGTTTACAATTAATGACGTAAATGCAAATGGAGTAACAATTGTGTGACAGTTAATACGAAAGTCCTCTGTACGATTTAAATCTCTCAGTACCTCAGTCAATATACGTAAGCCTATTTCACTTCTCAATCTTTCAAATTAGTGGATAAATGTAACATACTGATTTGCTGAAGGGTACATTCTTCTAATGTAAATTATTTCCAATTTCAGTATATTCCTATACAGTAGGCCTATTGTTGACTTGAACTGGCGAAGTCTTTGTACGTATATACATATAAACATTCTTGTTCATACAGCTGAGATTTTATGTTACAAAGTAAATGTTCTATCTTCCGAAATGCGATTTATTTCTGATTATCATTTCAGAGTATCATAACAGCCTAACACTCCTATACTTAATAAAAATAAATTATATTTTGCAACTATTTGTATTAAAAATACATTTAAAACTACAACAACAAAATTAAACATTCACTTGTTTGCACCATTTCTGTTCATACACTTAAAACACAAAACAAAAACACACAATATTGTCTTCATTTAATACTTACTAGAGTACCCCTTAGCTTTAATCACTGCTTGGCATCGTCGTTGCATTGAATTGACCAATTTTTTGGTTGTCTCTAGTGTGATTTTATCCCATTCTTCTCTAATGAAACGTTGTACCTCTTCTTTTGAAATTTCTTTCCTTTCACGGACATTTTTCTTCAACTCGACCCAAATATTCTCTATTGGATTTAGATCAGCTGACAGTGGAGGTGTTCTCAGTTTCTTCGGAACGTTCCAGATCAATCAAAGCTTGCTAATGTTTGCAGTATATTTACTGTCATTGTCTTGATGGAATATGTAATTCTGTTCCTGTCCCATTTTTATGACACTTCGTTTACATTTTTCCTTCAATATCCTGTTGTAATGCCACTTATCCATTATTCCGTCAATGAAGTGCAGGTTTCCAACTCCGCTGGAAGACATACAGGCCCAGATCATAACTGTACCTCCTCCGTGTTTCACAGTCGGAAGAATATTCACCTTATCATCAGCAGTTTTGGGTATCCTCCAATCCCTTATCATACCATCTGATCCGAAGAGATTTAGTTTGCTTTCATCGGACCAAATTACACGATCCCAAAACTTCTGTGATTTCTTTACATGCTCTTTTAAAAAGAGTTCTTGCAGCACATTTTTTTCTCTTACATATGGCCTTTTTCGCGGTCTGCGGCCGTGATAATTATGCGACCACAGCACACGACGAACAGTCTGATTGCTCATTTGCTTTCCACCACGGGCCTAAGTTCCGGGACACTAATCCAAGGATGTGCTCTAACATGTCTGAGTATAATACGTTCTTTTCTTTGGTTTATTATTTTTTCTCTATCTTTACGCTGAAAATTTTGTATGGTACCTTCATACTTGAACTTGTTAACTACGTACTGTACAGTTGCATTTGCATGTGATTTGCCCACTGTATTGCCTGTTTCCCTCAGTGATTTACATCTTAAAGCAAGGTTGACAACAATTCTCCTTAAGTCTGAACTTAACTGCATTCTCTTCTCCATTGTGTACACAAACGATGAAAGTACGTCAATGCTATGAAACGACCCTCTCTACTCGTTCACTTGAGTAGGTATTACTCATTCAAAGTATCTCTGCAGGCGGAAGAATCAGGAAGCTCTGTTTGTTGGTACACGTGACGTCATATAAGGCAGTGTACACTGTCAGCGTCCCACGTCCCATTCCCCTTTACACTCATAGATAGCAGTGTCACGTGGTCTATTCCTGCATAAACACGACTGCATGCCCACCGTCAACAACTGCGCTTACTCCTTAAACGGGTAATAGCGCAACATTTGTTTACAAACACACAAAGGATAGAGACAGCATTCTTTGAGTGTATGAACATGACTGTTGCATTCCAGTTCCATCCATGTTGCTATGATAAAGTATATAATGATTGGTTTTCCAAATTAATTTAAACGTGCTGCAATATAAAATTATTTGTCATACATTTCCGTAACACAGGTAATGCTATTACGCAGCCTAGTATGAATTTTAAAACTTAAATAGGCCTAAATTAACAAAAAATATAAGCTGTATGAACAAGTTTGTTACTATTATCTTATAGCTCACAGAACTTTTGTGAAATAATTTTATTCTAAAAATAAAAAAAAAACTTGAATTATTTGCTTGAGTTATTGATTTGTGAGGTGTTTATTAAAATTTAGATTCATTTTTTATTCTAAGTTTTATTTTTCTGATTTCTTATAGTAAATTATTTTCATCAGAGTATAATTAATTAGTGGTTCCAATTTAATTCGCAATTTAAATAATTTCACAAATATTTTCGCTGAGCGAATCGGCTCATTTGTTATTCATATTCTGGAGATATCGAGTTCAAACTCCAGTGTCAGTCATTCATATTTTTTCAGGTTTTCCTCAGATAAGTCAAACGCTGGATTTGAATTTCAGTACCAGATCCATATTATCGTATCACTATTTTATAATAACATTCAAATTAATCAGTAATCCTCTGATAAACATTATATACATTTCCAGTCTATTGGTTACAACAAAAGTTTCTTCATATGACAATATGATGTTAGGTAAGCATTAAATAAAAATCATATTTCAACTTTTTACTTCAGATTTGCTTGTGGTATACAATTAATATTTGGAACATAGTTTCTAATATGTGACTTGTAAATAATTCTTATTTATTTAGAATTCTGGTAGTAAAGCTCTATTTCAGAAGTAAAATTAACTAGTTTCTTCACAATATAGTTCATTTATAATAAAGCATGTTTCATTTTCCTTTTCTTTCCTAAAAATATTGATAACAACTTTGATGGTTATTCGGAAAATAAGCTATATCTTGAAATAAAAACATATGTCTCTGTATGAAGAAAACACATCTTCATGCGCCATTTGTTGTTTGATAATTTGACTTGCTTATTATGCCAACCGTACAGATTGTGGTTAAATTGTGAAAAGGAAGGTAAAAGAACTTTGCAATTCAAATTGAAGTGGAGCAACACTTCCAGTTGTTTGTAAGAAGCGTTCTCACAAGTACCTTGTGGCCCTTCACATCAGTGGTTCAACAACAAACAGTAGATTCAGTGTCGGCATCTAGGTATCGTTTTTAAAGTTGAACACTTCTTTTGTATTATATTCATTGAGCAAACCATGGACTTCCCAGTTATAGTGTAGACGTATATTTATTTCATGCAGTCTAAAGTTTTATTGTTCCAAATATTCATTTTAAGACTTTGCAAAAAACTTATAAATTATATACAGAATAATTATACAGATGTTAGAGGACTATAAATTAAATATTTGAGATAGAGAACTAATGATCGCAAATCCATGTTTCAAGTGCCAGGAAATATTAAACAGTATATCCTGTACACTGCACACATACAGCTAAGAACTGACGAGCGTAAGGAATGCGTGACATAATATTAGTCATACATTTTAACGCATTCATTTTAATACTACGTGTCCTGAAAATATTAGCCACGTTTCTGGACGAATTGAACACAATCTTTATAAACACTATAATGAAAATGAAACAATTTTAGTAGTAACCGCAAAAACGTGGACGGATAAAACAATTTTTATAAACACTATAATGAAAATAAAACAATATTAGAACCGCAACACATGGATTCATAACACGACTGTGCAAAAAAAAAAAAAGTTTGTGAATGATTAATACAGTTAAATGCCTAGAACCTCGTGCACCGGGGATTCACAGCGATAACAGCCTCTCTCTCTTCATGCTCCGTTCGTTTTCTTGTTTACTAGCTGTAACATTGAGAGAACAAAATTCTGAGTTCAAATGCATTTGGCCCCACTGCTATATCCGGCGAAACAAACATTGTTTTGTCACACTATTTAACCCATTCCCTCAAGGTTCTATGTTTAGTTTCTATATAGCTCTCTGTGGGTTAAATGATCCGGTTTCTCTTAAGTTCGCGATTTCATGACGCCTGAAACGTGCATTTTGGACAATTGTTCCCTATCCCATTTTAATTATAGCACATGGAGAAGATAAATACTCTGAGATAAACAAAAGAGTAAATCAAGAAGGAAAACAATTGGAATGTTAAATTTGGTTCTGTAGAGTAGAAACATTCTGAATAAAATTAAAAAAAAACTTATTTATAGTCCATTGGTGGAGAGTGTATGGTTCGGAAACTTGGACATTAAGCAGAGAGCAAGCACATGAACTATTGGTGACAGAGATAAGAATTTTGAAGGAGGGCTTCTAGAAATTCAAGAAGAGGCAAAATTAGAAAAACTAAAATCAGAGAAATAGTGGATGTTCAAAGAGGTGTTCTACAAGTTACTGAAGGGGAAAAAAAAGGATTTAGCCACGTAAAGAGGATGTCTGATGACAAGATACCTAAATTATCTTAAATTTTGAAGCGAAGGCAAGAGGAAAAAGGGAAGATAAAAATAACAATGCATTCAAGGAGTGCATAAAAGCATGGTATCGAGAGGATTAACAAAGAGTGATGCAGAGAATAGGGATTTATGGAGGAGTAAAATTTGCGATGTATTGTAGAGAAATTCCTAATGAAGAAGAAGACGATAAACTGCAGAAACAGGTGCTAATGAAATCAAATATAAACTAAAAATATAAAGGCCTACAGGAAAACAAAAATTGTAATAGATGAAAGGACAATACAAGAGGAACAATATTTCATCCACTTAGGATGTGATGCCAGTTATAAATATTATGTTGAAAATTTACAAATAAAAATGCAGAGATGTAAAAAAAAATATTTGTGGCATAGAAAGATTCCTTAAAATATAGTGGAAGGACACTGCATTTAAGTTTTATTAAGTAATGACTGTACCATCTCTACCGTGTGGAAGTGAAATTGGACACAGGGAAGATGTGAAAATCGCATCTAAGGAGTAGAAGTGAAATTTCCGAGAGACATGAAAGGACGTATAAATTGATAAAATAAAAACTAATCAAATAAGAAATGTATTAAACATTTTTGCAATATTGGTAAACTGTCTTAGTATAGACAAATATTGAAACAACATCTGGACAAAAAGGACGAAACTCGGATAACAAATACCCTTCAAAAAAGAGATGACAATGAGACCATAACAGGCCGAAAGTTCTAATATTTGATAGGAAGAATAGGAAGGTTCCATATCAAAATACTTTATTTACAGTATCTACCATTTGTATGATTTTTGACCCTGAAGATTAGAAACTCCCACTAGATTTCATAATTTAGCCTTATTTAATTTCTTCTCATGTTTAAGGTTTCTGCTTGCTTTCAAATATATCGAACTGAAGTCTTCATGTCGTATCGCGGCTTCTTTTATTTCTCTTCTGTAAAAAAATATCATCCAGATCTACTTCAGTAATCTTCTTTTTTCCACCTGTTTATTGACATAATACACTTTCCTTCTTTTTTCATTTTATTATTATTATTATTATTATTATTATTATTATTATTATTATTATTATTATTCATCATAGTACATTCACGAATTTAGGCCATTTGTTGACCTGTTTCGGCCTCAAGAGAAACACCATCCAGAAGTCTTTTGAGTGGACGTCCTGGTCTTCTTCTTCCTGCAGGTTGATATCTTAACATTTGTTTGGGTATTATGTGATCTTCCATTCGATGAACATGTTGCATCCATCTTGACTTATAATCAGAAATTTTGTTTTCTAAAGATTCCATGTGTAATTCTTCTAAGATGTCTTCATTTTTTTGTGATCTAGTAGTGTGTATCCTGCAGTCCTCCGAAGATATCTCATTTCAGCAGATCTAAGTCTCTGTATATCCTTCTGTTTCAACGTCCATACTTCGCTACCGTACAAAAGAGTTGGAAGAGCCAGTGTTTTATACACTTTCAGTCTTAATGTCTGTCCAGAGACTAAAAGGTAGCAGCCCTACCACTGGACTACTTAGCGTCAGGCCAGTAACCTGTCCTAAGGAACTTCAAAACTACTTTCAAGTCTCAACACGAAAAAAGCTAGAAGGAATTGAAATATTATTATTATTATTATTATTATTATTATTATTATTATTATTATACATCTTCATCATGATTATACTACCTGGATGATCGTCCACCTCTGTAAATGATGCATATGGTTGCGAAGTTTTACCTCTCAAAAACGTTAAAATATAAATAAAACGTTTTATTCTTCCAGTTATATGGATGCGAAACATGGACTTTTACTTTAAGGGAGGAAAAATTATTTCGAATATTTGTGAAGAAAGTTCTTAGGAAAACTTTTGGGTCAAAGAGAGATGAACAGACAGGTGAATGGAAAATACTACATAGCAGTAAGCTACATGATATTCGTAGGAAACCGTATAAAAACAAGAGTTACATCTCATAGACTGAGATGGGTAAGACACGTTGCACGTATGAGGAATGAAAGAGGGGCATGAAAATTCATTGTAGGAAAACCGTTGGAAAGCGCCCAATAGGCAGTCCAAGAATGAGGTGGGAGAATAATATTAACCGTAATTTGAAGATCCTTATATTATAAAGGTCCCGCGCCGTAGCCAGCCGAGCGGGTTAAGGTAGGAAGCCTTTTCGCAGAGCGGTACGGTACGCGTCTGGTTCGAGTCTCCATTGTGGGGGAAGAAATTTTCTCATAAGTATTTTTTCGTTGGTTCGTCCAGTATGGGACCGGTGCCCACCCATCATCGTGAGGCAATTGGGTTAGCTACAATAAGTAGCGGCTCCATGTTGAGGAACCAGCTATAGAAACGGCTGGGTTGACCTCGACAATGCTAAAACCACCTGTAGCGCCCTACACTGGACTTTTGATTCATTAACCTCTGTGATTGAACAACTGTGGATGTGAAGGGCCAGCAGCCGCCGATGGTAAAAGGGCAAACCGCTGAAAAGTGGAAATACCCTCAATCGGATATTATAAAGGGGATATTGGGAAAACATTAGTCTTTCAAGGGATTGGGATGTATGAAGAACCCCTGTTTTTAAAACCTTATGTTCCGCCTCGCGGCCACGAACCTACGGGGTCCGATATGTACAGTGAGTTAGTTATTTAAAGCAAGTGCGTACATGAGCATAACATATTTATTATTTTTCTTGATATTACTTTATTCTGAAATTAATATGCCTAGCGTTTTCAGCAGTTGCGTATTTTTATTTTCTTGTAATCGGCTGTAGGCCTTAATTTTATTTGAACGTTTTGTTGTATTTTTAGGCCTATTACTGTTAACATGAAAGTTCAATATCTTCATTACCATACTATTTTTAAAACTATAATTTTGTAGATACTGTAGGCCTATGTCTTTATTGTTTGAAAAAATAAGCACTGTTCATCTGACAAAAAGAAGGTGCGCAGGAATTCATCGGAAAAGTTAGAATCGACCAAGGTATAAATCGTGCATTACGTCATGCAGTGTTATTCCAGTGCATGATCCCATGAGCCAGCCTTAGTGACCTTGCGTTCCAAGCATGATAATAGCATGATGCATGATGAATCATATGCTAATTTGAATAAAATAGTAGATTGTATGGCGTAAGTTTTAATCTAATTAACTCTTGTTATCTGTAGAAAGACTGTATATAGTGGTTCAGAGATTTCTATAATTAATTATTAACATTATCTGTAATAACTTTAATCTAAAACTCATGTACCATATATTATTGCAAATTCATAAATACATATTATTTATAATTTTTTCTAACACTAGGAAATTACAAAAAAATGTAATTTTACTCTAATTATAGAGAAAGATCTTAAAATAATTTACATTATTTAGAATGAGTAGTAATATTATTAATAATAACAATAATAATAATAGCTTTATTTTACCTGGTAGAGTTAAGGCCCAAAGCCGTATGTATCACTTAACCCTATTAATTACAATAATTAATCATATCTAAATTGCAATAAATACATCCATTACACAATATATCTACAATATTTACGTTGTCTTACTCTAGATTTAACGAATGAAATATAAGATGCACAAGATATAGACATGAAAATAAAACTACTAATAATGTTTTATAAATGAGTTGGAGAAAATGTTTTTATATCTCGCCTCATAAAGTTCCGTGTTTTCACGATATCGGTCTAAAAGGCCTATTTTGCCTTCACCTTCAGTCAAATTCCAACAGTTGAATTTTTTGCCATTCTTCCGAACTGCCATCTGGTGCCGATTTTATGAACTTGGAGATTTAATTTTACTCGCCGGAAACTTAAGAATTCATAGTTCTATATTCGTTCTTCTGAATGTACATCTTTTCCCAAACTGTTAATTCCAAAGGTTTCTCTAAAAAAAAAAATAATAATAAAAAAAGGAACATGAACCCTAAATTTAATACATCATACCATATGCAAATTTAGTTACCCAAAATCAATTCCTAACTGCAACAATTATACAATTTGATTCCGTTCATTGTAAAGCATTTTTCAGCCTGTATCTGAGCAAGCCGTCCATCGTTTGAACCTCTGCTCTTACAATGCAAATTCATAGTGAAGGTAACAGTTGCTGTTGGGAAAATTCCTATAATTTTAGTATTCTTGTTTGTAGAGACTTTTTTTTTTCTTTCTGTCTATCCGTACTACCTATTCTCTGATTTTTGTAACTTTATTTTGCGTATTACCGTACATTAGATTTTTAAAATATGAAATTAGTTTTAAAGTATAATAATTATAATTTTTATTTTCTTACTTGTGAAGCTTTATTCTTTGAACTTTCACTGAGACTTTTGACCTTTTAGATATGGTACGTGAGTCATTTTATGTTTTGAGTCAAGTGTCTTAAGTGTGTATATTTTTATTATAAACATTCTCTAATCTTGCAATAAAGTAAAAGTAAATTAAGACAATTAAGTGTTTTATATTGTCTCAACAACAATTTAAAACATGCACGGCTGAAAAAATTATATAAACAGTAGTCTGTCTTGTCATGGAAAATGTAAATTGTGATGTCATTTTGAAATCCACCAACTGTTTATTCCAGTGAGAATTTGGTGAAATGAGCTTTTGATCAATTTACATAAATTAATCCATGACAATGGAGGAACACTGGCAGATTATTAGGTTTGTATAATTGATGTGTCCTATCTCTGAACCACTGTCATAAGGGAACCATGTGATTTTCTAAATCTAAATTAGTTTTATTTAATTTATTTTAGGTCACTAAACTGTTAGGTCATATGACGACCACTAGAATTAATATATATATATATATATATATATATATATATATATACATACAGTATATGGCAAAACTCTTGTAGGGCTATTCTTACCATGGAGTTTTATACAATATCTTAAAGAATAAAACTATTTTAACACAATATATATTCATTTATTACATTTGCAGACAGTTGTTAAACTGTGAAGTGTATAATGTGTGTAATATAACTCAAAAGTATTTTCTAAAAGTAGAAGTCGCACAAGATAAATTGAAGCTTTCTAAAAATTCTGAATTAAGTCATACAAGTTGATGAAATGCATATTTGAATTAGTAGGATCAGATATTCTCGAAAATTCAGTTGACTTGAATAGCTATGAAATGTCAGAAATAGGATCCAAATTATACAATAAATTAGTTAATTCCAATCCAGAGCTAAGCAAACTAAATACAGATTTAAGAAATCAGTTAAATTATTTAAATTAATTAATGAAATATATTAAATTAAGTATATAAACATATTAAATTAATTATTTAAATATTTTAAAATAGTAAATAAGCAGTAATTGGTTTATATTATTATTTCTTAATGTATTTAATTAATTTATTCACTTTGGTATTAATCCATTACATATTGTTTTGTTTATATCATTCTTCGCATCATTAATTGTGTGTGTGTATTAGAGTGAGTTTTTATTTTGAAAATTTCTCATAAATTTGTTTTACTTTACATTAATACCTAATGTATTTAATTGCTTTTTTTCAGTTTGGAATTAATCTATTATATAATGTTTTGTTTATATCACTTTTCTTTGCATTAATTCTTTGTGTCAGAGTGCGTTTTATATTTTGAAACTTTCTCCTGAATTTGTTTTGTTTTATATTATTTCCTAATGCCTTTAATTACCTTCTTCAGTCTGGTATTAATTTATTCTATTTTATTTCCCCTTGTGTTATTTCTTATTTCTTTTGTGCCAGAATTTATTTGTCTTGAAACAGACTTATATTATATATATATATATATATATATATATATATATATATATATAATTTTTCTCTCTCCCTTTAAATAAAACTTTGTTATGTATACATATTCTATTTCAGTAACTGAACTGCATCCGAGCACGAGCACTTGCTCATTTGGGTTTCAATACTATGTACAACATTTACTTGTGAATAAAATGTTAATCTTATTATATTATTCATAACCTAAATGTTTAATCCCCTTTGTGTTAACATTATTTATTGAGATAATTATTCTTAATCGTAATAAATTACATTCCTGTAATTAATAATAAAATAATTGTATGTTCATGTTATTGCAATCGAGTGTTTGGCTTAGATGATAGTGTTTTAAATTCTTATTCGGGAGGTGCTTTGTTCAAATCCGGGTGCCAACTAACTTGAGATTTTTTCCTTCCTCTCTTAAGTTGTCGGTGTATAAATGTCATTAATAGAACTAATTTCATTTTATTTGCAATTTTATAACATAAAACAAAAACAAAAATTAGGGTTCTTTACAATAAACATAATAGATGTTCGTAATGAACTGGATATAAACAAGGATTCTAGACGCAATATGACCTAAGATTAAAGGATCTATAAATAATAATTAAATAAAAATGTAAGTGCAATTTTATGAACTACCCTTTTGATATATAATTTTATTCAGACATAAAATTATAAAAATACAAATTATTATTTTTTTATTTGCAGCTGAATCAGTTCCAGTTCCGAACACCGCAGAGCTCTGGAGAGGTAAGTTTACATTCATGTTATATTCCACTTCGGAGTTTAATCTTAGCTTTTTCTGCAGCAAAAAATAAGTTCAATGCATATAACTCTAAAATATTTTAAATTAATTTTATTTGAATATACTTCCTAACAAGGGAACTGTCAACCATTGCATGCCGAAACTTACCTTGAAATTTCTCCAAGAGAATCGTTGTGATGTACCAAGGCCGTGTCCAAAAAAAGTCTGCCTTTTTAATTTCAAAGCACAGAAATCAAAGCCAGAATTCAGCAATGTCAGCTCACTGTACGGAGCAGATGGTCTCCCTGCATGAGTTTATAAGTCGAATGGAGTGAGGCGAGGCGCGGCGCGGATGGCAGGTAGTGAGGATTATCCAATCTACTAAATCAAGTTTTGTATTATTTCTCTATAGTTTAAATGAGAGATTTGGCGCTGGATTTTAGTGCCTTCATACACACACACACACATACACTTACATACATATATATACATCCATCCATAGTAATTCTGTCCGCGGGCAGGTCTTTCACTGCAATCATAGTATTTTCATGATATGCTTGCAGCTTTACTAGGGAATTGTAGGTGTGGTAGCTTCCCGTTGCTTTTAACACCGGTGAAAGATGATGATGGCCATATGATTTCGGGGACCGTTTGGGCCTTAACGTTTTCCTGGCATTTGTCTTACAGGTGAAGAAAACCCCGATAAAAACCTCACCCAGAAAAACTGCCCCGACCGGGGATGGATCCCGCGGTGGACTATATGTGTGTGTGTGTGTCTAATGTACGTTAACGCTCTAGCGATAGCAATTTTTGTTTAATCGAAACCAAACTTGACTTACAGCAATTAATATAAAACATAATTTCGTTAATCACCGAAATCTAACCATTAGGTGTAGGAGTTCACCTGAAATGAAAATAAAAAAATTACTCTAGCGGTCACAGGTTTTGATATTTCACAAAAAAAATAGTATATGCTATTGAAATAAACGAAGGAAGCTATTTTCCAAAAATCAGCGAAATCCAACCTGTAATGCTAAATTAAACGACTCTAGCAACCGCCATCTTTAGTTCGTCGCAATATAGAGTATGTCAATTTGGTATTCATACACAGGCATTTTTATTAATAAAAATTCAATTTTCAGAAAGTTTTTAAAAGTAAAGAATAAATATTAATGTGGTTTGAAGGAAACACTAAGTTATATCTAAATATGTAGTTCAAAACTTAATTATAAAATAAACATAATTTTATCAAAATAAATAATCTTTATTACACCCAAATACAAGTCAATTTGTTATTCATACACTAAAGAAAACATTGCAGTGTATTTGCTTGTCTAACTTGCTTAAACATTAATGCAACATGAATACTCTAAGTTGTGCATTTGTTTACATCTGCCTACTGTGCTGGTTGTGTACACTGGCGGCCTGTCGCCTCCAAAATGGATAAATGTAAAGAACTCAGTTCTGATCTCTAGGATACAATTGTAAATCTTGCACTTAAGGGATATTCTTTGAGACAAATAGGGCGACTGATAGGCAAATGTCATGCAACAGTACAGTATATTCTAAATAAATTCAAGTATAAAGGTTCAGTAGAGAATGTTCCGAGAAAACCTACACAAAAGAAGTTAAGTGAAAAGGAGGAGAGAACCATTGTGAGACAAGTGAAATTCAACCCCAGAATTAGTGCTCCAAAATTGCGGTCTACCCTAGAAGTTTCTACTGGTAAAAAGGTATGTACTGAGACAGTTCGGAAGGTGTTACGCAGGAATGGCTATCATGGAAGAATGACTAGAAAAAGGCCGTATGCAAGTAAGAAGAACCGTGTTGTAAGACTACAGTTTTCAAAAGAACATGTAAATAAGGGGCAGGCATTTTGGAATAATGTTCTCTGGTCTGATGAGACTAAAATCAACCTGTTCGGTTCAGATGGCGTTCATAGAGTCTGGAGAAAAGCCAATGCGGATAATGATGTGATCAATACAACACCTATAGTAAAACATGGGGGTGGATCTATAATATTGTGGGGGTGTATGTCGGCAAAAGGGGTTGGTAATATACAGTTCATTGGCAATGTTATGGACAAATTTGTGTATAACGACATTCTTCGTAAGAATGTTAAATAAAGTGCAGCAAAATTGGATATGCTCCCTATGTACATGTTCCAACAAGATAACGACCCCAAACATACGGCGAACTTAAATAAGACTTGGTTGATATGGAACGTGCCAAAGCAATTGAAAACCCCTCCTCAATCTGTTGACTTAAACCCTATAGAACATTTATGGGCGTTTTTGAAACCTAGGGTCCACAGCAGAAATCCTTCTTCCAAAGAAGAATTGAAGAAAGTGGTTATTGAAGAATGGTGCAAAATCAGTCCTCAGATATGTGATCCATGTTGTTAGATCCATGCAGCGTAGATGTCAAACTGTTATTAAAGCTAAAGGTTACTCTACAAAGTATTAAGGACAGTTAATGTTTTTTCTTCATTTTTTTATTTTTTCCCTTATTCTGACTGTATAAATAGAAAAGTGACTATAAGATTTACAACTTTTAAAGTTTTTTAAATATAGTATACGTTAAATGTTTATAGAATTTGTTGATTTGTATATATTATGTAAAGAAGTGTACCTGAAAATGTTTAGTTAATGGCAAAATATAATTGCAATATTCTGACAATTAAAATTGTGCTATTTCAATTATAAAATCTAAGTGTATGAATAACAAATTGACATACTGTATGTCATACAATGTAATTAACCCTTAAGTTGGCTATGTTTTTATAAGATACATTAGTTTAATTTATTTACTAGTTTTAATGAGTAATTGAAGAATGAAGCTGTAGATATTTAAATTGTGTCAAATTATATAACAATTTGCAATAACTTACGGTTATACATTATTTGTTTTTACTGCAGTGCGAGACTTTTAAATAAGCTGTCATCGCAAATAGAGTTTGACTTGCTGAGGAATTCGCTTCATTTACCCAGTTCCGACTTGACAGTTTTTTTATTGTTGTCTTGCTTTTTCTTTCTTTCTTTCTTTCTTTCTTTCTTTCTTTTATACGCAACTAACTGGTTAATAGCGAGGGCCTTTATTGTACTATTTAATTGTGTTTACAATTTTACATTCTTAGATTAGATCTATAATAAAATTTGAATTGTGGCATTATACAGAACGTTCCAGAATTTATACACAATATTTTCAGTCATTGTAGAGGAACTTCAGACAAACGTTTTGAGATAAGAAACTTTAGGTCAATGATTAAAGTTTTTGTTGACCTGGTATAGCGACCTCTGAGAAATTTAAAATAACATTTCCATCGTCATCGTTGTCTTCTTCAGAGTTGATCTGTCACGGCGACACCAGGACAACAAGAAAATTAATAAAGACATGGACTCTGAAATGTACGAATTATTGTAAAGATATATGAGAAAAACAAGATATTGCTATAATATTAAACATGTATATGTCCGCCACTGATTAATCTCTGTATGGAGTGGTTATGATTGGTATGTCTTGTAACGAAGTTCAGTTAGGTTTAATACTTGTGGAGTAATAGAATACTTTGATCATGATTAATCTCTGTATGGAGTGGTTATGATTGGTATGTCTTGCAACGAAGTTCAGTTAGGTTTAATACTTGTGGAGTAATAGAATACTTTGATCATGATTAATCTCTGTATGGAGTGGTTATGATTGGTATGTCTTGCAACGAAGTTCAGTTAGGTTTAATACTTGTGGAGTAATAGAATACTTTGATCATGATTAATCTCTGTATGGAGTAGTTATGATTGGTATATCTTGCAACGAAGTTCAGTTAGGTTTAATACTTGTGGAGTAATAGAATACTTTGACCATGTAAACGTTTATTATCCACTATGAGGCCGGGACGATGTAAAGTGTATCCACTATGAGTAATTCACGTCAAAACAAAACCATGTGACCTGCTCGCGTTTCATTGGCCATGCCACCGAAGTGAAATGTAAAAGCAATAAGTACGCGAGAAAAAGTAGTTCCCTTCAGTAAATAAAAAAATATGACCCTTGAATATACTTGTTATTCTTCCGTAATGAAAATAATAATATTCAAAACATAGAAATGATTCTAAAACATGCCTAATTCCCGTAACCACATGTTTTCAACACCTGTGAATTTCCAGTCAAACAATTTTTTTTACTTAACATGAGATGAAGGGTGGTAAGAAATTAATGAATGAGAAATAAAATGGCATGAAGGGGGAATTGAGAGTGCTGGAGGATAAATTCGGGAAACGGGAGTACCCCCAGAAAACACCGAAAAAAAATCCCGGTATGGCTCACCAGCAATACCCCTATTGAACCGCCAGGATTCGAATCTGAAATCCCAGGCAGGGGAGCCGCGAATAAATAGTTAACTCTACTGTATATAAAGTTGTTGATTTGGGAATTTACTTGATCCTCAAAACTAATCATAATATCTTGTGCCCCCGTAGGATATGCGAACTGAACATTAATTCCTTTTCTGCCTCGGTAAATCATTTCCCTCCTTGTATTCCTATCTCTCCACTTCTCCCCTCCCACTACTCACAATTTTGAACCTTCTTGGGTGACAGATTATTGGACTTGCAGTCCAGTGTTGTCAACTCAACATGAATACTGTAGCACGGAGTGATGAAAGAAATATGATTAAGCAAAATAATAAAAGTCTATCAGCGTCATTAGACCTACTTAAATATGAAGAAATAATAATAATCAGCCTTACATGATTCAGTATTCAAGATCCGTGACACTGTTTCGGGAAGTTTGGCAACATCCCTACTCGGAAAGTTATCGTGGATGCTGTTTGACGTGTAGGAGGGAAGCGCGCGGAATGGAGTGGGTATAGGCGTTAACTTTTCTAAGGGCAACTGCAGCGCTGAAGGGGCACAGATCCGTTGGTCCGACAATACATCGAAAAGTCTATAGCAGCAATGTCAAAGCCAGCGCATTTACATACTATAATCCATGAAGACAGTCACGGGCACCAGACTCTCAATGTTATCACGATGACGAAGTAAACAGTAGGGAGGGTCCGTAAAACATTGGATTACAATCGGCAATGAGAAGAACAATCAGCGGTGTACAAAAACTAGAGAGAGTGTGAATGTAACTACAACTTTATAAAATGTAACAGTTACTTCTTTTCTACACACTTTGTATTAAAATAATAATTGTGTATTTTTTAATATTACCGTTTTGAATTAATAAAATATATTTTGTTCTCAATTATATAATAGTAATATTATAGATCTACATATATTTTTATCATATAATAAATAACTGACGGCACTATCGAATCCGGAAGTTCTTAACATAAGCTCTCCATACATCCATATTCTAAGCTAATGTTTTCCCCTGTATAATTCACTCCCTCAAATGATGTTTAATATTATTCTCCCACATCATTTTAAACTTATCTTCTTGGCCCTTTCGCTCTGGCTTCCCACAATAAGTTTCTATTGCCCTCTTTCATTCCCCATTCATACCTCATTTTTCTTATTACATCTGGTTTTCCTATATAGATAATTTCTTTCACTGTTATTAAGTCTTCTACATTCATTTGTCTGTTCGTCTCTCTTGGGTCCAAAATTTTCCTACGAAATTTATTCTCTAATACTCATAATATTTTCTCCTCCCTTAAAAAAAGTATTTCTTATACATATAATACTGTATAACAGGATTTGTCATATAATTATATTACATAACAATAATAGTATTATTATTATTATTATTATTATTATTATTATTATTATTATTATTATTATTATTATTATTATGCATGGATTTTCAAAAAAAGATTAACCAAATGGAACGAGGACAGTTATCATAGGAGAAAGAAAAGTATTTTATTAGTTCTATCTATATATTTTCTTAAACATATTTTCATTAGATTATTATTACAAACTAATAGTTAAACCTGGTCCTACTGAGAGAAATATCTTTATCGAAAATAATATTCGTGAAATTATGATGATCTTGCAGAAGATTTCCGGGCTGTTGGCCGTGGTCTTGAGGCTTGTAGTTTCCCAACGTTTCGCCAGAGACTGCGTCCGGCATCCTCAAGGGTTGTCTTGAGACTGGCAATTTTGTCGACTACCTTCTCTATTTATACATGTATCTGCGACGTGTTCTCTGCGCGGTCCGTTACTTCGTATATTGTATCTGCCTTCTGGTTGGTTAGCCTTAGGGTCTTTCATTGCACCAATGAGGTTGCTGTCTGATGTTCTAGTAGATAGTTCTCGTAGGGGGTTACATTTGACTTAACAAAAGCAATAAAAAAACTGTTTTTTTTTACTCCTAGACAGTCAATAGATGTGAAATTTACGACAATAATAATAATAATAATGGCGATAATAATAATAATGCCGATAATATTGATGATAATAATAATAATAATAATAATAATAATAAATAGAGAATATTATTTAAGCTGGTAGAGTTAAAGTCGTAAGGCCTTCTCTTCCACTCACCAGCGAATAATAAAATCATCGAAAAATTAAATCTTCTTCTTGTATCTTGTAAGCCCATGTTTCCCTTAACAGAGATTTAGGCGCTCTCCCCCTATAGGGAAGAACTTGAACCATACTAATTTAGTTACACTTGTTTTCGTGTAAATGTCATTTGAGTGGTCCGTGGTCAGTGTTCCGCCTCTTACTGACATCTAGAAAACCAAGGTAGTACTAGGACGGGAAAATTCGGTAAATTTTGCTAAGAGGCCTTCTCATTCAGGCTTAATGATCTTTTACGAGCCTGAAAATCTTCAGACTCGGGACCCACGGCTTACAGTCCCTCCCGGAGGACTTGCTCCTTGGATTTTTAAAATTTTAGACTGAACAACGCATAATACGGATGTGGTCTAATAAACACTAAGAAAGCATGGAATAGAAAAAAAAAATAATAAAAGCTTTCTGGATGAATATTTGTAGGTATATACAAAATGATGAATATAATATTGTTATACACATAATATTTTCATTGTATGAAACTTAAGATAGGGCCTATCAGTTAATTTGGATTTAAATAGCGATAGTTGGTATCTGGCATGACTGGGAAGTGAGTTCCATGCTCTGGTGATAAGTGTAAGATTCAGACTATATAGTTCCTGAAGACGTTGAATTCACCAAGAACTGATTCCAGCAAAGTGCACAGATGTTGTACAACCTGCTGACGGGTTTTTCTTTCGTCAATACAAACATTTTATGACATTTATCACAGATGTAATTATGGCATCTTCGGTCTGTGACAATGAAATTAGCATGTGGCACGGAGCCCAATTATTACATCTTCAATCATTTGTGTATTTCCGGTTGAAGTTCTCTCTCTCTCTCTCTCTCTCTCTCTCTCTCTCTCTCTCTTTCTTTTAATTAATGAGACTATATCGAAGAGTTTCAAGAAGGTTTAACGGAAGTGTTTCCATGAGAACTCTGCTTTCATCAAATCGGACATTGCGAGAACTATGAATGTGTGACCCCGATAGTTTAGTCAGGTAAGCAAACTCTGTTATTAAGTGTTTGCTGTCACGTTATTGATTGTCTCAATCCATTTCATTAATAGTCATTCATATTGAGTAATACTAAGAAATGGGACTGGAACTAAACATCAATAAAACTAAATTTATGGTCACACATATAAATACATTATCAGCACATAATAGAAATGACAAATGAGGGAATTTTGAACAAGTGGCTGCATTAAAATATGTAAGAAGAATAATTATAAACATGAATGAGGCGCAAAATATATTAAACATAGGCTCAATTCTGGAAATGCATATTATTAGTATTACAGCAACTCTTGTCCCAACTTCTGAAAAAAAAAACTGAAAATATATAAAATTGTTATTCCCTCAGCTGTATTATACGGATGCGAAACATGGACTCTTACTTTAAGGGACGAGGAAATATAAATATTTGGGAGTGAAGTTCTTAGGAACATTTTTAGACCAAAGAGAGATAACAAACAGACGAATGGAGAGGACTGCATGACATTAAGGTACATGAGCTGTATGCAATAAGAACAGTTAAGTCTGCTAGCCTATGATTTGCAGGACATGTGGCATGGATGGAGAATGAAGAGGACATGGACAATCCTTGTAGAAAAATCAGGGGGAAAGCGCACAGTATATTGGTAAAAAATAAGGTGGGAGTAAATATTAACCATTATTTGAGGGAAGCAATTTATGTAGGGGATGATTGGATAACGTTAGTTCAAGATAGCGATAATACAGGCACAGAACCCAACTACAATAAAATGCTATGACTGCTGCATAGACCTAAACCAATGTGTGTTTAAGAAAGACATTGACTCTGTATCTTTAAAACTGCTGGCATTAGAGACAATCAATGTCAAATATCCGGAGCCTGAATGGCTAAGGATATACACATTTGGCTCACAAATACATGGTTACACAAATGCAGGAGCAGGAATATACAGCTCCATCTTTTCCTTTTATAAACCCATCGGGTCAAACAAAACAGCATACGATGCAGATATTGAAGCCATAAGAACTTCACTAAACCAACTTCTATTGCATCTTGAAAAAATTTCGAAGATTGTTATTCTGAGTGACTCAAGATCCGCCATAGAATCAATTGTTGCAATTGAACCTGCTGCATCACTGGAGACACATGACTGCCGTAAGACCCTGAACAAACTGAAATTAGCAAAAAAGAAAGTTGTATTGCAATGGATCCCTGGGCATTGTCAGATTTTTGGCAATGAACAAGCAGATACATTAGCAAAGAAAGCCGCCATGCTACCCAACTGCTTCAAATAAGATATATCATACAATTCCTCTAAACTCTACATAAAGAAGCAGATGAAGAAACAATGTCTCATGAAGTTAGAAACAAACAAAGCAACAAAGCCCTGGAAGACCTCCATATGTAACATACCTGACCGGCCAAGACAAGAAGCTGTTGCGAAGTTCCGCCTCAAACTGGACACGATATTCTTGCCAAACATCTGTCTCGCTTTGCAATACTTCAAGCGCCCACCTGCAATCTCTGTAATCTGGATGAAGATATGGACAGGGAACACTTACTGCGCTGCCCGGCTCTTCGCAGTACAACTGAGACCGGAAAATATTGGGAAGCCAGAATCATGATTATGAATCAGATGAACAAATGATGTTATCTCAATGTTCGAATGCCATTAGATAAATAAATAAATAAATAGCGATATATGGAAAGTTTATGTAGGCCTACCAGCGCAGCGGAGTGAGCCAGTGAGTGAGTGAGTCATCACGTCCCAATGCTTATAATAATAATAATAATAATAATAGCTTTATTTTACCTGGCAGAGTTAAGGCCTTAAGGCCTTGTCTACCACTCAACCAGGTTTTAAAAAAAATACAAACAAAAAATAGTCTTAAATCTAAATTACAATATATATATATAAACGATTACAAGTTATGAATACAATACAATTAATATTTATAATGTATTTTGATTTACTCTAAATTTAACGAATTAAATATATAATATGTACAATATATATAAAAACAGGAAAAGATTAATGACATAGTATAAAATTAAATAAATAGAGAAAATTAATTATTAGACAACAGGTAACTGTATAAGCGTGACTAAAGGTACCAAGTGTGCGGCAACCCCTGATATCTTGAGGAAGGAGATTCCAGGAGCGGGCAGAGGCTACTGTGAAGGAAGTAGAATAGGAGGAAGTGCTATGAAGAGGAATTGTTAGCAGACTGCTATCTTGTGATCTAGTGTCAATATTGTGGTAAGAGGATAACTTCTCAAATCTAGACGCCAGGTAAGTAGGGATGTAGGAATTCAGAAGCTTGAAAAGTAGTGAAAGAGAGTGCAATTTACGTCTGTCAGTAAGACGGAGCCAAGAGAGGTTATTAAAGTGTTCGGAAATATGGTCATAACGGCGGATATTGAAAATGAATCGAACGCAAGCATTATGAACACGCTGCAGTCTCTGCGACAAGTCATAGTTTAGATCATTATATATAATGTCACAATAATCGAAGTGTGGTAACACAAGATTCTGCACAAGGATTTGTTTTAACGAAACTGGGAGAAAATTCTTTAAACGTCTAAGATAATGTAAGATGGAGAAAGTCTTTTTACATATAGTACATCGTAACTTTGATGATTGATATCTCCTATTCTAATAGTTCAACTGTACATGGTGTATGTATAGACCATCTTGTCTTATTAGGAATTAATAGTATGGGTTATTATTTATTAAGTAAAATCTTATAATTTATCCTCATATTCTTCTGAATATGATATTATATTACGATGCGAGATTGGGAACTGGTTTTTTACAGAATCGAGGAAAATGTTTAAAAGCCGAGCGACAGTGAGGTTTTTAATTTCCGAGATTCTGTAAAACACTTCACAAACGTGCGATGTACATTATTTTTTGCGCGATGGTGTTTTCAAAACGATAAATAATAGTAAAATAATAACATCTTTGTTGGAAATATTTGCGTTCATTACAAACAATTGACTAACGTTAACAGTGTGGGCAATGTTTTCTAATTGAAACTACAGAAGGTCGTGAGACCATTTAGTGATAAAATGGCGGCAAGTACGGATTTATTGTTTTACATTGTTTCAAATAAAGTTCAGTTCATTTAATATGCAGTGATTCGTTTCGTATAATGTATACTAACATTACCTTTTGGATATTTTTTGTGTATACATTGTATCAATATTTTTAAAGTACATTACAAAAGTTAGAAGAGAAACAATTTTGAAAAATTGAAGGAAAAATTCAACATAAACTAGTAACAAGATATGTAGATGATGTTCTAATGATTTATGACAATGAAAATTCAATAGAGAAAGATATTTTAATAGAACTGAACAGGATGCATGAAAAAATAAAATCCACATCGGAAACAGAAAATAATAATTCTATAAATTATCTAGATCTTACCCTAACAAAAAAATTAAATAGCAATAGTTTGGACATTGGCATATATAGAAAACCTACAAGCAACACAATCGCTATCCATAAAACATCCAGACATCCCCCACAACAAAAAGTTATCACTTTTACCAGCTTAATCAATAGAATGATGAAATTATCACTTGCCCAAGAAAATTATAACAAGGAATTAAATTATATAAAACTTCTGTCTTATAAAAATGGATATAATGAAGAAATGATCAATACATTAATTATGAAACAAAAGAAAAAAGCCAAATATAACACAATTAAATAGGGAAATTGATAAAAGTTATAATAATGGGTATCATTAACATACACAGATATAGAAACACAAACGCTAGCAAAAATCGTCAAAAACATGATAAAAACATAAAAATTGCCTACAGAACAAATAACAAACTAAATAATATAATTTCAAATAAAATAGAGGAAACGAACATACATAAAAATAGAGGAGTTTATAAATTGAATTACAATAGTTATGACAATTTAATATTGGAAGAACTGCTAGAAACTTCACGACAAGATTTAATGAACATTGTAGAGATTTCTTGAAGAATGGCGGTAAATCCAGTTTTTCAAAACACACAGAAGCAGGACATCAATTTAACACAATAGACAATGTATTACACTGGGTAACAAATTTTGGGCACTTTTTTGTTCCTGTCAGTTTTTTTCATGGTTCTTATATAATTCAGACACCCTTAGTTCAAAATGTTAATATATTGAAAATGTGGGAATTACCACAAAAATGTACCCACAAATGTAGATGGAATAAATGCCAGCTTATGTTGGTATTGTATCTGATGATATGAAATGGGATTTTGTTTCAGCATCACTGATTTGGCCATCAATTTATTAAAAATGAAGTTGTGACCGCCCTTTTCTTTTGTGTTGCTGTGGACTGTCCCTCACCAAACTCCAAACGTAGTCCCCCATCATGTTTATATCCCACCTGCCCTGATATATTGTTTCCTTGTTTTTGAGATCCTGATGGAATCGTTCTCCATGTTTTTCACTCACATCGCCCAAATTTGGTCTAAAGAAATCCAAATGTGAGTGTAGGTAATGCAATTCTGCAACCTAATGTACGATAGGTACTCAGCAAGTTCTCAATCAACTCTCAGTAATTGGGACTCTTCTGGTTTCCAAGGAAGCCATGCACAACATTACGAAATGCTTGCCATGCACCTTTTTTCAACTGGTGTCATATTTTGTTCTAATTCTGCGGACTCCAGCATCTGTCTTATTTGAGATCCTATGAAAACTCCAGCAAATAATTTTGCATCAGGCAAACGTGGGAACATAGAGCGAATATGTTGCAAAGCATCTGACAATTTAACCAAAGCTTTAACATACTGTTTTCTAGTCCCAATTTAATGTGGAGAGGTGGTAGTAAGATCTTCCTTTCAATAAGAGGTTCATGTAGAACATTTTTTTTTTCTCCTGGAACAAGTTCGTTTTTGATGGCCACACTTATTGGATGTAGTGTTGATTAATTGCTCGGCTGTCCCATAAACAAAGGAAACATGGATGCGATCGAACCGTTAACATTTGGAGAAAAATAAGATTAACCAATCATATACCTAAATTAAAAAAGTAACGAAAAAAATCATGATTACTATCGAACCGTCGACATTTGGAGAAAAATAATCTTACTCTAATAATTTACTCACTGGTGCTATTGAACCCGTAGTTCATGGCCGCGCGGGCATAAGCTCTCCATACATCCCTATCCTGAGCTATGCTTTCCAATCATTTCCTGTATAATCTACTTCCCTCAAATCATAGTTAATATTATTCTCCCACCTCATTCTTGGTCTTCCAACTGGGCGTTTTCCCTCTGGATTTCCTACAAGAAGCTTCCATGCACGTCTTTCATTCCCCATACGCGCAACATGTCCTGCCCATCGCAGTCTACGAGACTTAACTGTTCTTATTGTATCTGGCTTCCTATAAAGACCATGTACGAAGTTCATTGTTATGTAGTCTTCTCCATTCACCTGTCTGTTCATCTCTCTTTGGTCCAAAATTTTCCTAAGTACTTTATTCTCAAATACTCGTAATCTCCTTTCCTCCCTAAAAATAAGAGTCCATGTTTCTTTTCTCACATATTTGAAATTAGCTCAAAAAACTGAGTCAGAAACACTTAAAATATGCAGAGGAACATTTTCATTGTTACCCATTGTTATCGATCCTGCGTAGAGAAAACGACACATCGAAAACCAACGTTCTCGAAGAGTTAGAAATTATCAAGGAAATCACAAACAAACACCTGTTAAATGAGAACTTACCCAATAATGTGAACCCTCTGTACAAAATAATTACCAGGAACAGTTAGTACCAAACTGAAAGCAGAAGATGATAGTTAAGTTATCGAAAGGCCTCCAACAAAACAATACTGTTAATTATTGAGGACGACTGAGATCTCAGGTACTGTTTTATATTTCTTAAAACTTGAATACATTGTATGTAGTATACATAAAAGGACAGTGGGTTCACTCCCCACACGCGTTTTGTAATATGTAATATTGCAGTATAGTTATTTTACTACAGTATAGTTTTTTAGGTTAGTATCCTCGAAATATAGAAAATTACTGGATTAGTTATCATTTTCTTTTCATTACACCTGTATTTATTTATGTTTTCACTAAAAATTTTTTTTTTTTAATTTTCAGTGACTGTTCACAATGCTGTTCCCTTTGTTGGATTTGGGTTTCTGGACAACTTCATCATGATTATAGCAGTAAGTCAAACTTTATTATTATTATTATTATTATTATTATTATTATTATTATTTCTAAAATTCATTGTAATCACAATTGAGGCTATGTATTAAATTTAAAAAAAATGTTAATATAAGTACCTTTTTTTTTATAAAAGTCTTCCTCAATTAAAGTGGATTTTTGTTGACTATTTAACTCATGTCGCAAATGGTAGTCAATGACCAATTACGTTTCAATGAATTTTGTTTTACACCAATGACAGTCGTGTTTCACCTCGCTCTTTATCGATTTCTCTTTATCAGCTCCTGCTTTTGTGATAAAGAAAGCTCCGCCTTTTTCAAAATTCTGAACACGTTAGACCATTATTTTTCTCCAACAAATACATTGAATGTAGCAAATAATGAATAGATTCAGTGATTTTACTGAGTTGTTTATTCAAAATATAAATTATTAACCTATAATGTTGATTATAATAGTTTGATGTGTTTCATTATTTCTCCACTAGAGTGCATTCTTACAATATTGCGATCCTATTTGGCAATAAATAATATGATCGAGTTGCAGTGAATATACATAACCTCACATTTCTAATTTGTTTTCAAACATCGCCGTTTACATTAACTATACGAATATTTTTAAACACAGGTAACTATATTCAAATAATTATTTTTTGGTAAAGAGCTTAATTTTATTCGTTAAATAGTCCTAACAAATGCCACTCTTGATTTCCAAATTCTCTAGATAAATTGGAAATCACTCGTGGCATTACTTATGAAAAACTTCATTAATTAGTTAAACTCATGTAGGCTTTTCAAAACATGTTTCATGTACCATCATGCTACCAAATGACATGCCGAAGATGAAACATGTTTTTAAAGGCCTACATGATTTTAACTAATCAACGAAGTTTTAAGTAAAAATCCACTTCAGTTGAGGAAGACTGATATAATTGTACTTATATTAAAACATTTTTAAAATTATTATTATTATTATTATTATTAGTAATAGTAGTAGTAGTAGTAGTACTAGTAGTAATATTTATTTGTTTATTTATATAATGCAGAGGTGTGTGATGTCTTAAGCTATTTCCAGTGTCTACAAGTGCAAAGGCATGAACATTAATTATGTACATAGACATGAATACAAGTATATATATTTTACAGTGATACAGGATAGATTATTTTTATGTGTTCATTATTTTATACCTGGTTTCCTAGTATCTATCTTTAAAACTACTAACGGCAGCGATGGACAAATGTTGATGTAATCAGCATCCATGATATCCAAAAAACACTGCAGAGAATACAGTGTGGATTTGTAAGATGCCTAGGCGATGAAGGAAGTTACCTAGACAGTCGCGCCCAACAGCTGTGCAAAACAGCTACTTTTCTAGGAGTTTTTTTTAAGGGGGGTTCTTTCCAAAATTTGTCTCTTATCTGATTTTGTAGGTCATCATGGAAAGCTTATATCACTCTGTAGCGTTGGTTGCAATATGGGGGTGTGCAGAAAAATGTATGAAGGATTTCTTAAATCTGCCATTTAATTTAGGCCAGGATATTAAAAAAATATTCCTGGTCACTTTTTCAACGGGATAATTAACAGAAAAATCGTAGGAATTCAATGTATATGTTTTGCAAAAATCGGACTTGGCTAGTAGGTGTAAAACATTATTTATGTGCCAAAAGTTTTCAGCTATGAAGAAAAATTAATTTATAAAAAATAGAACGTTAATCGCTCAAAAAGATGGGGAAAAAAGTGCTCTGAAAAATGAAATTGATTCACAACTTCTTAAAAAACCGAAATAAATGCCAATTTCACCATTGTGTTATTGGCCCAAAATCGTTGTAGATACTTTTTTAGGGATTTAAGTTGTAGCCTTTTATGACGCCTCCTATTCATTATGAAAGTTTTGTTCAAAATATCTATAACTTCTGCACAATTCGCTAAAATGTAAAAACAGGTGTCTCAGTAAATCTGTCATCCATATGGCCAATAATAGTTCCATAGCAAATGTTCGAAGTGTTTTTGTGTTCTTGAAGGTTTGCTCTACAGCCTCCACAATAATCAGGGAACAATTAGACACCTAAAAAGCACATAACAAATAGACTATTTCAGTCTGACAAAGAAGATGGGCCTTCATGGTCAGGGGAACTCTCGCGATCACTTTTCAGTGTTTGAGCAGTCGGAGCATCGAGAGAGTTCCCCCATCATGTTAGCTTATTCATCAACCGGCAGCGCTTCAGATTGAAATAGCACGGTGTTTAGAGGCGTTTTTAAGGCATTTAATTGAATCTAACAGATTTTTAATTACAAAATTGCTGTAGAGAAACTCTTGAGAAACAAAAAATGACTTTGAAGATTTGCTGTCGGTTCATTGTTATTGGCCGCATGGGTGGGATATTATTGAGACTCCTGTCTTTACATTTTAGCGAATTGTGCAGATAGTTACGTTATGTATGTGTTTGCACAAGAAATCATGATACCGGTATATGGGCGTCATAAGAGGCACAATTTCAGCCCCAAAGATGTCTCTTATAACGAATACGGCATGGTAATACAATTGTGAAATATGAGCTTTCTCTTTGCTATTAATTTCTTTGGCAAAAAATTGTGAATCGATTTCATCTGTTATTTTTATTATTTTATATCTGTTATTTTTTCATTTATTGTTTTGCACTACAGCGTGCTATATTTGATATACCAAATTAATTTTCCTTCATGGCTGAAAAGTAGAAAACACGTTTCTGGCGCCTTTATGATCTTTTTTGCTCCGATTTGTTCCAAAACACATGCACTAAATTTATATAATCTTTCTGGTAATTATAGATTTGAAAAAGTGGCCAGGAAAATTAAAAAAAAGTTCTTATCGCTAATTACCCTGGGTTAATTTCCGCAATGTGGCGATGTCCACTATAAGGTCACTTGTTAATTAGAAAAGTGTCGTAGAGAAACTCTTGAGAAACAAAAATGACTTTGAAGATTTGCTGTTGGTTCATTGTTATTGGCCGCATGGTGGGGTATTATTGAGACACCTGTCTTTGCATTTTAGCGAATTATGCAGATAGTTAGGTTATGCATGTGTTTGGTGATAGTCTTTCTGCACTGTAGTATGTCACCATTGACTGAAGGTGTTAAGTAAATGACAACTCCACCCTAACAAAGGCGTATGATTGAATATGATGATCTGAAATAAATTAAGTTTAAAGTTTGGTACACTACTTTGGTCCAAACGTATTTAATTGAAGGAAAATTGAGTATCTACCTTGATATACATTTCTCTGGCCTAATCATTAATACAGAAAGAAATTTTAACAACGTAGTATATTAAAATAGTAGGAATTTCCTTTCATTTCTGCATACGCCTATATTAGGGTGAACATACAAGTTGGGTGGAAATTGTGTAATTTTACAAAACTTTACATAGAAAATAATGATTGAAATTAAAAACATTTTCCGTGCATCCCATTTAGAACATAAAGTATTAACACCTTTACCTAATTAGAAAACACAAAAAGTTAGCTCTCTCAATATTTTGAACTAAATATCAAATTCTGCAAAAGCTGTTGGTAATCTTAAGTTTGATAATGTTAACAAAATAATAACTGTATGTAATTAAAAAGTCCTGGTCCGTCACTACGTCTTCCGTTTCTTCAGCTGGATATCTTAGTTTTGCCTCTTCTATTAAATCTTCATGACAATTCCTCGAGTCTTCATTCAATAAGGGAATCAAATCCCTGATGTGTAATTTTCCTTAGTCTGTTTAAGTGGAACGCGCTTCATCTTTGGGAGCGTGACAAGATGCGTTCACTTGCTACATAGTCTCTTTTCCAAAACATGAATTCGTTGAATGTATTACCATATTAGAAAGAAACAATCTCCCTGAAGGCTCGCAGAGGATTTGGTGGTATTTATGAATCTGAAAAGTTACTTACTTCTTGGTTTTTTTCATGAAGTATGGACCATTCTTTTAAAATGGAACTGTCCCATAGAACTGAATATAGCTGCATTTTTGACAAAATGAAATAACTTCACGATATTCTTTATCAGTTTCCACTGTCGAAATTTGTTGCATCTTAATACTGTATAAACCAAAATGTCGGTGAAATTGTGAATAGCTGTGGCCTCTAACTGGAAATATGTGCAACATTTTGACATTGTGCATTTTTGAAAATCAAGAAATATAAATTTAATATTTTCATTCTGGCCCCCAACACCATCTGAAAAGGCGTATGTTTATTAAGTACGAGATGTTTACAGGCTGCTTTTTTACTCTGTTGCTTCCATAGTTTTAGAATTATTATGGAATTGTAACGTTTGTAACACATCTCACATGCATGTGCACCAAACACAAACTATTGTACGAACATCTGATCGCTAGCAGAACTAGCGCAATGTGGTACACTTGTATTCTTTGTACAGTTGTGCCATCTAGGCAGCTCAGATGCACACACAATTTTAGTATATGATAGAATAATATTAGTAATTTAAGGATTTGCAATCTCCCAAAAAAGGTCGTATACCGCAATAAGTCGTTATGGTGACGTCCTCAATTTGCGACTGCATTTTTGTTATTATTATTATTATTATTATTATTATTATTATTATTATCATTATCATCATTATACAAATGTAAGGAAAACTTTAAGGCCCAAACGGTCCCCGAAATCATATGGCCATCATCATCATCCTTATCATTATCATCATCACCATCATCATCTTCATCGGTGTGGAAAGCAACGGGAAGCTACCACACCTAGAATTCCCTAGTAAAACTGTAAGCATAGTATGAAAATGCTATGATTGCAGTGAAGGGCCTGCCTTCGGGCAGAATTACTATGGATGGATCATCATTACTACTATTTTTATTAACAAAGTGCATGAGATATTCGTATTGTTTTGAATAAATGTATAAATGCAATTTGTTTTAATGAAATCTGTATATATGTTATAAAAATGAATGTCTGAGAGTCTGTCTATCCTTTTTGGACTCAAAAACTATATAATCGATTTGAATGGTGTTTTTACCATCATTTAGAGATTTTTTTGGGACAATTAACATATATAACATATTGCCGCACGTACTATACGGCCGGAGCTTTAAAAAAAATGCGTCGATGCACCCAGAAAAATAGCTTTTTGGACGTTTGAATGACTTACGTACGCTGCCTAAACCATAACAAATACACCAAATTAATGTACACAGAATTGAATGTCTCAAAAAATTCTACAAAAAAGTCCGCGAGAGCACATATCTTTCTTTTACGGATAATTCAATTAATCACTTTTGTCTTTCAGCTCATTGATGCCAAGAAGATCGGGATGAGTAGATTCCCGGGCAATGCCGGGTTAACACGGGGTATCTAAAAATAATTGCGATATAAATTTATAAATAGTTTCCTTTTAACTTATTCAGCAAAACATAAAAACACATGACCGTCATCGTCACTCCAAGAATTTGACAATTGCCCGTTCCGTCAGCCCAACGTTTCCTAGGTCTTCTGACATCACGTCTTCCTCTTGCTTGATAATTTCTATAAAGCTTTTGAGTGAGATAATATCTCCTAGAAGCGTTACGAGCGCTACATAAAAACACATTAATTTATTTAGGCGTAGCAGTGCACGCCGGGTGTTAGCTAGTTTTAAATAAAACTCATTAAACATATAATTGTATTGTGTACATTTTGCGCCCAGTCTTTATGTATGAGGTGTTTTGTGACAGTATAATAGGTAGGCAGTATTGAGATAGATAAAGCATTTTTTGCTTGGGTTGTTGTCTTGATACTTCCTGGAAACCCAGTGGGTGTCGATGAGCTTAGTCAGATTGTACGCTTCGTAATTAACTTTGCTAATTAATTTACATTGCAGTCGTAAATTCGACATCTTCTTGCTTCATCTCCAGTCTTTATTTAGACTTACAGATAGACTAATCTTCAGTTTAAAATTTATAGAATTCTCGTGTTCTCAGATTCATGTTTCAAATCAGTTTTGCTTACCTCTCAACTTTAACGAAACGTTCATACAATAATTGAATAATTCACCTCGAGAAACTCTAATCATTAAAATTATATATTATTATTATTATTATTATTATTATTACAATAATATAATATACGAATAAAAACTGTAAAATAGTCACCTTGTAAATCCGTCTCTTCAACTTAAGATGTTTTAACGAATTCTGCTGACGATGGGACTAGTCCCGAAAGGCCTACAGAGTTTTAAAACATCTTACGTTGAGATGGACCTACAAGGTGACTATTTTATAGTTTTTATTCGTATATTATTGTGACTTAATACCTCAACGGAAACTTAACATGAATTTTATTATTATTATTATTATTATTATTATTATATTTCTAGCCATTGAAAGTGATTCGAATATCCGAAATGAAGAGAATATAGTTATAAGAATGTAGTTTTATATACAATATGTAGGCCTAAAGTGATTGTTTTTCTACAGAATATGTAATCTTTCGATATTCTGTTGGTTACATTTTTTTTTTCAATTGCTTGTTTATTTAAACATTATGATAGCACATATTGTAAAATATATTATATTTTTCTCTTTTCATCAAGTTTGACGTTTATATCAAGTTGTAGATTTTTTGGCATTATTCAATTTATATTTACTTTTAACCAGAAACGTACAGCTATAAAGTCAAGTTCAATAGTCTCTTATAGCCTCCTATTCTTTATTTATACCTGTTTCTTCTTCGGTTGCCACATTCTAATCTAAAGATGCCAATTTTTCAAATCTATTAGCAATTTTGATCCGGTATTGTTGCAATTCTCAAGTTTTTTAATTCAAATTTTTCAGAATCACTTTTCGCGTAGTTACGTACCTAATTTGTTGGCGATCATTTATAATTTTGACTCTTGAAGTTCTTTACCATAACCATATATGTTATTTATATGCCGGTAACTTATGTATAAATATCCACCTTTCTATAGGCCTAGTAAAACATTAATTATTTGACGACCTTTATTTTCAGGCTGATACAAAACTCTACATTATAATTTTTTTAAACTTTAACGAAAAAGAGTAATATAATGTACGGTTAAAAACTAAAAAATAGTTACCTTGTTGGTCCGTCTCTTCAACTTAAGTTCTTTTAAAACTCTGTAGGCCTTTCGGGACTAGTCCCATGATCAGCAGAATGCATTAGGTCCGTTCTTGTTGACCCTTGTTGAAGCACTAGTATCGATTTAACGAAAAAGTTTTTTTTTACTTCGAATTGTGCAATGATACGACCATATCTCACATGAGTTAAAAAAAATATTGGAAATATGCATGCAAATATGACCGAAAAGGTGTTTAAAATGTAATCAAAATGACTGAACTATGACCCTGTTTATTGAGTACCGGTATTTATTAAACTTTTCATGCGCATTCCTGATAATTTCATAATGTTTAATGTTTTCTATTCTTTATTAAGATTTTTTAGACCCATTTCATTTTTAAATACAAAACTTTATTGCGTCCTGTGAATTAAATAAATAAATAAATATATATATATATATATATATATATATATATATATATATATATATGTGTGTGTGTTATTGGTAGAGAATAATACTTACTGCTACCTCTTAACTGTGTTCCACAAAAAGCATAATATCTATAGGTTATTTTTGTCATAAAATATATAAATTATATATTTTTTTCTGTAAAAATTCTTACTATCAGTTTCAAATTGGCAATGAAGTATCATTTAGCATAAAACTATTTAAATGTGACCAAGATATATTAGGGCCTTATCGTGAATTAAGCACAAATATAACGGATTGTTTTTTTTTAAATTGAAAATATATCTTTAAAAATTAAATCGCCCAAATTTCACCGTAAAGGTTTGGATATATGTTTTTACTTAGTTTAAACTCGATATGTAACATATCGTAGGAATCCGTCCTGTACCCATTAGACCTATACGTCGTAATAGGACAGTATAAGACATTAATTTCTCACATCTGAGCCGTCACGAATACGAAGAGCTAAGAAATTAGCGAATTAAGGAAAACGTATTTTAACTTTACAATCGGACGAATTTACAAAAAAAAAAAAAAAAAGGACCCGTATGTTACAAATGTTATATGTGATTTTGTAACATACTACGTGTAAATAATAAACTTTTAAATGAATGTGATGCGGTATGACGAACTGTACTATACTGTACTAGAGTAAGAACATTTTTCTTTTACATATAGCATTATGTTATTTTCCTTATTATAACTAACTAACTCACTGACAATATCGAAACCGTACGATCATTGGCAGCGCGGACATAAGATCTCCATTCATCCCTATACTGAGCTAATGTTTTCCAATCATCCCCTGTGAAATCTACTTCCCTCAAATCACGGTTAATTTTATTCTAGGTCTACCAACTGTTTTCTCCTCTGGTTTTCCTACAAGAACTTTCCATGCCCCTCTTTCATTTCCCATTCGTGACACAAGTCCTGCCCATCGTAGTCTAACATTATATCTGATTTCCTATAAAGACCATATAGCTCACTGTTATGTAGTCTTCTCCATTCGCCTGCCTATTCATATCTCTTTGTTCTCTTTTTCATAAGTATATATCAAATTACCGTAATTAAATATAAACTATGATTTTCTTTAGATCGGGTGCCATTCAGTTGTATTTATTTTAACTCATGCTGGTAAATACGGTATCTTAAAATTATTGTTCATTAAATCATCATTTATCATAAGTAATGCCACGAGTGATTTCCAAATTATCGATAAATTCACGACTCACGAAGTGAGGAGTAAATTTATCTAGAGAATTTGGAAATCAAGAGTGGCATTTGTTAGGACTATTTATCGAATAAAACTAAGCTGTTTACTCACAAATCGTTATTTAAATATAGTTATTTTAAAATATTTATATATTTAATGTAAACGGCGATGTTGAAAACAAATCAGAAATGTGAGGTTATGTTCATTCACTGCTGCTTGATCATATTATTTATTGTCAAATAAGATCGCAATATTGTAAGAGTGCACCCAAGTGGAGAAATAATGACACACATCAAACTATATCCATAATCAACATTACGGGTTATTCATTTATTTTTTTAGTAAACAACTCAGTAAAATCAAGGAATCTTTCATTATTTGCTATATTCAATGTATTTTTTGGAGAAAAATAATGCTTTGACCTGTTCAGAACATTAAACAGGAGGAGTTTTCTTTATCACAAAAGCAGGAGCTGATAAAGAGAAATCGATAAAGAGCGAGGTGAAACACGACTGTCATTGGTTGTAAAACAACATTCATTGAAACGTGATTGGTCATTGACTAGCATTTGTGGCTTGAGATAAATAGTCTATGTAATCCTTCATCAACTTGAGTGGCCTTGATGAACGGATTGATAGTTCCAATATTATCAAAAATACACAAAAACGTATTTAAGCGGGTGGGGGAGCTGATGATCTTTTTCTTACATTGTTTATATCTCACCCGCTCACTATACATATATATATATATATATATATATATATAATTAACGAAAGAGCACTTCTCTATAACAAAGAAACGAATATTTTCTTCCGATATTCAGTCTTCCCTTCATTTTCGCAAATCACTATGTCCATTCTTTGTTATTTTGTTTTCTCTCTCTCTCTCTCTCTCTCTCTCTCTATTGTTTCAATATACACGCGTTTTAATCTCTAGACGCGAAATAGTTTACAATCATGATTTATTGTTCTCGTTTTGAAGTGTAGTTTGTTTTAGGGATTATTTGTTTGAAATTCTATCTTTAGACACAAATGAAGGATGGAGATAAGACATGAATTGCATAAGACCTTTAGGGCTTGTGATTTTCCTAGGAGTTAAGTAATATTTAATGAAATATGAAAAATTGTATTTTAAGAGTAGTGAACACACGACTCTTCAGGGACTGCTGTCACTCGTTTTATGACAGTTTCAATACAAATGATATATATTGCTGGAAACTGAAATAAAACATTTTCTTTCAAAACTTTTTCTCAAAGCACTTACTGTAATTACATTATATATCATTGCAATGCTTTTTAACTTATTACAAATGAATTAATAATTCTGGCATCTTTAAGGGAGGAAAGAAGATTACAAGTATTTGAAAATAAAGTACTTAGGAACATTTTTGGACCAAAGAGAGATGTACAGACAGGTGAATGGAGATGACTACATAACAATGTACTACATGGTCTTTATAGAAAGCCATATATAATAAGAACAGTTAAGTCTCGTAGACTGCGATGGGCAGGACATGTTGCACGTATGGGGAATGAAAGACTTGCATGGAAGCTTCTTGTAGGAAAGCCAGATGGAAAACGCCCAGTTGGTAGACCAAGAATGAGGTAGGAGAATAACATTACTATGATTTGAGGGAAGTAGATTATGCAGGGAATGATTGGAAAGCATTAGCTCAGGATAGGGATATATGGAGAGCTTATGTCCGCGCAGCCATGAACCTACGGGTTCGATAGTGCCAGTGAGTAAGTAAGTAAGGATGTACCAACATAAAAATCTAACGATTATGTTGTAAACCTTTCACATATTAATTTTTAATTACATTCTTATTTTTAGATATCTAAGGCCATATCGTGTGCATTTTTAAAATGATTATATGAAATGGTGAATATGATGAAATGGATCCTGGTTATGGAATTTCAACTCAGCATTTGACTCGACGGCTGAGAAAAACGAGAAAGAAATATCAGTCACATTGTTCGGCACCAGGTTTTGAACCCGATGCTTCCCAATTCGAAATTCAAACGCTATCACTTGAGCCAACTCGCTTGGTCAATCATTTACCAAGTGTTACATAAGCCATGAACAATATTCACATACAAATTTATTCATACCATGCCTATATTGGACCAAAAGCTTTAAAATAGCTTATATTAGACAATAGTTTGAATTTAGTTTGTGTTATACAATGAATGTTATTATTATATGGGTGGTGTTAATGAAATTCCAACGCAGCATTGGTCTTGACATCTGCGGAAACCTGGGAATATATCTGTCAGGTTGGTCGGCACTGGAATTTAAATCAGAGACTCTCCGAATACTAGTCTCGAGATCATTATTTGCTAATATTATTAGCTCGATATAAATATTTACTTATTATATTTAAATATTTAAAATCCGCGGTCTATAGTATTTTCTTGTGTCTATTAAAATATGAAAATTGAGTGTCTCAGTACCATAGGTGTCTAACCCACAATTTAAAAAAATATGCTTTTTCCTGTAATTTCACTAGAAATATTCATCTCTGTCACAGCCACATCTGCCTATAACATTATGGGTGAGTTAAAATTAACACAAAAATGTTATAGGCAGATTTGGCTCCGACAGAGATGATTATTTCTAGTGCAATTACAGAGAAAAGCATATATATATATATATATATATATATATATATTTTTTTTTTTAAATAGTGGGTTAGACACATATGACACTGAGGCATTCAATTATTGTGGTCAGTAGTGTGTTTTATACACAGAAAACGACAAACGTAACAATATGAATTTTAATACTTAATATTTAAACTGTATTATGAAATGGTGATTAAGAGGAATTGGGTCCGATAATAAAATTGTAACCTAGCATTTTCCTTGGCTGAGGAAAACCTCAGGTTGGTCGGTATTCTGCGGTCCTATGAATTCATGCCTCAAACGCTATCGTTTGAAACAACTTTGTCGGAAATAAATATTTATTTCATTACAAACCTATTTTTTATTTTACTTTTATAGACACATTTGTGTCTAAGCTCATATTATGTCTATATCTTTTATTGTTTAATTATACTATAAAATTGTGACTGATAGGGCCTTATAATGGAATTCTAATCCGGTGTTTGCCTTGACAATTGAGGAGAACTAAGAAAATATCTCAGTCGGTTAGTCGTCACCGGAGTTTGAACACGGGACCTCCCGAATATGAGTGCCAAATGCTACCACTTGACCCAACTCGCTCGGTAACCTCATTTTTGTATCAGTTCTTATATAGGCCTACTTAAAAACAGCTCAGGGGATACAAATATTGCTATTGCTGGTGCTTTAATTATCTATCGATGTCTATAGCCTGTCATTTATTGTATTTTCTTAAATGTAGGATATTAAATTAACAGAAAAAGGTATCGTGAATGTTTGATACAAATATTAACAACATTGAGTTGCTACAAGGCTTCAAATTACCTCGTGGGTGCTTTGACGTCATAGAGAGCATGAACTGCTTGCTTAAAGAGGTAGGTTTCTTATATCCACTGATATGGTCTATTACATACCTCTTTGTATCGCCTTAGATTTCTAAGAGAAAAACTATCGGTACTAATAAATTCTGCTTATTAACACTATACGTAAATGAACTGTATAATTTGACAATATATTTCAGCCTACCACGTGAAAACATAGCGTCTAAATAGAACATAATTTCATTATCAGTACTTCTAAAACTAATAGTAAATCACAGTTGAGTTTATGTAGTAAAATGTTAAAACTATTAAAATAAGTACTTGATATGTCAGTCGTCCTCAGCTATAATCGATTTCTTTTTAAAAAAACTTCCGTCAAATAGTTAAAACCAAGTAGGCCTTTCAGAAACTAGTTCCATCTTTGGCATGCCATTTGGTAACCAAATTACATAATGAAGATGGAACATGTTTCTAAAAGGCCTACATGGTATTAACTACTTGAAGTTATTTAAACAGAAATAAATTTTAGTTGAGGATGAATGATATATCAGGTTCTTATTTTAATATTTTAACATTTTAAAATGTCATTATTTTGTTCATATATCTCATTAATTTAGATTGTCAAAGCCTGAAGTATTTGTCCAAAGGAACATAAATAGGAGCTGTCCGCTAGGATCTTGTTGCGGTCCTAGAATTTTTAATCTGGAGTAGGCCCTATAATTTCTTTTTAAATACAGAATGTTTTAAGCAGACGAAAGTAGCTGTCTTCGCCAATGATGTAATTATTCTAACCAAGAGAAAATCACTATTAAGCTTTATAATTATTCCAACGCATAGATTCAAAACATTGCCAAGTGGGCTAAGAATTACAAATTGAACTTTAATGAGAAGAATTCTATAATGATGGTCATATAACAAAGGAACAAACCTGGAATGAAAGACACATTCGTGTATATTTCAACAGCTATCGATTAAAGCTGTAAACAACATTGAAATGTTTAGGGTTCGTCCTTGACAAGTTCAATGAATACGTTGAGCATACAACTAGCAAATACCTCAAAATTAATCACGTCCTGTCAGAGTCAGCAAGATTAACTGGGGATTAAGATATGGCATTGTCAGAACTAGCTGCACAGAAGCGACAATACCTCTTTTGTCCTATAGTATTTCGGCCTGGATAGAGTAAAAAACTTAAATTGGAATACACAAATAAACCATACATGCAAAACAGTCTTCTCAATAATACATTCATTAAATCGTGTACGAAACTGTTTGCCATTCGCCCTTAGGAAAATGTTAGTAGAAACACTTGCAATGCCCCATTTTGATTATTGTGACACTCTTTTTACAGATTTAAATATTATTTCCACTCAAAGACTTCAACGTGTTCATAATTCTTGCGCACGTTTTATTTGTGGTATTCGCAAATTTGACCACGTTACACCGTCCCTGGAACAATTATCGTGGCTTCGTCTAAGAGATCGTAGAACTGTCCATTCCCTATCCCTTCTCTCTCAAATACTTCACACAACATCGCCTAATTATTTATCACGCCGCTTTATCAGACTATCCGACACACATAATCTTGACACTAGATCCCATCAACACATTGTCCTTTATATCCCGCCTCATCACACTGTATATTATTCATTATCTTTTACGGTCTCACCAAAACATGGAATTCCCTTCCGTCCTATGTCAGAGACTGTCAAACTATAACATCCTTCAAAAACAAACTAAAGAATTATTTAATAACAAACTAACTTATACACCTCACTGATAATATTCTTTTAGCAATATTAATATATTTAATTATTTATGAAAATAATATTAAGAATAACAAATATTTTTATTTGTTTTGTTTTAAATATTGTAAAATCGTAAAATTAGTTTTCTATATCTCATTATTTTCCTTTGTTTTTTATATACACTAGACAGGGACAATTTAATATGCCTTGCTTGTATACATTTTATTATTAGTTTTAGTCTTAATTTTAACTAATATTAACTGGTTGTATTATAGATCGTAATATGTTAGATATTATCTTTTGATCAAATTTTTACTTAGTGTTTAATATTAGAGTTAATTAAGATTGTTATATTCTGATGTAATATATGTTTGTCCTGGTGAGTGGAAGAGAAGTCCACATGGCCTTAACTCCACCAGGCTAAATAAATCTAAAAATCTAAAAATCTACATAAAGCTACAGGAATAAAGAGAGTCCAGCGCTTCAACATCCAACTCGCTAAAGCCTTTGAGACAAATTCTTATGAAGCTATATAATGTCATTACTAATTGAATAAAAAAGCTAGTAAATGTCACAACATTACTCGAAGCAATGTGAATTATATTATACTTCAAAACATTATAGAATGTGGACTTACACTCCAGAATACATTCATTTTAAAGGAAAAGTGTACAAAGGAAATACGGTCGATATCTATACAGATACCAGCAAAGGAGAAACTGGGTAGGCTCAGATATCGCTTCGCCCAGTTCATCAAAAGACAACCCACGAACTTTAATACAAGCTCCGGTAGAGATGTTCCAATAACTAAGCGGAGGAGTTGGCAATCCTAAAAATGCTCAACAAACCAAAGGACCTAAATTGCATACAAGGAAATCAAAAACCAGCAGTACATACAGACTACAGAGTTACTCTAGATTGGCATAACCAATTCTGCCAATCAACATAATCCCATAGAACAAATAAGAGAAAGAATAAACCTGGAAGCAGACAGCTGACCATCCATTTTACCTGGGTGAAAGCCCACGCTGGAAACCAAGGGAACGAGCTCGCTGACTATTTCGCGAAGGAAGCAGCGGCCTGCAGAAACAACATATACAGGGTCATCGAAAAAGGTTGCAGATATTTAAAAAAAATCATATGTCCCGTTGTAATTTAGATAAATTAATAATTTGACCTGCAAACTAATCGGGAACTCATCGAGTTTGTTTAGATGTGACAGTTTTTAAAATATGTAATCTTCATAGTTGAAGCTACGTTCCATGCCAATGGTTTTGTCAACCGGCATAATTTTAGAATTTGGGGATCTCAACTAACCAATGACATTTGTATGTCAGAGGTTCTCCAAAAGTAAACGTGTGGTGCGGTTTGATACACGATCAGGTCATTCGATCTTTCTTTTTATTGAGCAAGACTATCACAGGAGACTTAGACGTGCTAGAACAGTACTTCTCCCGCAAGTAGACCAAATTGAAGAAGAAAATAACGTAACTTACCCTAATTCTATTTTGGTTGAAACCAAAATAGAGGTATATTACTGTTAATAATACAATTGAACATTTATTCCAACAAGATGGCGTGTCCCCACACTTTTTCCAACAAGTCCGAGATGCTCTGCATGCAAGATTCCCTGATTGGTGGATTGGTAGGTCCGGTCTTAATCAATGGCCTCCTAGAAGCCCCGACGTGACACCCCTAGACTTTTTTTTTATGGGGATACGTAAAAAAAAAACATTGAGTACAGTGAACCGATCAGAGATATGCAACATTTAAGGCAAAGGATCACCGATGCTGTTGCAACAATCACGCCTGCGATGATCCAGCGATGTTGGATCGAAATCGACTATCGGCTAGATTTTTGCAGAGCAACCAATGGAGCGTACATAGAAACATTCTAAGGTAAAAAAAAAAAAAAACTTTATGAGTAGGTGAATTTAACAAAAAAAAAACTCGTTATAATATCTCAAATAGTTCCTGAGCTATGATTATTTGAAATTGCTGCAACCTTTTTCGATACCCTGTATATCTAATTTAAAATTCCCAAAAGTTCTGTGTTTGAAGACTTAAAAAGAAAGAGAGGGGGAAGGGGACAAAGAAAATGGGAAATCTCAAACAAGAATCAATTAAACTAAACATTTTTTCTAGTGCAGAAAAGAGGCTAACCAAACATCTTCTAGTTATGCTAGGCTTACAGCCTGTTAAGTTCAGACACCAAGAATATTTTCAACGTTTCTTTGGTTTTCGAAAGTGATCTTCTTCCATCTGTCTGTAGATTAGATCTTGACATTCGAAATATCCTTCTAGTGTCATTCTCGTAGATGCAAATTCCATTCGTATCTTCTCTGTTTACATATTCATTAATTTCTTGAATATCCAGTTGTCTCCTTATTTTCCTCATTTATTTTATCAATTAACTTAACATATTATATTCTATTTAGATTAATATTTTTAATTATAATGACAGTTCAATTAGATTTCCTTTCCTCTCTATTTATTTTTCTTGCGTATATTTATCATTAGAGCCCGGATTTGTATGCGAATGCATGCTTTTTTTTACGCATTACGAAGTATGCGGAAATGATTTACACGTGTTAAGTGGCTCCTTCACAGACAATTTGAGCGGTATTTGATAATGCATAGAAATGCATATTCCGGAAGAAAATGCTTATTTTAGATTTTTAATACATTAATGCATATAGTACTCCTAAATGTGGTATGATATTATATTTTTTACTTCAACTAATTATTAGTAATTAATTAATTATTAATTAATATTTTTTAAATTAATAAAGTATCTACAATCCATTGAATATAAGCGTAACGTGTATATTTACTTTTATATAAGAGGGCAATATCCGTGGACTTTGAGAAATAATATTGCATTATTGCTAAAATCGCATTTGATAAGTTTAGTGAACTATTACCGAAAATAAATATCCTGGCTATAATATAATTTGTCAAATTAGCAAAATGCTCTCTGGTGATAGTAAAAAAAAAAAAAGTAACTGAAGAGGAATTCGCTGAAGAAGAACTCTAGTGTTTTTCACATGCACCTGTGATATGTAGAAATGACATTTTCATTGTATAAATCCTTCTTCACTGACAAACGAAGGAGCTTCACTCAAGAAAACCTAGTGAAAATCTTCATTATCTACTCTAACAGCCAGGAATAAACTAAGATTACTCAGAAAGCAAATCATTTATTTGTTTTTATTACAATCTGTTTTTGCATATTTAGGGTGCATATTTTCTAAATTTTAATGCATATTTAGTACTTTATTTTCCATACAAATCCGGGCTCTATTTACAATTTGGGTTGTAAATAAATATAAGAAGAGTTTCTTTTATAATTTGTGAAGATCCCTGAATAATCAAAATTTCAAGGTATATGTTAACCTATCCATTGATTGATACTTGACTACAAAAGCAATAAGCCTACATTTTTACATAACTTGATAAACAAATACGCTATAAAATAAATAACATAATATGTTACTTGTAATATATATAATTTAAATTGTAAATTTGATATAGGTTTAATACTAATCACAGACAACGGTTTTCATTTTTTAATATTTTCATATGTGTAAGCTTTTGTAAGGAAATATTTTAAATTATTTTATTTGCTTACTTGAAAATATATAATAATTTAAAATATAAAATAAAAGGAAGAAAAACGAATAGGCCTTTACTGTATAAATACATCACTTTCTCTTCATGACGGAAAGAAAAGCCTTTAATTCTACAGACGCTGATAAATGGGAAGGATGCCTCATTTCTCTTAACTTCGCCCCTCAATCTAACATGTCGCTGCATTACACAACTTTTAACAACTTGAAATGTCACAAAGACTTCCACTAAATTGTGTAGTTAAAAGTATGAATAAATTTCAAACTTTATTTCCGGATTATGTTCAGTTATCTTACTTCCTGAATGTCCAGTTGATTTACTTTATTCAGTTCTGGACAAGAACACATTATTTTATATTCCCCTTATATACGTACTTATATCCCGTATAAAAATACCACACAGTACATAGTAATAAACAGATTGGTTAACATTATTGTATTATTATTTAATATTATTGTTAAAAATATACAGAAACACTCAGTTCGATTGTTAAACTTGTATTATTATTATTATTATTATTATTATTATTATTATTATTATTATATTACGTATATATATATATATATATATCTCCATCCATCCATAGTAATTCTGCCCGAAGGCAGGTCCTTCACTGCAATCATGGCATTTTCATGCTATGATTGCAGCTTTACTAGGGAATTGTAGGTGTGGTAGCTTCCCGTTGCTTTCCACACCGGTGAATGATGATGATGATGATAATGATAAGGATAAGGATGGTGATGATAGCCATATGATTTCGGGGACCGTTTGGGCCTTAACGTTTTCCTGACATTTGTCTTACAGGTGAGGAAAAGTCCCGATAAAAACCTCACCCAGAAAAACTGTCCCGATCGGGGATCGAACCCGGGCCCGCTGCGTGACAAGGCAGCACGCTACCTCGAGACCACAGCGGTGGACTATATATTCGTATATATGGGGCACGCCGTAGCGTAGTGGTTAAGGCACTGAGCTACAAGCCGGAAGATCGAGGGTTCAAGTCCCGGTGGGGCCAGGATTTTTAAACTGACCCAAACCTTCTGGCGGCACTATGGCCCTGGGGTCGACTCAGCCTCTAACGAAAATGAGTACCAGACGCTTGTTCTGGGGTAAAGGCGGCCGTCACGCAGGGCTGACATCAAGTGCCGATTGTCCAGAAATAGTGGGAGCCTTAACCTCCTACTGCCCCAAGGGCCTCCTGAGGCCTGTAGTGGGATCACTTTACTTTACTTTTATATATATATATCCGGGTTCGAATCCCGTCCAGGCATTTATTTTTCTTATACCATATATATAATATATATATATATATATATAAAGAGAGAGATAGAAATAGATAGAGAGAGGAGTTATATTTAACGACGCTTTTAATAATTCAATTCATTAGCGTCGCAATTCAATACTTGCCGTGAAAAGGTAAATTTTGCTCGGAGGCTCTTGTTTCAGACTTGAAGTGAAGCATCCAGTCGATCAGGCTTACTTCACTTTCGTAACTCTTCATTACTACTCATTTCAACATAAAGAGCATTGCCTTTTTTTTCTTCTTCAATCCGGGATTAGGCTCAACGTTTCCTTAGTCTTCCCAAATCTCTCTTTCCTTCAGGTGTATAATCAAGAATTCTTCTAGGAATACGACCGTAGCTCATCCTTTCTAGGTGTTCAATACATTGATCTCTCTAATGATGAATCCCATTAGGTAATTTAGACAATAAAATAAGTAGATGACATCAACCAAGTCTAAAAAAAACTTCAAATGGAGGTAAATGTGGTAAATAATTATTTGATATGCCATAAATCTATGGCACGGGTTCCATGACTTTTACTTCCATTCCGATGGAAGGCATATTGAAAAATCCATCGACACCGTCCGGAATTGAACTTCCAGAGTAGCTGTAGTCTACGCAGATCGATGGAAGAGCGAGATAAGATCCATCGACAGAGGCTTTGTATCATGGGGGAATAACTGATGTAAACTTGCATTGACAGAACCGTAACACCTGATTTACAATCCAATACAAGTCTTGGGTGAATAAGCTTTTAGGGACGTGCATAATAAAATATATTTGTTACACAGCAACTCCAAAGAGCCAAGGTTGACTGAATTTGTTGGTGACATAAGTAAGCAGAGGATGGTACAGGATGTCACGTAGTTAGCGTGACACAATCTTTTAACCTTATTTTAGTGTTTTTTTTCAACTGGTTTTCGGTTCTTCTGACAAGTATTTACTCGGCTGCCCTTAGGAGGCTGACTGAAACTTGTTCCAGACTCTATACAAAAATCTTATAGTCCTATAATAGAAACCCATGTGATACTAATCAGATATGCGAACCGTTACATCGCAGAAGGGGTCTAAAAAGCAGTGTTATCGGGTTTGAAAATTGGCATTTTTAGAATACATGGCACTAAATATGTTCGCCACATATATATTTTTGATATTCCTGGCTTCCACATAGTTCACGTTTTATAGAAATTAAATATAATGATGATCCAGATGATACATCTTTCATGTTAAGGAAATTAGAGATAGAATACAAAAATGGGGATTGCAGATAAATTATAAAACAGAATATCTTTCATTGGATACAATAGATGAGCTAAAATGTAATTCAGGAAGAATACGTAATGTTAAAAATTTTAAATATGTAGGATGTATTTTAGATAAAAGTGAGAATTCAACTACAGAAATTGAAAGAAGAATTACTGATGGAAGAAGAATCATTGGTATGTTGAACTCAGTGCTTTGGAATAGAAATATAGGCCTAATGTACAGAACGAAGAAAACTATATTTCAAGTTCTGTTACAAAGCATTTTATTATATGGGTCCGAAACCTGGACACTAAGTAGAAACAAGCCAACATGCTGTTAGCAGTAGAAATGGATTTTTGGAGGCGATCGACAAGAATTTCAAGAAGGGATAAGGTCAGAAACAGCACAAAAAGGAAATTATGCAAGTTGAAAAAAAAAAAGATTAGGAAAATAGAATAAAAACGTTTCAAATGGTATGGCCACCTCATAAGAATGGAAGAAGAGAGCATACCAAAGAAGATCCTTCATTGGAAAGCTAATGAAAGAAGTGGAAGAGGCAGGCCTAGAGAACGATGGATGCATGGAGTGAAGATAAGTATGTAAGCTAGAGATTTGAGGGAAGAAGATGCTTTAGACAGGAACTTCTGGCGACAAATCACTTTGGGTTAAGGAGAAACACTGTGGAATATTCCTAATTATATATATATATATATATATATATATATATAATGAGAAAAAATAGGCTATACATTATGGAATAAATATCCAACCTAGCGATTAAGGAATACCATAAAATTTTGAACCCGAGCCATCCCGAATACGAGCCCTACATGTTATCTCGTAGCCACCTCGCCCAATGTATTGATTCATTACTACTAACTAACTCATTGACACTATGGGCCCATAGTTTTATGGCCGCGCCGACATAAAAGCTATCCATACATCCCTATCCTGAGCTAATGTTTTCCAATCATCCCCTGAATAATTATATTCCTTAAAATCGTGGTTAATGAAAATAAGTCCTTTCTCGATATCATATACAAGACAATTAATACTATAGGGTGGGCATAAACATCGGGTGGTTTTTAAATTAATTTTAACACTGTTTGCTTGGCCAAGATATATTTGAGTAATGTTGAAATATATAGAATTTTATGAGTTTTAGATGGCATTGCTCACTGACGTTTTTAGTGTTTGTTTTAAAAGTTAATAACAGAGTTAACCGTTTAAGTTTGAAGATTGAAAATAAAATCTCTGAATGCAGACCAATTAAACAAGGAGTAAGGGTCAATTTAAACCAACAGAGGTAACTGTATTACGCCAGTTTTCCCCATGTTTAATGCATAGCTTAAACTGGCGTAATACAGTTACCTCTCTTGGTGAAACTGAACCTTAGACAAGGATGTGGTCTTTCACCATATATATGAGTACATGAACTCAATTATTAAAGAATCCAGACTACAACCACATGGCAGTATACCACTTAATAGATTATATAATTTAGACACCCTATTATTTGCAGATGACCTTGTGTGTATAGCGAATTCAGAAGATGACCTACAACGTTCAGCCCACTCTTTTCACCAAATTGCAATAAACTACAACATGAAAATCTCAACAGAAAAATCTAAAGCCATGGCTTTCCTAGGAAAAGACACAGTTCGCAGTAAAATTGTTATTAATAATAAAATAATAGAACAAACCAGCACATTTAACTATCACGGATACCAAGTTACACAGGAAGAGGAAAAAGATTTTAGTCAAAAAATTATAAAATTTAATAGAGTAACAGGAATTATAAATAATATTTTCAAGCCAAACACAGTACAGCAACACACACGAACACTGGCCAGACCCATATTATGTTACGGCAGTGAAGCCTGGAGAATTCGAAGTGTAGATGAACAAAGACTAACTGCGGCAGAAATGAAATTTATGAGACGTACTGCAGGTTACTCAAGAACAGACCATAAAAGGAATTCTGATATTCTCAGAGAATTACAAACAGAATCAGTCATGGAATATGTACACAAATACAGGAACAACTAGAAATCTCACGTAAGAAGAATGAGCAGAACAAGAATACCACGTCAAATCTTAGATTACCAGTCACCAGGCAAGAGATATTTGGGCAGACCCTTCGAACGTTGGATTGAGACCGTTAACAGACCACTAAGTCTATCGCATGAAAGGAAGAAGAAGAAAAAAAGAAGAAGAAGAAGTTAACCGCAGTGGTTATCATCTGATAATGCAGTATGATGGAGTATTGACCTATAGTGGAATCAATTCAGGCAGTAAGGATAAACTCCGTTACATCTCTTCAACAGGATTTTCAGATTTGCAATGCTCCTTCTAGGAACATTATGTTACTGCGGGTTAGAATATGTGAAAAATGATCTGTACAAGATCTAAAACTGCAAGTTATGGAACTTTTTAAAGCCTATATGATATCTCTATAAAATTCAGTTTGTTCTTGATATAAAGTAGCTAGATTTTATTTTTCTAATTTTGGTCAGTCGTTATCGTAATATGCTTCATTTTTTGTCGTCATATGAAGGTTTATCTTTATCTTAAAGGATATGTTAGCAAGCTGCTACCGAACCATGTCGTATTAAACTCCATGAAATTATATATATCTCAACATGAATAAAATTTATTTTGTAAGAACCTCATGGTGTTAACATTATTTTAAATCAATCAGGTTTATATGTCCACTCTGTACATAGACTTTACGAGCGCAAGAAAAGAAATGCGCAGTGGCGTATTGCGACGGCTTTACTGAACAACGAAGCGGACAGTCAGATCAGATGATTTGGTAAGTGCTCCCGCCTTACCTACCATTAAATAACCCACTCACTGTAATTCAGTATTGATCAAATGATCTCTACAGTAAGGCTCATACACCCATTGTTTCTCTTAGTTTACTTAATGTGGCTTGCTACTCATCTCGAATAATCACCATCATGTCATGATAAGAAAAATAAATGCCTGGACGGGATTCGAACCCGGAACTCTGGGTCTGTACCCCAGCGTGTTATCCATTACACCACCAGGCGAATCCAATTTAAACACATATTTTTCTTATATATATATATATATATATATATATATTATATTCTCCATTATTACTAGATGTCGCGAGAACTCGGTCTTCACTGCCATCTAGTAGCTGACTATAACAAGTAAGCAAATTAAAGAGAATATTTTTACTTTATAGCAGTGACGCTTTATCGATGTTATAATTAAATTTTTGATATTGAGCAATGCAAACTTAATATGTCATGATAAGAAAAAGGGTTTGATTTGGATTCGCCTGGTGGTGTAATGGTTAACACGCTGGGGTACAGACCCAGAGTTTCGGGTTCGAATCTCGTCCAGGCATTTATTTTTCTTATCATAACATATTAAGCTTGCATTGCTTAATGTCAAAAATGTAATTATAATCACCACCATCTTCATGGTAGGCCGTCGACCTGTTCCGCTCTCAGAATTCATCTTCCCATCGTCTTCTAGGACGTCCCACATCTCTATAGCCTTGAGGTTGGTACAACAGTGCTTGTTTTGTTAGCCTAGAAGAATCCATTCTTAAAATATGCTCATGCCATTTTTGTTTATAATTAGTTTTGTATTTTTTCATTTAGATTAAAAGTTTTGAGTTCTTGCCTAATTGTTTCACTAGGGATGTGGTCTCTGAGTATTGCAACGTATCTGAGGAACTTCATCTCTGATGTTTCTAGTAATCTTCTGTCTGATATATTCATGGCCCAATTCTCTGATCCATATGTTACAATGGGAACTGTCATTACCTTATAAAACTTTAGCATTGTTTCTCTTGTTGTTTTTGTTTGTAGTGTTCTTTTAATAGTCCCACACATACTTTGAAATTTATAATTTTTTTTCATCTATATCATTTTGCCAATTGTAAGATATGTTACATCCTTTGTTGTATTGTAAGCCCATGTTTTCCCTTTACAGAGATTTAGGCGCTCTCCCTCTACAGGGAAGAATTTGAACAATATTAATTTTGTTACACTTGTTTTCGTGTAGATGTCATTTTGAGTGGTCCGTGGTCAGCGTTCCGCCTCATACTGACATCTAGGAAACCAAGGTAGTACTAGGGTGGGAAAATTCGGTAAATTTTGCTTAGAGGCCTTTTCATTCAGGCTTAAGGATTTTTTACGAGCCTGAAAATCTTCTGACTCGGGGCCCACGGCTTGAAGTCCCTCCCGGAGGACTTGCTCCTTGGATTTTTTCATCGTAAAAAATCCATTGTCCCCGGCCGGGTTTGAACCCGCGACCCTCGGGACCAGAGACAAGGAGCATAACTACTAGTCCTCCGCGGCCGATTTATGTGATATCCTAAATATTTAAAAATCTGTACTTGTTCGATAATTTCATCGTTCAAAACTATTTTTGATCGAACTGCATATTTTCCCCAAAAGGCCATTGTTTTTGTTTTCTTCGTTGAAATCTTGAGATTTTTCCTGATTCTTTGCAATGGTCGTCGTATGGTTTAGTCGTCCGGCAATTCCTTAGTGAGATGCGATAATATATCTTTTACTTGGGTGGGCTACTAACCCGTCAGCAAAACCCCCTTCCAGGAGGACCACGTGATTTGTGTAATAATGTCGAATAATATAATTCTAAAGTAAATTGTAAATTTAGTAATAAATTGAGAATGAAATAAAAAATGAGAAAATCCAAGAATTTATTACTGAATAACTGACTCACTGCTGCTTTAATACGCATATGCTCTACATACAGAGCCTGTCAAATCATTCCTTATACCATTCACCTCTCTCAAATCATGGTTAATGTTATTCTTCCATCTCATTTTTCGCCTAACTACTGGGTGCTTTCCCTCTAGATTTCTTACAAAAATTTCCCTTGCCTCTCGCATTCCCCATTCGTGCTACATGCTTTATCCATCGCAGTTTACGAGACTTAACTTTACTTGTTACATCTGGTTTCCCATAAAAGTCATACAGTTCATTGTTATGTACTTTATTTATTTATTTATTTATTTTCCATTCATCCATCTTTGATCCATAAAAATCCTAAGCACTTTATTCTCAAATACTCGTTTCCTGTCTTAAAGTAAGATACCGCGTTAGGCATCTATATAATTGGGAGAATCGCCGGTATATATATTATATGGGTGCGAATCATGGACTTTTACTTTAAGGGGTGAGAAAAGAGTACAATTATTTTAAAATTAAGTTCTTAGGAAAATGTTTAGGTTCAAGGAATGTAGGAAGTCCAGTGAAAATATGGACAGAACAACTCTGAGGCGGAACAGGCAATTTGCCTAGCCCGTGAAGTGAAGAAGAAGAAGGAAAATGTTTGGACCAAAGAGGGATGGACATACAGTTGAGTGTAGAAGACTACAGAACAATTAGCTATAGCCTATGATCTTTATAAGATACCACATACAAAAAAGAACAGTTAAGTCTCATAAACTGCGATGGGCAGGGCATGTGGCACGAATGAGGAATGAAAGATAAGCATGGATGCTTCTTGTAGGAAACCCAGAGGGGAAAATCACCCAGTTGGTAGACCAATAATGAGGTGGAAGAATAACATTAAACATGATTTGAGGGAAGTAGATTATACAGGGGATGATTGGAAAACAATAGCAGTACTGGGATGTTTGGAGAACTTGTGTCCGCGCGTCCATGAACCTACGGGTTCGATAGTGCCAATGATTTATATATATATATATATATATATATATAAAATAACATCAATAAAGCGTCACTGCTATAAAGTAGAAATGTTCTCTTTAATTTGCTTACTTATTATAGTCAGCTACTAGATGGCAGTGAAGACCGAGTTCTCGCGACATCTAGTAATAATGGAGAATATAATACATATATAAGAAAAATAAATGTTTGAATTGGATTCGCCTGGTGGTGTAATGGATATCACACTGAGGTACAGACTCAGAGATCCGGGTTCGAATCCCGTCCAGGTATTTATTTTTCTTATCATACCATATATATATATATATATACATGCATACACACACTACACAATTTATGGTACATGTTCCTGTTTTTAATTATTGATCCTAGGTGTTCAACAATTACTGAAAAAAAACATAAACATAATCAAATATACACCATTATACGAAATTGATATTCAAACTGTTTAGAAAAGTTAATGTAGATACCCGAAAATAAAACTGAGAGAGTTTTCCTGCATCAAGATGTCGGAAGACTTGTTCACCTAAGTCATCTTGGAATTTGGAAAAACTGTTCTTGTGTATGCTGATGTTATTATGTATCTATTTCGTAACTGGAAAATAGCATAGCTGCAACCGATGACATTTTTGTCGATAGTAGATTTCTTTCCCTCTGCGTGTAACTTAGAGATCTCATTAATCTAAGAAAGAAAACACCCACTAAGATTAGCTTCTACATCGATCTGTCTGCTCAGTCTTAGGGAGTGGTCATATCGGACTTGCTTCTCAACCAATTAAATCATGAGAAATAACGACTTTCCTGTCAGCTACTCTCTCACAAAATATATGCTTTAAATATGTTTCGATAGTGACCGGTTGATAGTTTTACAAATTATATTCATGCATTTGAATGTTTGGTTATTCTTCTTTGAAATCCTTATTTGTCATCTGTGGGAATAGTGGTATAGGGTCTTTCATTACTACGCAAATTAAAAAATTGCAACAATTAAGTCAAAAATGCATATAAATAAAACTTTTTTCCATGTATATACACTCCCATTTAAGTGCGGAAAATTATATCAGGCATACGTTCACCTCCACTGTCTCGGCAGGCAGTTACTCGGTCTATGATGTTCGTGATGACCCTTTCACAGACATCTGTGTCGATATCGATATCGTTGATGATACGGTGAATTTGTTCCTTAAGTTGGAGAACTGTTTGTAGTTTGTTCACGTAGACTTTTTGATTCCACATAACCTCATAAAAAGAAGTCAAATGGAGGCCATACCAAGTCGGCACGAATTGAGATCACAGACTTCATACACCATATGGAAGAAACATCAAGGTGACGCGGGCCATGGGCCCTGTTATAGCTGTTGTGGATTATTATTATTATTATTATTATTAGTATTATTATTATATGTTTATTTAGCAGGTTTCACAATGTTTCATAATATCTTCCTGCGCCCAATTAATCTACTGTTATTCTCCTCCACATCTTATCAAAACACCACCAATCCACATTATTTTTGGCCGTCCTCTTCTTCTTTTTTATCTTCTACCAAGTGGTACCCATTCTAGTATTCTTATTGGGAATCTGTTTTCTGACATTCTTCTGACATGACCATACGTATTATTATTATTATTATTATTATTATTATTATTATTATTATTATTAGTATTATGTGTGTTAATTGCTATTTATCTTGTTATGTCGTTATAACATATTTTACAAGTTCTTGCTCCATTACTGATAGACTAATTTTATGGCCTACCCTCAGCATAATTAAATTTATTAGAATACTATGGTCCTTTAGGGGTCGGATAGAAAGTGATAGAGGGCCGTAGTTTGGATGTCCCTGTCATAGACCAAGTAACTGCCTGCCTAGACAGTGGAGGTGAACATATGCCTGATATAATTTTCCGTACTTACATGGGAGTGTATGTAGATGAAAAAAAAATATTTCGATGCAATTTTACTTAATTATTACATTTTTAAAAATTGCATTATATATTAAAGACTCTTTATAAATCCGTGGCACATCTCCAAAATTCCAGGGCTTACAAAAGTGCTTCTTATTACTGACTAGCAGAGGGACTTACTTAGCGTGACGGAGTCCATAAATCTTTCAAAGTAACTGTCAACCAATTCATGCTGAAACCTACCTTAAAATTTCTTCCAGTGTCATGTACCAAAAATGCCTGCAGTTTTTAACTGCAAGGCACTAAAATCTAGCGTCAAATCTCTCATTTAAACACAGGGAAGTAAGACAACTTCCGAATTGGTAGATTGGATAACCCTCATTATCTGCCATCCGCGCTGCGTCCCGCCTCATTCCACTTCGCTCTTACTCAAGCAGGGAGTCCATGTGCTCCGTATAGTGGGTTGCCATTGCTGTATTCTGGCTTCGATTCCTGTGCCTTGCAGTTAAAAGCGGCAGATAATTTTTTGGACATGGCCTTGGTACATCACAGCGAGAGAAATTTGAAGGTAGGTTTCGAAAATGCAATGATTGACAGTTTCCTTGTTAGTTTCACTTTTCTTAATCTTATTTCGCTACTCGTCATATCGAAGAGATGAGTGAGTTCTCATCATTAGGCCCAGTGTGTACTCAGTGTCAAGTTATACTTCGACTCTCGAGTAAATCAAGCCTTTCCTCGGGCGCTTTTACTACGCTTTTACTACTTTCTTTAGTGGTAGCTTGTCTTGGATTAGGCTGTGTATAATTTATACATACAACAGTTCATAGTATTTTATCACAAGTAATGCCACGAGTGATTTCCAATGTATCTAGATAATTTGGAAATCGAGAGTGGCATTTGTTAGGACTATTTAACGAATAAAATTAAGCTGTTTACTCACAAATCATTTTTTAGGCTCCTGGCGCGACAGGCCTACAAGGCCCTTAGCCTACCAGCCGGCTGCTGGCCTCACATCCACATGTGTCAATCACAGAGGTAGATGATCAACAGCCAGTGTAGGGGTGACATGTGGTCAGCATGTCGAGTCCCCCAGCCGTTATAGCTGGTTTCCTCAACCTGGAGCTGCTACTTATTGTAGCTACCCAATTGCCTCACGATGCTGGGTGGGCACCGGTCCCATACTGGCCGAAATACCATGAGAAAATTTCTTCCCCCATGGAGACTCGAACCAGCGCAAGTCCCGTAGCTCTGCGCCAAGGCTTCCTACCTTAACCGCTCGGCTACGGCGCGGGACAAATCATTGTTTAACTATAGTTATTTTAAAATATTTATATATTTAATGTAAACGGCGATGTTTGAAAACAAATCAGAAATGTGAGGTTATGTTCATTCACTGCTGCTTGATCATATTATTTATTGCCAAATAAGATCGCAATATTGTAAGAGTGCACCCAAGTGGAGAAATAATGAAACACATACGGGTTATGCATTTATTTTTTTAGTAAACAACTCAGTAAAATCAAGGAATCTTTTCATTATTTGCTATATTCAATGTATTTGTTGGAGAAAAATAATGCTTTGACCTATTCAGAACATTAAAAACGAGGAGCTTTCTTTATCACAAAAGCAGGAGCTGATAAAGAGAAATCGATGAAGAGCGAGGTGAAACACGACTGTCATTGGGTGTAAAACAACATTCATTGAAACATGATTGGTCATTGACTAGCATTTGTGGCATGAGTTAAATAGTCATAAGTAATGCCACGAGTGATTTCCAAATTATCGATAAATTCGGAAATCGAGAGTAGCATTTGTTAGGACTATTTAACGAATAAAATTAAGTTGTTTATTCAAAAATCATTATTTAACTATAGTTCTTTTAAAATATTTATATATTTAATGTAAACGGCGATGTTTGAAAACAAATGAGAAACGATTGGCACGCTTCATTTGCTTCTTTTGTTCATAGCTGCATCCAGATCATAATATTATTTATTGCCAAAGGGTCGCAATGTTGTAAGAATGCACACTAGTGGAGAAATTTATAACCAACGTTATAGGTATTAATTAATTTGATGTCCTACGATGTAAATATGTAAATTATATTTCTCTCAACGTCATTTCCTGGAAAATAATTCGTTTAAGAAAATGCAAATAGTGGTTTCTTTTTTTTTTATGGTATAATCAATTGTCACAAATGTTTTTATATTATCTATCGCATGCGCTTTCTGCTAACATTCATGCACTATATATGCAATCTGGTAACCGTATTTCTTGGAGAGCTAGTCACTACAAAATAATACTATGACCTATTCAGAATGTTAAAAAGGAGGTGCTTTCTTTATTATGATAAACTTCAGTTGCTAAATTTTAGGCGAAACACGACTCCCATTTGAGAGGCATGAGTAAGTCATAAGTAATGCCACGAGCTAATTCCAATTTATCTAGAGAATTTATTAATCAAGAGTGGCATTTGTTAGGACTATTTAACGAATAAAATTAAGCTGTTTACTCACAAATCATTATTTAAATATAGTTATTTTAAAATATTCGTTCAAGCAAGATCTGAGAAACGCTTTGGAAGAAGAATGGAGAAATATACCTTCTTCAGTAACTTCAAATTTAGTAGGGTCGATGCTACATCGTCCTCAAGCCATCTTGGAATCAAAGGGGCTCACAACCAAGCATTGAACTAAAAAAGTAAAGACTCAAAACAGTCATAATATAAGAGTGTATCAATATTTTTTGTTTGTTAATTTATGTTGTTCGTGTATAAATTATTTTTTTACTCGTTAATTGTTATGTTAAAATAGAGGAAACTGCGTTTATTTAACTTTATAGAGTGCAATGTAAAGGTGCATAATTCTGTTTTTGTATATAGTGAAGAAATTATTAAATTATTTATTCTCTCTGGGATATTTTTAAGTGTATCAATACTTTCTGCACTTACTGTATATATATATATATATATATATATATATATATATATATATATGTTATAATTAAATCTGGGGCACGCCGTAGCGTAGTGGTTAAGGCACTGAGCTACAAGCCGGAGGGTCGAGGGTTCAAGTCCCGTTGGGGTCAGGATTTTTAAACTGACCCAAACCCTCTGGCGGCACTATGGCCCTGGGGTCGACTCAGCCTCTAACTGAAATGAGTACCAGACGCTTGTTCTGGGGTAAAGGCGGCCGTCACGCAGGGCTGACAACCCGGCTGACATAAAGTGCCGATTGTCTAGAAAAAGTGGGAGCCTTAACCTCCTACTACCCCAAGGGCCTCCTGAGGCCTGTTGTGGGATCACTTTATAATTAAATCTTTAACATTGAGCAATGCAAGCTTAATATGGTATGATAAGAAAAATAAATGCCTGGACGGGATTCGAACCCGGATCTCTGAGTCTGTACCTCAGCGTGATATCCATTACACTATCAGGCGAATCCAATTCAAACACTTATTTTTCTTATTTATCTATTATACTCTCCATTATTACTAGATGTCGCGAGAACACTGTCTTCACTGCCATCTAGTAGCTGACTATATCAAGTAAGCATTTGCTTACAGTGTTCTCGCGACATCTAGTAATAATGGAGAGTATAATACATATATAAGAAAAATAAGTGTTTGAATTGGATTCGCCTGGTAGTGTAATGGATATCACGCTGAGGTACAGACTCAGAGATCTGGGTTCGAATCCCGTCCAGGCATTTATTTTTCTTATCATACCATATTAAGCTTGCATTGCTCAATGTTAAAGATTTAATTATAACATCGATAAAGCGTCACTGCTATAAAGTAAAATAAATATTCTCTTTAATTTGCTTACTTGATATGGTCAGCTACTAGATGGCAGTGAAGACAGTGTTCTCGCGACATCTAGTAATAATGGAGAGTATAATACATATATAAGAAAAATAAGTGTTTGAATTGGATTCACCTGGTAGTGTAATGGATATCACGCTGAGGTACAGACTCAGAGATCCGGGTTCGAATCCCGTCCAGGCATTTATTTTTGTTATCATACCATATATATATATATATATATATATATATATATATTTATTTATTTATATACATGTCTGGCCGCGTTTAAGCCCATAAATCTCGGAACCAGATACAATGGCAACCTTTACTCCATTGGGACTAACTTTTTGAGGATATGATAGTTTTAAAATTATAATTGTATTTTTAAAAGTTTATTGGTGATTACATTTTATGAATCTCTCTGTAGTTTAAATAAACATATTAAAAATTGTATTTAACTCACTGGCACTTTCGAACCTATAGCTTCGTGGCCGCGCGGATATAAGCTCTCTGTACATCCCTATCCTGACCTAATGTTTTCCAATCATCCCCTGTTTAATCTACTTCCCTCAAACCATGATTAGTGTTATTCTCCCACCTCATTCTTTGCCTACCAACTGAGCGCTTTCCCTCTGATTTTCCTACAATAAAGTTGATGGTCCTTTTTCATTCTCCATTCGTGCCACATGTCCTTCCCATCACAGTCTACGTGACGTAACTAATCGTATGATAGCAGTTTTCCTATAATGATCATGTAGCTCACTCTTACATGGTTTTCTACATTCGCATGTCTGTTCATCTCTCTTTTACCCATATTTTCTAAGAGCTCTATTCTCAACTAAAACTTGTATTAAAACCAAAGAATGGATAGTAATTGATTATTCGTCGTAAAATATTGGCATTACTATTTATTTTGTATTATTGAAACCATTAGACGTACACTTTTATATTCATTAGGCGACACAGAATATTATATATGTTAATGTTGAATATAACTTTTTAGGCCTGTTGAAAATATGTTTGCGACATTAAAATCGTCATTATAAATATATAAAATCCTGTTCACACTGTGTGTTTTCTTATTTTTTGTACCTCTGTATTATTTATTGATATATATTCTCTGCCTTTCATAGCCTGTTTTATATTAAATGGATCTTAATTTAAAATGAATAATTCATTCTGTCAACTATGTTATTAGTTTAAACATATTCAGTTTTTAGGTCTATAGAGAATTCCTCTCCTCGCTCTTCTTATCAGTTATGTAAATTAATACTCAGAAGTTTTTCTCAAAGAGGTAATAGCAACAGGCACGATAACCTGATTTTTTTATATTTTTTATGAAAATCTTTTGAACTCTATAGGCTATGTCATTCTTTTGAGTAATTTGGTGTTAGACTGTAAAAGAGCGGAATAAAGATAACAAATGAATGTAGATTACAGTATAAAAGAAAAGCTATCATTATGATTGATTAATTCAAATTTTATTTTTATAAGTTCCTTTCGCCCATTTGCCGTGGCGTGACTGGTGATCTTGTTTTACTTTGCATTTACATTTCTCAAGTAAATTATGTACGGGCATTAAAGATGGAACACTTTATGAAGATATAATGACGAAATAAAGTAAAAAGGAAGTATGTAAAATATAAAATGTTGAGAATTAATAAAAATGATGTCACAGTAATATGATGTACTGTAAAAACTATAAAATAGTTACCTTGTAGGTCCGTCTCCTCAACTTAAGTTGTTTTAAAACTCTGTAGGCCTTTCGGGACTAGTCCCATCATCAGCAGAATGCATTAGGTCTGTACTTGTTGAACCTTCTTGAGGCACTGACTTGGTTGTGAGAATTTTGTACAGAGGATTGTGTGGACTGGACAAAATTCTCACAACCAAGTCAGTGCTTCAACAAGGGTCAACATGTACGGATCTAATGCATTCTGCTGATGACGGAGTTTTAAAAGAACTTAAGTTGAGGAGACGGACCTACAAGGTAACTATTTTATATTTTTTAACCGTACATCATATTACTGTGAACTAATACCTCAACGGAAACTTATAATTTATTTTACTAGTACGAGGGCGGATCGGAAAGTAACGCACAATAATTTTTTTCTGCCTTGGTATTGCAGCTAGAATGTTGAAATTTCACAGAGATATAGTTTGAAGTTTTCACTACAGATGGTATTTTTTTCCCAGGTGCACCTCTTGCGAGAGAAGCTTGAACTATGCAACAAAGATGGCGCGCATGCTACAGTCGTCCACCTGTGAGGAACAGAGAAGTGTTGTTCGATTTTTGTGGGCCAAAGGGCATAAACCCAGTGAAATTCACAGGGATATGCGTGGCGTGTATGGGGATGATTGTATGGACCGTAGCAATGTCTCCAGGTGGTGCACATTCTTCCAAGAGGGACGCGTGAACCTTAGTGATTCGCCACGTGATTCACCTTAGTGATTCCTGGCCGGCAAACGCTTTGAGACAGATGTGGAAGTGAAATCAGCAGTGCGCAGATGGCTACACTCCAACCAAACGGACTTCTACGAACAGGGCATATTGAAACTGGTAACACGATGGGAAAAATGTGTTGAGAAAGTTGGTGACTATGTCGAAAAGTAGGTAAAAGATGTAAGTTCATTTGTGATTTTTTTCCTTTTTTTTACTATTAAACTTTTTAAAAAAAAATATTGTGCGTTACTTTCCGATCCGCCCTGTGGACGACTGTAGCATGCGCGCCATCTTTGTTGCATAGTTCAAGCTTCTCTCGCAAGAGGTGCACCTGAGAAAAAAATACCATCTGTAGTGAAAACTTCAAACTATATATCTGTGAAATTTCAACATTCTAGCTGCAATACCAAGGCAGAAAAAAATTATTGTCCGTTACTTTCCGATTCGCCCTCGTATCAAAAAGGATGTCATTGAATCATAATGTAGAGATTTATTTTCAGGTAATGGATCTCAATTTCCTCGTCATTCGGTGTTTTCTTAATATTATGTTTTAGAAACAACATCTCGTGGCATTGTAGTGTATGCTCTAATTGCAGATTATCAGTAGACAATATGTTTTAAAATGTTAAAATCTTAAAGTGAGTACTTGATACATCAGTCGTCCTCATGGATAATAAACTTCTGTTTAAAAACATGGATAATTAAAACACGTAGGCCTTTCAGAATTGCTGGGAGATGCCGTACTAAAGGCCAACACACACATTCTATCGAATAACACTAAGAAATCGGGACTGAAAGTAAACTTCAATAAAACAGAATTAGGACCTATATGGTAACACATAGAAATATATTAGGCCTATATGAAGGAAATGGACAGATAATGACAAATGAGGGAAATTTTGAAGAAGTGGCTGAAATCAAATACCTAGGAACAATAATTACAAATAGGAATGAGATGCACAAATAAATTAAACATAGGCTCAGTTCTGGAAATGAATGCTATTATGCATTACAAGAACTCTTGTCATCCCAACTTCTCTAAAGAACGTTAAACAGAAAATATAAAAAACTGTTATTCTCCTGGTTGCATTACATGGATGCGAAACATGGACCCTACTAATGGTGAAGACAACAGTGGGCTACATTATATATAATATATATATATATATATATATATAAACCAGATATAATCATAACATTTAAGTCTCGTGGACAGGACATGTGGCATGAATGGAGAATGAAAGAGGGGCATGCGTGTTTCTTATAGGAAAACCAGTGCGAAAACGCCCAGTTGGTAGATCAAAAATGAGGAGGGATAATAACATTAATCATTATTTGAGGGAAATGGATTATACAGGAGATGATTGGAAATCATTAGCACAGGATAGGGATATATGGAGAGCTTATGTCCGAGCGGCCCTGAACATGCGGGTTCGATAGTGCCGGTGAGTTAGTTAGTTAGGCATTTCAGAATCATGTTCCATCTTCGGAATGAGTACCACATTGCATGCCGAAGGTGTAACATGATTATGAAAGGCCTACATGTTTTAATTGTTTGACGAAGTTTTTGAATAGAAGCTTATTTTAGTTGAGGATGACAGATGCATCAGATACTTATTTCAAGATATTAACTTTTTATTTCATATCCTCAACGGTGATCCGTCATGAATTTTAAAAGTGCTGAATAAAATATTTGATTTGAAGTAATGCATTTAACATAGTAGGCCTATATTTTACATAATATATTTTACAGAAAAAATCTGCCTACAGACCTTAAAAACCGCATAAAATCAATAAGTGTTTGTTCTTATAATACATAGAATAATACCTAACTGTAATCATAATATAAGCTGCTATCTATCTAATGGCTGCTATCATCTATAATGGCGTAGCCCAATGTTGAGCAATAGTTTCTGCTTTGTTAGGATTACTAGAACAAGTTAATTTAGTTAGCTTATTTGTCCATAGATGTCATGAAAGGAAAGCTTTCAACATACCGACTCAGTGGGACATACGGTATAGCAGGCAACTAAGGTAGCCGATTACTAGAATGTTGAATCGGTAAATTTTGCTTAGAGGTCTCTTTATTCAGCTTTAAGGCTCTTTTACGAACCTTAAAATCTTAATACTCGGGACCCACGGCTTAAAGTCGCTCCCAGAGGACTTTTGATCCTTGGATTTTTCCATTCTAAAAGTATATCGACCCCGGGTGGGTTGGAACCCGTGACCCTCGGGACCAGAGGCAAGGAGCATAACCACTAGTCCACCGCGGCCGACGTACGAGTAATATAGGCTTACTGTTGGAATATTATATACAGTCTTAGAAAAAGTTATGATAGACCCTACTACTTTTGGTGATGGAAAAGTTAATGTAATTGAGAAAAAGATCAGAAGCATCCAAAAGTTCGGTTTAAAGCTGTGTAATAAAATAAAGCTTTAATTGATTATGTAGTTTAACACCGTTGATATCAATTTACGATTGCAGCGCTCTATGTACGTCAAATACAGTACTATTGTAACGATGGTTCCTTCTTGCGGATTATAATTATATTGCTGTGTTTTCGTAGTTTATTTTGCGTATGTTGTCTCAAGAGTGAATAGTTTACATAGAGTCATAGGCCTATTCTTTTTCGCTGGAATCTACCATTCATGTTTACATTCTGTGCCACAACTATCTGGTAACATGATCTCGCAACAAGATAGCGTTTATACGGAAATTGTGTATTCTCGATGAATTTCCTGGGTGCTGAATTTGTAGATGATACAAAGATACAACGAATTGCCCTGCGACTGAAATAACCTGTATTCCAGCGGTGGATCAATTCTTCGGTTCCTCTTTTGAAGAGTGTGTAACCCCGGGTTCCAAGGTTTGAGCCCATTTGCCCCGGTTGTTAAATTGTGGGTGTTAAGTTAATAGCTGTTGCCTCTGCGGCGAATTTTTTGGTCTATTTCGGCATTTGCCTTTGTACTAGGGGGGAACCGCAGAAAACCTTGGTTGAAATAGGAAGTCCTCGGACCTTGGTCAAATTTGATCTTTGTTTATGTGCCTGATGGAGACCATAAGAAGGCGCAATTCCCTATCCCTTATTTCTCAAAATATTATGTACAGTGAAAGTTCATTTACAATTCAAAACAATACAATACAATTTTTAGGTTCCCAAATGTCTGATTTATTATTTTTCACAAATATGTTCTCTGTGCATTTTGGTTGTCCAAGTGCTGAAAGAAGCAAAACTTGGATGAGTTTTACTCTGTAGTCTAATTTAATTCTCTCTTTTTTTTGTTTTTACGCTGTTTTCCCTTTTTGTTTTACCCTATTGTTTAACCTTATTGTTCTACCTTTTTGTTAACTTTATTTCATTCTTACATGTAGACACAAGGACAGGACACACACCCAAACCCAAGGTGGAGATTTAAAATCCCCTACCTCGCCGGGAATCGAACCCGGGTCGCCGGAGTGGAAGGTAGGGACTCCACCGACTACGCCACGGCGACGGACTTCCACTTTTCGTTTACAATGTTTTCCTTCTTGTTTTTACCTTTTCGTTTTTCCTTTTTGTTTAACTTTCTGTTATTCTCACATATAGATACAAGGACAAGACACACACCCAGACCCAAGGTGGAGATTCAAAATCCCCTATCCCGCGGGAATCGAACCCGGGACGCCGGAGTGGAAGGTAGGGACTCTACCGACTACGCCACGGCGACGGACAGTCTAAATTCCGTTGTCCAAGTCGTATTCAATGTGTGGCGCCTGTTCGTATTTGAAAATGTTGTCATCCGATTTATTGGCTCCCTAGAAACCCAGACATTGCGTAATTGTATTTCTTTCCATTAGAATTTGTAAGAATCAATTTGTACTAAGTGCTGCACAACACATTGACAGAGAAATTGAGTACAGAGTTCGACGTTTGTCGCTCCACTAATCGTACATATATCGAGATAGTATTGATAATTATATACAAATTTAGATTTAGATTAGATTTATTTAGCCTGGTGGAGTTAAGGCCATGTGGCCTTCTCTTCCGCTCACCAGGACAAACATATATTACATCAGAATATAACAATCTCAATTAACACTAATATTAAATACTAAATACAAATTTGATCAAAAAGGTAATATCTATTATATTACGATCTATAATGCAACCAGTTAATGTCAGTTAAAATTAAGACTAAAACTAATAATAAAATGTATACAAGCAAGACATATTAAACTGTCACTGTCTAATGTATATAAAAAAAACAAAGAAAAATAATGAGATATAGAAAACTAATTTTAAGATTATACAATATTTAAAACAAAACAAAAGAAAATATTTGTTAATCTTAATATTATTTTCATAAATAATTAAATTTATTAATTGTTAAAAGAATACTATCAGTGAAGTGTATAAGTTAGTTTGTTATTAAATAATTCTTTAGTTTGTTTTTTGAAGGATGTTATAGTTTGACAGTCTCTGACATAGGGCGGAAGGGAATTCCATTTTTTGGTAAGTGAGACCGTAAAAGATAATGAATAAGATACAGTGTGATGAGGAGGGATATAAAGGACAATGTGTTGATGGGATCGAGTGTCAAGATTATGTGTGTCGGGTAGTCTGATAAAGCAGCGTGATAAATAATTAGGCGATGATGTGTGAAGTATTTTAGAGAGAAGGGATAGGGAATGGACAGTTCTACGATCTCTTAGACGAAGCCACAATAATTGTTCCAGGGACGGTGTAACATGGTCAAATTTGCGAATACCACAAATAAAACGTGCACAAGAATTATGAGTAAAATAAACCTTCAATGAATATTTCAATTACGTACGTCTCAAGTTTTGGTTTAGTTGTAAGCCCTGCATTTAATCCAGACTCAGTGTATGACTCTGGTGGAGTAATCATGTGACGCCAACGTTCGTGTTACAGGTAGGTCAAACCTCTGACGGAGCGTATTGAAGCCAAACAAATTTAACGTGTTTTTTTTTTGCCAGTACACCTAATGTCAAACGTAATGGCTCATAGTGTCAGTTGTTTGAAGAGCACAGTAGATTTGCTATAAAATATTTGGGAACTAAGTTCACAATACATAAGATGATATTAACTCTGAGAAAAACAAAGTCCTTCACGCAGGAACTGCGTAAACTCTACACGTGTATATACATTATTTTTTATTTATTTAATGCAGGGCACTTGAAATACAGATCATTCACCCAAATGACAGACCTTATTAACATATTTACAATAACTATACACAATTGAAACAATAACATAAAACACTGTAAAAACATAAATAGAATAATCTTAAGTAGATTAGGAACTCTGCAGTGAGATCATTTTCCCTCTTGCCTCCCAGTAGCGCTGATGGACTGTAGAAGTTGTTAGTGCAGAACAGTGGAGTAGGTGGACAGAATCCATATTGGCACCAGTCCTACACAGCATACAGAGAGGATTGTTCAATATTCCCAGACGATGAAGGTGGGTAGCGAGACAGTCATGTCCTGTTGCAATCCGAAATGTACATACATAATCTGTATTATTAATCAATATGTAGATAATTCATAAATATTATTAGCTTGGTGAGGTGGAAGAGACTTAACTCCATCATGTGAAATAAATAAAGTAAATAAATAATAGTTAAAAAATGAAAAAAAAATAATTTCCAGTACGCTTGGGATAAAATAAAGTGGTCAACAAAAAAAAATCATCTCCAACATATATAGAATAAAATTAGAGTTATCAACAAAAAAAAATAATTTTACCATCAAAAGCGTGGGGTGCTCTATATCAATTAATATATTTGATAATAAACAGGTATTGGTAAAAGTAAGCTCTCTAAGAAGAAAATGTAAAAATCATAAAAATCACCCCATGCTTTTGATGGTAAAATTATTTTCTTTTTGTTGATAACTCTAATTTTATTCTGTATGTGTTGGAGATGATTTTTTTGTTGGCCACTTTATTTTATCCCAAGCGTATTGGAAATTAAAATTATTTTTCATTTTTTAGTTTTCTAATAAAGCGTGTTCTTTTAGTTTTTTTAAAACCATTATTTATTTTTTATTTTTTAGTTTTAATATTTTACAGAATAAGATAAAAATGTAAATATCTTTAAATTCGATACTACTGTAGTATGAGCTAAAAGTAATACTCTTCTATAAAAAAAAACCCTCCCAGCCGGATTTGAACCAGCGACATATGGATTACTGAAATTATATACCATTAAGAGTTCACTGCTCTACCAACTGAGCTCTTACAACGATTGACTAAAAACTCGACAAGTCCGCAACCTATTATACCAGTTTTCATTTTTTTTTGATTTTCGGATGATTCTGGCCAGGATTTTTAGAAAAAAAAATGAAATTATTGTATTGTCACGGGTCCTCTACACGTATACAAAGTTTCACGTCGATCCAATGTTTCTAAGTGGGTGAAAATCGCGTGTGAAAGATTCCGTTACATGGATACAAAAACACGCTTTTTGATTATCTGATGATGATGGCCAGGATTTTAGAAAATAAATATGAAATTATTGTATTGTCACGAGCCCTCTACACGTATACAAAGTTTCAAGTCGATCCAATGTTTCTAAGTTGGTGAAAATCGCGTTGAAAGATTCCGTTACATAGATACAAAAACACTTTTTTTTATTTTCTGATGATTATGGCCAGGATTTTAGAAAATAAATATGAAATTATTGTATTGTCACGGGTCCTCTAAAAGTATACAAAGTTTCAAGTCGATCCGGTGATTTTAAGTGGGTGAAAATCGCGTTGAAAGATTCCGTTACATAGATAGATAGATAGATAGATACAGGTCAAGCTAATATAAAGCATGTAAAAAAAGAAGTAAACTAACCGAATTCCTAAGCAGTTCGAATTTATGATCCTATTTTGCTGGTTTGTCCCGCGCCGAGCCGAGTGGTTAAGAAAAAATGCCTTGGCGCAAAGCAATGGGACTTGCGCTAGTTCGAGTCCCCATGGGGAAGAAGTTTCCTCATGGAATTTCGGCCAGTATGGTACCGGTGTCCACCCAGCATCGTGAGGCATTTGGGTAGCTACAAAAATAGCGACTCCAGGTTGAGAAGACCAGCTATAACGGCTGGGGAACCCGACATGCTGACCACATGTCACCCCTACACTGGATTATGATCGTCTACCTCTGTGATTAACACATGTGGATGTGAGGCTAGCAGCCGGCTGGTAGGCCAAGGGCCTTGTAGGCCTGTCGCGCTTGGAGTTGGAGTTTTGCTGGTTTACTGAATATATTTTTATTTTGTTAAATTGGAAAAATTCAATTTCTGATGCTATCTTATTTAAAAGATGGATGCGAAACATTGACTCTTACTTTAAGAGAGGAGAACAGATTACGAGTATTTGAGAATAAAGTTCTTAGGAAAATTTTTGGACCAAAGAGAGAGGAACAGACACTGCGATGGGCAGGACATATGACACGAATGGGAACTGAAGAGGGGCATGGAAGCTCCTTGTAGGAAAGCCAGAGGGAAAACGTCCAGTTGGTAGATCAAGAATGAGGTATGAGAATAATACTATTGAGTTTTACTATTGAGTTTAACCATGATTTGAGGGAAGTAGAATATACAGGGGATGATTGGAAAACATTAACTCAAGATAGGGATGTGCGGAGAGCTTATGTCCGAGCATAGTATTTGATAGTACCAATGAGTTTGTTTAGCTTATTTAAACGTGTCGGACCGCATAAACATAAGTTATTAGTTATTTGCATATGTTTTAATAATTTGACACAGATGTACTTACGTAATATCAACCGTTTGATTTTTCAGTTATTTAATTAAATAAATCAAACTAATGTATCTTATTATTATTATTGATTTCGTACATCTCAATGATGGATAAATCATATTTGAAGAGAAAAATTATACGCTCAGACCGGGACTTGAACCCGGGACCCTTGGTTCTCTAGACCAAGTGCTCTACCAACTGAGCTACCTGAGCAAGTACCGATCTAAACGCAAATCTTTCTCTATATACATTGTAATTCCCGTCCACCAAATGCTATGAAGCCATGCTTCTATCTTGCAAAATGGCGGCTCCTTTATTAAGAAGACATATTTGGGAATTATACATTACAGCCAGTACGGCTTTTTCATTTTATTATTATTATTGATTTCGTACATCTCAATGATGGATAAATCATATTTGGAGAGAAAAATTATACGCTCAGACCGGGACTTGAACCCGGGACCCTTGGTTCTCTAGACCAAGTGCTCTACCAACTGAGCTACCTGAGCAAGTACCGATCTAAACGCAAATCTTTCTCTATATACATTGTAATTCCCGTCCACCAAATGCTATGAAGCCATGCTTCTATCTTGCAAAATGGCGGCTCCTTTATTAAGAAGACATATTTGGGAATTATACATTACAGCCAGTACGGCTTTTTCATTTTATTGTTATTATGATTTCGTACATCTCATGATGGATACATCTCATTGATGGATAAATCATATTTGAAGAGAAAAATTATACGCTCAGACCGGGACTTGAACCCGGGACCCTTGGTTCTCTAGACCAAGTGCTCTACCAACTGAGCTACCTGAGCAAGTACCGATCTAAACGCAAATCTTTCTCTATATACATTGTAATTCCCGTCCACCAAATGCTATGAAGCCATGCTTCTATCTTGCAAAATGGCGGCTCCTTTATTAAGAAATTCCCAAATATGTCTTCTTAATAAAGGAGCCGCCATTTTGCAAGATAGAAGCATGGCTTCATAGCATTTGGTGGACGGGAATTACAATGTATATAGAGAAAGATTTGCGTTTAGATCGGTACTTGCTCAGGTAGCTCAGTTGGTAGAGCACTTGGTCTAGAGAACCAAGGGTCCCGGGTTCAAGTCCCGGTCTGAGCGTATAATTTTTCTCTTCAAATATGATTTATCCATCATTGAGATGTACGAAATCAATAATAATAATAAAATGAAAAAGCCGTACTGGCTGTAATGTATAATTCCCAAATATGTCTTCTTAATAAAGGAGCCGCCATTTTGCAAGATAGAAGCATGGCTTCATAGCATTTGGTGGACGGGAATTACAATGTATATAGAGAAAGATTTGCGTTTAGATCGGTACTTGCTCAGGTAGCTCAGTTGGTAGAGCACTTGGTCTAGAGAACCAAGGGTCCCGGGTTCAAGTCCCGGTCTGAGCGTATAATTTTTCTCTTCAAATATATTGTATCTTAGATGATACATTTCCAATTAAAGGGTTAATACAATAAACAGCTGATACCTTACCATAATTTATGTAATTGAAGTATATGGCGTTACTTTGTGCATAAATCAAGCAGTAATCTCAACCTTTTGAAAATAACTAAAAGGTAATACTATCTTAATATATAACAATTTCGTGTCACGTTGTTTGTCCGCGATGGAATCCTAAACTACTGAACCCATTTTAATAAAATTTTGCACACTGTGTGCAGTTTGATCCAACTTGAGACTTAGGGTCGTTTATAACTAAATTTATAGTCGCATTATTTTTTATTGCAAATTATTTGTTTATTATTTAACAAAGAGTTATAATTATCTGTGAGTTCCATACGATTCTAACAGAATGGCGGTGTAATTATCTGTGAGTTCCATACGATTCTAACAGATGGCGGTGTAAGGTAATTTGGTAAGGTAATTGGTTTATTATTTAACAAAGAGAGATCCAGATGGCTGTGCTTTTGTTGTAACCGCGAATTTCAATTGAATTACTAATATTGATTATTTCATAATTTAAGTGTGTTTAGAGTTTATTTTATTTTCAATATTATTAATTTCGTGTGCAAGTATTAGTTTTAAGTAATCTGGCTGAAAGACAGCAACTTAATTTATATTTTTAACGTATACCTTAGCCACAGCAACGCGTGGCCGGTATTATATAAAATACAAATATCAAAATAAACTAAAGGACAATTTTAGCCTGGGTTGATAATCTGGAAACAGTTAAATGGTTGAGAGAAGGTGCAACTTCTCTTGATGACGAAGTATTAAGAATACAGTAGAATGCTTCCTTAAGACAGACATGTTAAAAAATACTCACGTCCTATAATTTTTCGCGTTCTGCTGGGAGATGATAACGGAAGTAGACTGAAACAATTATATACCAAAAATTATCAAAATGTGTTCCAGAAATGTTATAAAAAGTGCAAAATTGTACAAAGATATTCTCTTTATTAAATTTACATGTCATATATTTAATTATTTATGAAAATAATATTAAGATTAACAAACATTTTCTTTTGTTTTGTTTTAAATATTGTATAATCGTAAAATTAGTTTTCTATATCTCATTATTTTTCTTTGTTTATTATATACATTTAATAGGGACAATTTAATATGTCTTGCTTGTATACATTTTATTATTAGTTTTAGTCTTAATTTTAACTAACATTAACTGGTTGCATTATAGATCGTAATATAATAGATATTATCGTTTGATCAATTTCTTATTTAGTATTTAATATTAGAGTTAATTGGGATTGTTATATTCTGATGTAATATATGTTTGTCCTGGTGAGTGGAAGAGAAGGCCACATGGCCTTAACTCCACCAGACTAAATATATCTAATCTAATATATAATCTATAAAGTGCAGATTAAAAGTCTTACTGGTTTAAAATTTAAAATTACGTTTAAGATATTTAACCAGTGGTTATAAGTGTGAATGGTAAAGCCAAAACCCCATTGAAGAATATAATATGCATACATTATAGTGCAGAAATGTTTTTCTACATTATTGTTTCACAATAATATAACATTAATAATAAAATGAAAATCGTTTATAATATAGTATTTTATTTGTACAAAATGTGATATTTATGTAAATTTATAATATTTATTATATTATTCGGGAAGGCCCTCCATGTCCCTTGTGTGGTCAAAAGAGGTATGTATGTGATCCATAGTTAAAATCCCGACAGGTGGTGTCACTGTAAGGCCCGGTTGGCCTGTGGCCACAAGGTGAGATGTTAAACTGCGTTAATGGAATAATATGCATTATACCAGGAAACACGGACAAATGTCCTCATTCGCAAATATGTGTAATTGTAAAATAAAAAAAAAACATGTATTTTAATGAAGTAGTAATAATGCATATGCATTTTAACCCCGAACATATTTCTGGAGAATTTTAATATCCGTTATGAGTGATAAACTATTGATTTCTTATCCAGATTGAAGAATACGTACCGGTAATTCATTTTTTCGTCCACAGTGAAACTAACTTTTAACTAAATTCGCCCATCCCCATTGTGCCATTGAAATATATGTTATGTAAGTTTATAACCTCGTTTATCGACCAAAAATATTGAATAAAACTATTATATAGTTTTATTCAATACTTTTGGTCGATACTATTATATAGTTTTATTCAATACTTTTGGTCGATACCTTTTTTTCCTCTAGCCTCCAGAAGTTAATTCAAAATAAGAGAGGTTATTTGTAGAAGTAATTTTTATATAACAATAAAAAGTCTGATATTGTCAGACATGTTTCTTTCATAAAATTGAACCGAGATTCTATAGACTTCAATTTTAAATGGGATTTTCTATTACAAGGAAGAGATGTAGCTATTTCCTGGGACGTAAATGGGAAGTGAGCGTTGGTCGATATCTTCGGGATTGTAGAAAGTTTTCAAGAGTCTCAGGTGTTATCTTACCAGGTATTTCATCATCCTTTTCTGTCTGCATCTTGTTTAATGCAATTCCCACCTGTCACATCTTACACGTTTACTCTCACACGATAAAAATATTTTATACCTAATAAATTGTGCTGATTCATTAAAAAGTAAAATATTATTAACTCATTTACTCACTAACTATTAACAGTTTATTAGTATTAGTTATTATTTAATCGTTTCCGTTTTATTTTGACGCTTGAACATCTTGGGTCATGTCGCGTATAGCTTTTTTTTGTGCGCATTCAAGTTTAATTATAAATGCAACTTACATCAATTTAATGAATTACGAAATAATTATGAATAGTGAGATGAATCATGGGTAATGGAATGTCAAATTAAAAAACAAAATATCTTGTCTGAAGAAAACCTTAAAAAAAGAAATAAAAACAGTCGGGTTGGTCGACACCGAGATTCAAACTCAGGTATTTTTGAGCACGAGTCTCAACGTGATATTCTGAACCAACTCACTCTGTAATGCAATTTATTGTTTGTTCTAATATAATAATAATATAATAATAATAATAATAGCCTAATAATAATAACAATAATAATAATTTATTTAAACTGGCAGAGTTAAGACTATAAAACCATCTTCTACTTAATGTATACATATCAAGAGAGAGAAAAAAGTAAAGATATTTTTTTTATTTATACATTTTTAGTCGTGCAATTAACTGCTTAGAAATGAGAAAATATTTTCTGTAACAAAAAATTACAATTCTTACTATTTTAAAAATAATATATATATATATATATATATATATATATATATATATATATTAGAATGCAATTATAAAGATCATATGTGATTTAGATACATGGAATTTGCAGAAGATCAATAGATCAATTAAATTGGATAGATTTTTCTTTTTTTTTTTTGGCCATGTTGTGCAAAGATTTTAATAATAATCATCTTGTATCTCGTAAGCCCATGTTTTCCCTTAACAGAGATTTAGGCGCTCTCCCCTAAAGGGAACAATTTGAACCATACTAATTTAATTACACTTGTTTTCGTATATATGTCATTTGAGTGGTCCGTGGTCAGCGTTCCGCCTCATACTGACATCTAGGAAACCAAGGTAGTACTAGGACGGGAAAATTCGGTAAATTTTGCTTAGAGGCCTTTTCAGGCTTAATGATCTTTTACGAGCCTGAAAATCTTCCGACTCGGGATACACGGCTTAAAGTCCCTCCCGGAGGACTTGCTCCTTGGATTTTTCCATCCTAAACAATTCATCGATCCCGGCCGGGTTTGAACCCGCGACCCTCGAGACCAGAGGCAAGGGGCATAGCCACTAGTCCGCCGCGGCCGATTTTATAGTAATAATAATAATAATAATAATAATATAATAATAATAATAATAATAATAATAATAATACAAATAAAAATAACCGATATCAAGGCCCTGTGCCGATATTAAGAGCCGGCGAGCGCGCGTTACCATGGAAACAGCGCATGCGCCTTATACTTTATAGAAACTTTTAGAAACTTCATAATACTAGTCTTTACATCAGTGAGCGCCTCATTGATTATATTTAACCCAAAATAAGGTATTATGATATGGCATTAATAACTAATAAATCACGTCAATTTTGAGTAAACTACTACGAATAAAAAGTAAAAATTTATTTCTTCAGTAAATTAATTTAGTAAATATGAATGGTTACCTAGGAACAATAATCACAAATAGGAATGAGATACACAAAGAAATTAAACATAGGCTCAATTCAGGAAATGCGTGCTATTATTCATTACAGAGAATCTTGACGCCACAACTACTTTAAAAAAACGTTAAACTGAAAATATATAAAACTATTATTCTACCAGTTATATTATATGGATGCGAAACTGTTACTTTAAGGGAGGACAGAAGATAACGAGTATTTGAGAATAAAGTTTTTAGGGAAATTTTTGGACCAAAGAGATGAACAGACAGGTAAACGGAGAAGACTACATAACAGTGAACTACATGGTCTTTATAGGAAGCCAGATATAATAAGAATAATTAAGTCTCGTAGACTGCGATGGGCAGGACATGTTGCACGTATGGGAAATGAAAGACTTGCATGGAAGCTTCTTGTAGGAAAGCCAGAGGGAAAACGCCCAGTTGGTAGACCAACAATGAGCTGGGAGAATAACATTAACTATGATTTGAGGGAAGTAGATTATACAGGGAATGGTTGGAAAACATTAGCTCAGGATAGGGGTGTATGGAGAGCATATACCTGCGCGGCAATGAACCTACGGGCTCGATAGTGCCAGCGAGTTAGTTTAATATGAATGGTTGGGGAAGACGCCCCTAAATTCCGCAATAGCTGCCCCTGATAATAATACTAGAAAAATATGCATATTTGCAATTCAAGAAATATTTATAATCTGAAAACTCTTCAAGGTTCTGAAATTATTTAATTTATTTTGACATATCAAGAATTATCCCTTATCAAACGTAGATCGATTTTGAATTCAGAACTAAATTCTTATGGTTTCACACACTAGATGACTTCTAATTACAATTAAGACTTCTGGTTTATATACGGCATTATTAATTACACTATATTGTTCAGAATGAGTGACAGTACATTGAACAGAAAATAAAATGAAAGTTTAGTAAGAATGTTGCAGAACATCGGATGCAGGTAATTTTGAAGCTTTTGAAAATCGCTGGAAACGACACATTTTCACATTTTTAAAACCTCTCATTGCTTTCATGATGGATAATAATTGGATATTAAAGTAGAACGTTTAATATCCAGCTGCCTTAAAGCGAGAAAATTGAACATTATGGACGAAAGCGTTTTCATTTCGTGCATTTTCCCAGTGGAGTAATAAAACTTTAAAGCAATTAAATGGTTGTAATGTAATAATCTAATTACATTTCTTGGGCGTTTCACGGTCCTATCTTACCCCTTCACTAGCAAGAATTTAATGATTAGCCTGATGACTTTCATATTGCAGTTTAGAATGAGATCAGTATGCAGTGGAATATTTTAGAAGAATGTAATATCTTCAAGATTTTTAAAAAAGTTTAAGGGGGGTGATGGGTGAAATTTATATATTCTACAGTTTGTAAGCTATATACGTGATTTTTTTGTACACACAGTCATGCCATAATAGGTAATATTATATTAAAGTTTCATCCTTCTAGGCTTAAAGGTGTTTGAGTCATTGAAGAAAATCCATTTAAAAAATTGCATATTTCAATTTTTATTAAGTCCCATAATTTTTTAGTAAAAAATTTGAATTTTTTCTACACGACCACTGACTTATTTAGAACAACACTATGCATTAACATTTCTATATCATTATAATAAAGGAAGAAAAAAATATATACATCCTCTGCATATGAAAATTGTTTTTTTAATTGCTACACATATTTTATTTTTTATTTAAAAAACTATCAACGTTGCTTCAAAATCCATGCATAGAATTATTAGCCATAGTGTGAGGGACATGCAGTTAAAATTTCATGCTTCTATCATTAAATTTGTCAATGCTATTTTGATTTGAATGTATTGAAATGCAGTGAAAATAAAAGTGTGGAAAGTCAATTTGAAAGTTTGCATGCAGTTAAATTAGAATGTAGCATACATGGCCTCCTACAGTCATTAGGGATACTTAGAAACGCCATAGGACACTGAAACTTCGCCAACTTATACTTTAAGGTACGTAGTATTTTTAATACAAAAAAAAAACAAAAACTGCTAAATTTGACCGAAAATGTAAAAAAATTCACCCATCACCCCTCTTAACGTTACTTCTTTTTTTTTATTCATATGATTTACGAGTCTGTCTTTTCTCTTACATTCCCACGTATGACAAGGGTGGTGGGAGAGTTACTTCGTCTTCTTCACGAATTGAACTGCAAAATGTTCTTTCCGGTTTCATCAGGGTTTACTACCCACCCACCCAACCACAAAAAAAAACACTTCTGAACTTACTTTATTTTTAACACTGTTTGTAAAAAATAATTATTAGTCAAGATACTAAAAAGAGAAATAAATAGTCCAACCAAATAATAAAGATAAATTATTCTTTCAACCAGTATATTTAATTCACAATATAGGCCTACAACTGTTATTAAAGATAGTAAGAAATACTTAAATTTATAAATCAGAATCACACTCTTCAACATCATATTCATTTAATTCGTCCTTATCAGGAAACTAATATTTCTGATTCTGTAGAACTTCGGATAGACTTAATAGAATGTGCTGATCTTCAAACGCTTAAAAACAGCATTCAACGTAGGATGAGTGAAGCTGTTTTGCTAATACACTATCTTGCAAATATAATGAATCCTAAATATGTAGGAAAACGCTTATCTTCTGATCAAGAAAATCAGGCTGAGTCTTGGATGACAAGCAAACACCCTTAGAATGAAAAAGAAACAAATATATCCACCATCAATGTTTGCAGATGATGTAATTAAGAGCTTCAGTTCTGCCCAGCAGTGGTGGAGTAATTTGGAGAAACTTTCTACAAATGAGAATATTAAAGCTTTATGTAACTTTCTGAATGGACTACAGATAAAAAGTTACATAAAGTTTTAATATAATAATTCCCACAAAAATAATTCCCTTTAAGGAAAATCCTATGGTCTGACCGGGAATCGAACCCGGGACCTCATGAACTCTAGCCAGAAATTCTTGACCACTAGCCCTTGAAGCTGGTCATATAACGAATAAATAAAAATAATGAAACAATACAGAAATTTATTTGTACAACTTCTCGTGGATCAGCAGTCTGACAGCACTGTTGTACGCGAGAGACACATTTAAAGAAACAAACGTTATAATCACCTGGTGATGATAATTAGAGCACCGCGTTCATTAACTACCCATCCCTCTAATGGCAGTAATATATCTCTTTGCTTAATGTTCCCATTATACAGAATCATGCAAAATGTATTTTACGTGATTTGAGGGGCAATTTAACTCATACCCCAAATGGGAGTCAATGACAATCATATTTCAATGATTTTTTATTTACAACCAACTACAGTCTTTTCACCTCGATTTTATCATTTTAATTTTATCACTTTAAAATCAAGCTCCTCCTATTTAACATTCTGAATAGGTCATAGTATTATTTCGCAGTGACTGCACGTGGCTACCAGATTGTGTGTGTGTAGATAAATAAATAAATAAATAAATATATATATATATATATATATATATATATATAGTGCACGAATGTTAGCAGATAGTGATTGTGCTTGCGGGATATAATATAAAAACATTTGTATCAATTCATTATACCACAAAAAAAAATAAACTCCTGTTTGCACTTTCTTAAACATATTATTTCCCAGTAATTTACGTCCCAGAAAAATATAATTGACATATTTACATCATAGGACATCAGAAATTAATTAATAACCTGTAATGTTGGTTATAAATTTCTCCACTAGGGTGCATTATCACAATATTGCGATCCTTTGGCTATATGATCTGGTTGCAATGATGAACAAATGAAGCATAACAATCGTTTCTCATTTGCTTTCAAGCATCGCCGTTTACATTAAATATATAAATATTTTAAAATAACTATCTTTAAATAATGATTTGTGAGTAAACAGCTTAATTTTATTCGTTAAATAGTCCTAACAAATGTCACTCTTGATTTCCAAATAATCGATAAATTCACTACTCTCGAAGTGAGGAGTGGATTTATCTAGAGATAAATTGGAGACCAGATGAGCAACATTTGTATGTAACAAAATGTAAGTACGTATAACGTTCAGTTAGATGCGCAAATAAGATATTAAGGGGCTGAGAGTTCACTTCGGTATTTCATGGCATTGCGATTTAGGTCGGCCAATGTTGAAATCGTGTAATGATCACTCTCTTTCTGTGCAAAGACGTTCACACCTAAGAAGAATAATTTGGTCGCCTGTGTTGCTACAGCTGCTATGGTCATCTCAACTCCTGGAATTATTTACACATACAAGACAATTGACAAATATTATACCATGTTTATGTCGAAGTCAATGACGAGCATTTTCATCAACGACTTTATGTGATATATGACAGTTCTAGGTGAAAAAAGGATACTGCACTAATGGAAAAACTCGATGAACGTACATTAATTTTGTTACATAAAAATATTGTTAATCTTTGCCTCCTGTTCCATTTCTCAAAGGTTGTGCACGACCTTCTGCTGCACTCTTTAGTTATATATGACCTTTAAGTGTAGAGCTGTTCTAACGCATCTCGACTATGGCACGATACACATGCTTATAGGCCTATAAATCCCTTCCCCTCAATCCCCCTGAGTACATTCGAGTTAAAGTGTATTTAAGTTATTACTGGATCCATTATCTTGTCATATTTGATTACGACCCCGAACACTAATGTAAAGGTAAAGTGTATTTAAGTTATTACTGGATCCATTATCTTGTCATATTTGATTACGACCCCGAACACTAATGTAAAGGTAAAGTGTATTTAAGTTATTACTGGATCCATTATCTTGTCATATTTGATTACGACCCCGAACACTAATGTAAAGGTAAAGTGTATTTAAGTTATTACTGGATCCATTATCTTGTCATATTTGATTACGACCCCGAACACTAATGTAAAGGTAAAGTGTATTTAAGTTATTACTGGATCCATTATCTTGTCATATTTGATTACGACCCCGAACACTAATGTAAAGGTAAAGTGTATTTAAGTTATTACTGGATCCATTATCTTGTCATATTTGATTACGACCCCGAAAACTAATGTAAAGGTAAAGGCTTATCATGGAACATTTAAAATAGAATCAAGTCAATTGTGTCGATTACTAAAGTGTGGATGTTCACAGCTGTGTTTTCTGCCTCCTATGCAGCGGATCCTGGTTTGATCACCGGTCGAAATAAGTTTCCTGGGTGATTTTTTTTTCTCCGTGGTTTTTCCTCACCTGTAAGACAAACTTTAAGGTCCAAATGTTAGGAATAAATCGTAAGATGGCATATGCAAATAAAAATATCATTCTGTTTGGATATGTACGGGGGTAACAAGGGGAACAAAATCTGGATGTCGTAATAATCATTATAATGTTTAGTATGAATGTGTGTGTGAATTGTGTGTTTCGTCTTAAACTTGTGTTGCTCGGAGAAGCCTCTGGATTGAGTTCATCACTCCTCATTCAGGGAGGTACTTAAAGTCTTATTTGGTCAAAAAAGTATGTGTATGATCCAAAGTTTAAATCCCTCCCTCCACTCCACTGTAAGGCCGTGTAGCGTGGGTTATTTAAAAGTTGCTATAAGACGAGAGGTTAAACTACGATGGAGAATAAGATTAAATTATGGGTAATTGATTCTGCCATTACGCTATATTCGGTTTTCCTCAAGATTTGTGATTTCACTAAGTCTGGAATTTTCTTTATTCAGCTTACTGTAGCCCTATCACATTAAATAGAATATGTTATCGATTTGCGGCTTGACATGATTCAAATTCCCCCATAGAAAATACAGTAAGAAACATATGTAGGCCTAAACAAGTTTACTTGAAATTTGACACATTTGTTTATAAACATGCATTAATTAAAATGATGTTAATATAGTATAGTAGGCCCTATATAACTTACACCTATTAGCTTTCAGTGAAATTGTTAGGAGGTGCAGTACATACTTATCTTCGGAAGGATTCGGAAATTTGCTTTCAGAAATTTGAAGGGATGGAAAGGAAAAAGTGTTCCACTAATGCAGCACTTGTCACTGCTGGTATTCCTCCTCTACATCTAAGTGCACTTTACTCAGCTGGCTTAAACAATATTAAAATAAATCGTACAAAGATATTTCAACAGTTTACTTTTGATATTGATTATGCTATGTCTTTTATGGCTGCTGGGTATCCTGCTACACTATATGTGCAAACCTGTGGACACACCCATGCCTATACCATTCACACGAACGGATTAAGATTTACTGCAGGAAAAGAGCAAGTACAAGTTGGATGTGCTTATGTAGTTTATTGTGAAGATAGTGAAGTTTTCTTCAAACTATTCAAACTCTCCCCTACCTGTTCTGTTTTCCAAGCTGAACTATATGTCATAAAATAAACAGTGGTGTCTTCAATACAAATGTAGTGCACGTATTTTTAGTGACTCGCAAACTGCTCTTCAATCGATCGCAGATAAATTTAATTTAAATCCAAACTCAGTAAAAATTAGAAATAACATAAAGAATTACACAAAACACCTGTGCCTGTCTTGGATACGAGGACACCAGGGAACTGTGGGAAATGAACGTGCTGATCAACTAGTCAAATCCGCGGCATCTTCTGAGCTTCAGTATTCATTTTCAAAGTGTCCAATATCCTATGTTAAAAATAAACTTTTTGACTATATCATCACTGATTGGAATGAACATTGGATAAGGAGTGCAAATGGTGCTTTGACTAAAGAGCTCTTCTTTCCTACAGTACACCATAGGCTAAATATAAAACATTTTATTCCAAATTTCATTTTAACACCATTTATGACTGGTCATGGAAAATTTGTAAGTTATTTTAGAAGATTTAATATTAACCCAGACAGTGATAATAATTGTAAATGTCAAGAATCAATACAATCTGTAAAACATGCTTTTAAATGATGGTGAGGCTTCTGCTCAATGTGTGAAGTAATTTTTAAGAACCAAAATTATTATAAACATTTTACGAAATTCATAACAAACATTCATAACAATATGTAGTATTTTCAAAGATGATTTATGTAATTCATAACTCTCATTCAAAACATAATATAAAATTTATTTTTTTTACAATGTATAGTATCCATCCATCCATAGTAATTCTGTCCGAAGGCAGGCCTTACACTGCAATCATAGCATTTTCATGCTATGCTTGCAGCTTTACTAGGGAATTGCTTTCCACATGTATGGTATAACATTGTTATAATAAGCTACAACCCTAATATGCCCTTGTGGCGAAATAGGGTTTCAAAATATTTGGAGATTCAATAAAATAACTGTGATCTGCATTTAAAGTTATGAACATTTATAATTTTTATTTTAATATTCTTTGTTCTTGATTTATTTGGTCTTAATTTTATATTGAGTAACTAGGAACAATAACTACAAATAGGAATGAGATGCACAAATAAATTAAACATAGACTCAATTCTAGAAATTCATGCTATTATGCATTACCGAGGCTCTTGTGGTCACAACTTCTCTCAAAAATGATAAACTGAAAATATATAAAACTGTTAATTTTCCCGGTTATATAGTTGCGAAACATGAACTCTTTCTTTAAGGGAGGAGAAAATGTTACCAGTATTTGAGAATACATTCCTTAGGAATATTTTTGGACTAAAGACAGATTACAAACAGGCGAATGGAGAAGATTGCATAAAAGTGAGCTACATGATCTTTATAGGAAACCAGATATAATAAAAACAGTTAAATCTAAAATACTGTGATGGTCAGGACATGTGACACGAATGGGAAATGAAAACTTCTTGTAAGAAAACCAGAGGAAAATGTTCAGTTGGTAGACCAAGAACGAGGTGGAAGATTAACATTAACCATGATTTGAGGGAACTGTATTATATAGGAGATGATTGGAAAACATTAGCTTAGGATAATGATATATGGAAAGCTTATGTTCGAGCGGACACGAACCTATGGGTTCGATAGAGCTAGAGAGTGAGTTAGTTAATGTTGTAAATAAGTATAATAGTTACTTAGAAACTTTACTATAGCCTACTTACTCACGAAACGAAAGAGATACCAAAGTGACTCGAAGAGATAGGGATAAAAGTCTAATAAAAATAACATAATGTTTTATTTACGATGCCAAATAAATTTGTCTCTACAATAAAATAAGTGATGGTCAAGTACATTTCTCGGAGTTCAATAAATAAATAGCTAAAACAATAGAAGGAAATGCCTAATTTTACCATAGAATTATTATAGTTTAGGGAAGGTCACATCTTTGTTGGTTAAGGATGGTCGAGGATCGATTCCCGATGGATCCTACAGTGGACATTATCTTTTGTCACTATAATTTGTTTTTATATTAAAAATTAAAGAATAAACACGACAAGAATGTTTAATACGAAATACGAGTAATATCAGTGTATGTAATTGAATACTCTTAAGCTTTCTACTTTTCACAACATTAAAAAGGTTGGATTTAATTAGTATCCCTCAACATACAATAATGAGGTTCATCACACACACGTTTCTTAGTTTCAGCTTCCGTATACACAGTGTCTTCAATGTTTGGACGGTACAACCAGAAACATCATAAGTTATTGAATCTGACATTATTGTAGACATGTAAATGCAGTAAAGCACAGTGGGGTTATACAAATAGGAGCATGTGTCTACTTATAATCTAGTTTATGTTAGTTTGGAAATTCAACAAAACTTATGTCGATGGAAATGGATTTCTTGAGGAGAGCAGCAAGATGTTCAAAATTAGACAAAATAAGAAATTCTGCCATAAGAGAAAAAATGAATATTGGTTATTCAGTAGCAGATTATAGACGGTATAAGCAATTAAATTGTTATGGGCACGTACGACGAATGCAAGAAGAAAGATTACCCAGGAAAACATTGGAATGGTGTCCACCTGGAAAAAGAAGGAAACTCGTGGATGCAGGAAATAAGAACTGGAATGAGAGCAAGGGGACTGAAGGACATGGATTGGATGCTGAGAGACGAGTAGAGAAGAAAAATAAAACTTTAGGCACAGAAAGATGTGTAAACATTAAAATTCTGTATATAAATAAAATATATTATTAAATGGTTCGACACGAATATGAACGAACAGAAACGGCATACAATTGCGGATGTCATACAGCGAATAGTCAATTTATTTATTGGAACATTTTGTTCGCAAGTCTATTATTTGAGGCATGAGGTTCAAAGAACCGTAAATATACGAGGGAACCCGTATTTACTTCCCTTCATGATTTATAAGCCTTGAAAAAAATATGAAGTTTAATCCTGCCAATTACGGAACAGAGGCGAACACTGTAACCATAAATATAGTAGTCTTTAATTTATATATATATATATATATATATATATATAGATATTATAAATATATTTTTAACATTTGGCAATGAAGGCAAATATGATATGAAAAGAAAAAAGAATGCTTGAGTCGGGATTTGAACTCGAGTCTCTAAAGTCTGTACCTTTAGCGCTCTAACCAACTGAGCTACCCAAGAATTCCAAGACAAACATACAATTTTCTAAAGTCTGTACCTTTAGAACATTGTATGTTTGTCTTGGAATTCTTGGGGTAAAGTCTGTACCTTTAGCGCTCTAACCAACTGAGCTACCCAAGAATTCCAAGACAAACATACAATTTTCTAAAGTCTGTACCTTTAGAAAATTGTATGTTTGTCTTGGAATTCTTGGGTAAAGTCTGTACCTTTAGCGCTCTAACCAACTGAGCTACCCAAGAATTCCAAGACAAACATACAATTTTCTAAAGTCTGTACCTTTAGAAAATTGTATGTTTGTCTTGGAATTCTTGGGTAGCTCAGTTGGTTAGAGCGCTAAAGGTACAGACTTTAGAGACTCGAGTTCAAATCCCGACTCAAGCATTCTTTTTTCTTTTCATAATATATATATTATATATATATATATATATATATATATATATATATATAATATCGTTCTTTCTTGTTTTACTTTAAGCATCAACAATGGCAAGTGTATATATATATATATATATATATATATATACTTGTTGTTCTTGCTTAAAGTAAAACAAGAAAGAACGAGATTTAAATGGGCGGAAATTAAAAATAGGAACGGTTCGCTTAAAGGGGGTGTCGATTTATTTGAGTTTACTTGGGCTGTGTAGAAGGTTTACATTCCGTGGAAAAGAAGCTTAAAACAGTATTGACTTTGCTTGAATTGCCTCCAGCCCAGTCTTTTGTAGACTTAAGAAAAGAGAAATTCTTCCTCGGAGCCTCTTCTCTGTTGTCTAACATTTTTTTAAGTAGACAAGAAAAGCAATGTAATAGAGAGGAGATTTTATTTGATTTTCTTTTATATAGACTTCATTTGATTTCCAATGCAATCCACAAAATACTGTAATATTTAAATGTTTTCCAAGTAAAGTACAAATAATTGAGACAATTAGTGTAAAATAAAGTTCCAGGAAGTTTGAATAACTGTGTTAGGAGGTATGGTGATTTAGAATTTCTAATGTGCACAGCCTGAATTAAATTCAGAATCCTCCGCAGTTTACTTGTCGAGAAAACTTTATTATACTGTTGTTAACGGACCTTCACCGGATGGAGATATTAAACGTGTATCTTTCCTTAGTGCTTTTTGACAGGAGAAGAATATGTGCTTGGTAGCGTTTCATTTCCACCCCCTTTCCCACTCGTACACATCTTTACCCATACAATACACACACAAACACTTAAATATACGCATATCATAACCTAAAATAATCTATGCACGATACAAATTATCGTCATATATGTGTCTATCCAGTTGGCCTTCGCAATTGTTGCCTCTATTCCGAGGTTCGCAGGTACAAACCCACATGGTGTCGTCAAATTTCTTGAGCGTGGGTCCTTTAGAAGAGAAATAAAGCCGTGTATCCTGCATAAATAATTTTCAGCACGTAAAAACATAAAAAAAATGCATAAAACGAGAAAACTCGGCCCTATCAAGTTCAGATTTTAATTGCGACTCTAATAACCTTAGTTGTTTAAAAATAACGTTAAATAAAATATTAGTTTACTAACTCGTCACCTAAGGAACGTTATCTGCCGAAGCGGTGCATAAATTGAATATAGACAACTCTAAGATATTAAATATAAAATGGGTACCTGATAACCTCAACGGTGCTTTAATATGAATTTTAAAAGTGTAGACAACATTAATGCCATTTATCCGCTTATTGTGGAATTGGAAGAACAACATTTTGCATATACATTAATTTTACAAAACATTCCGTATCTATTAGCTTTCATTGTATTAAAATCCCTTAGAAAGTAAAGTAAAGTGATCCCACTACAGGCCTCAGGAGGCCCTTGGGGTAGTAGGAGGTTAAGGCTCTCACTTTTTCTTGACAATCGGCACTTGATGTCAGCCGGGTTGTCAGCCCTGCGTGACGGCCGCCTTTACCCCAGAACAAGCGTCTGGTACTCATTTCAGTTAGAGGCTGAGTCGACCCAGGACCGTAGTGCCGCCAGAAGGTTTGGGTCAGTTTAAAAATCCCGACCCCACCGGGACTCGAACCCTCGACCTTCCGGCTTGTAGCGCAGTGTCTTAACCACTACGCTACAGCGTGCCCCTATTAAAATCCCTTGGAGCCTGATAAATTGGTTTCTGAGGGATGTATTAAAATTGTTCCTAAATAGAATTGACAAATTACTTTTGTCATTCAACTAAATAATGTTAAGTTATCAAAAAGGTTAAAATTTAGTTATTGAAAAGCTTATGCAGAAAACAAAAGATAGGCCACTGGTAATAACTAATACCGTAAGCTACTATTAAGGAAATTATATATATATATATATATATACTACATACGTTTTGCACATACTTTTCATGCATACTTTTCATGACCTCTCAAAATAACTTCCACCACACTCAATACACCACTTCATACGTCGAAACCAATCGCTAAACCACTGCTTCCACTGATCTTTCGGATAGCTTCATGCGCTCGTTGTCCCATGCTGCTGGAAGCACCTTTTGCGCAGGGAAACGCTTTCCTTTCAGCTTCAGTTTAACTTCTGGGAATAGTCCAATGTCACGAGGAGCAAGATATGGGCTGTAGGGACGATCTTCAAGCAGCGGAAGTTTCTATTTCTTCAAGAACTCTACGGTATCACTGGCCCCATGGGCAGGCGCATTATCATGATGAATCATCCATGTGTCTAGCCTTGAACTTGGGCGGAGTTTCTTCAGTGCTGCAATCAACTTTGGCAGGCATTCTTCTGTTTACCATTTCGCAGTGACTGTGCGTTGTTTTTGCAGTACAATCTGTTCCAAAATTCTCCCTTGTGGTGAAGAAGACGGTTTTCATTACCTTCTTCACTGATCGTGGTTTCTTCTTTGCCATTGGCGTACCCTCATCTTCATATAGCCACACTTTGTTCTGGGCTTTCGTTTCGACGTCATAATAATACAGCCATGTTTCGTCTCCTGTGACGATGCTGTTTACATTAGGAGAAGCCCCGTTATAAAAATTCTTACAACATCATTTTGCACCATTTGCCACGAGTGCCTTTTGCTCCTCAACAAGTGCATGTAGCACCCACAGTGAACAAATCTTAACATGAAGATGCTCATGTAAAATTTTATGAATAGCTTGTACAGGAATGTGGAGGGACTCTTCTGTCTGCCGGTAGGTTATTCGCTTCTCTACCTCCAGCAGTTTCTTCACAGCGTCGATGTTCTTGTCGACAACTGACTCGACCAACCGCCCTGAATAAGAATAATCTTCAAGGCCAAATTTTCCGTTCTTCAATTCTCTGTACCAGCGGAATATGGTCGTGTGATGTGGATAATCATTCCCCAATACAAGAACCATCTCTTCAAAGCACTGATCTACAGTCAGAAAACGAGAAATGTGTATCGAATAATGACACTACTGAAGTTAGGACCATCCTGACATTTTTACAAACTTTCACTTCTGCTGTTAAACTAAAACTGCATCTGCGGAAGAATGCTCCCCCAATTTTATATTTGTTTGAACCCCTCTTTCTTCTCCTAGGGACGCCAGGCCTGTCCGGTCCTGGATTATTGCGTATTGCAAAACTTTCCTAGTGCCCTGTGTATAGGCCCTAAGTTAAGATTACAAGGTAATAGAATAAGTGAAAATCATAACGGTATAAGTTACATTTAGACCATTCAGAGAAAAATGCTTTTAAACATTTGCTGTAGGTATCGAACGAATGAAAACAATAATTGTACGATATTCATTCGTCAACAGACAGCAGTAGTTGACAGCATACACTTGTATCTCTCTGCCATTCGAAAGTAGGACCCAATAACATGCGATAACTGCACTTAACTCAATTTTCATATAAAGTGTTACTTTACCGTTATGGTTCTCACCAATTCAAATAATGAATAGTGCGATCGTTTCTTAAATCAATTACAAATAAATTGAGTATAATGTTATACATATAACTTATAAATCTTCAGGAATGTTTTCTGTATGGTCTACAGTGTATTACCTATACCTATACGTGTTTTGGCTACCCTCTCGTGACCATCTAACGTCCTGCAAGGCGATTATGTCAAAGTGGATATAATTTTTGTCTTAATATTTTTATTGCCTACTACTGTATAATGTTCCTAGGAACATATCGCTATGTTTACAACTTTGTCTTGGATCTTCTGAAGTAGTTCTAATAAAACAAGAACATAAACCACTCCACGACTTAACCAGTGAGAGACAACAGTTGATTTGCAAATTTTAGCAGTTTAACTTAAATCTATGTTGTATTTCTCTTCAATTCAAATATTTTATATCCAATGCCACCACTTGTCATTTCGAAATTCTAGTATTCTCTCCTGGCAACCCACTTCAGACAAGGGAATGGTACGAACAGTTGTCTTAACATTTACAACGTCTGGTACGCCATTTGAAAGTACACAAAAATAATAGAGAATCGCCAAGTTTTAGCTGCAATGGATGAGAAATAAAACTAAACAACTCTGTGAACTAGAAACTCAACTGTACACATAGCTCTGGTTTAGTCGAGACTAAACGTATGCAAGTCTGTTAGTAAACAATAATTGATACATAAGTAGTTCTCACAGTGAACACATTTCAAGAATGCAGGTTCCTTGCAATCATCTCTACAACATTCGTCAAGGTGGCTCGATTTAAATCACTATTGTAGAGGGATTTGGAACTCCAGGATGAGTAGTCTTATAACCACATCGGTAAAGTGCAAACCTGGTGAGATTCCGAAATCGAAGTGCTGAAAACTGGTAATGGACAAAAGACTGTAGACGGAGAAAGTGGTTTTTGTGCCATAAGTTAATGTCTGATTCCTTTAACACAGTGTCCGTTATGAATTTCACCATATTTGTAGGGGCGGAAGAAATACGTATCTGCCGGTTGCACAAGTCCAGTACAGGGAAACCGATGTGCTCATGCATATAACTATAGCATCTCTCTCTACCTGTTGTCCATTGCACCTTAAAGTTCGTATATCAACTGTTCTGATACTCTTCTTTACAACGTACATATTGTGATTTCCCAAGCAGAGTCTTATATTGAGATACTTGTTCCCTGTTGAGGTTGGGCACCTGGAAGGCGGAGTTACGCTGCCCCATTGTTATATACTAGGTGATGATAATGATGCGCCTTAACCCTAAAGTTAATGAATATGTTAACGATGATAATGATGGCCAGTTGGTGTTCGAGGACCGTTTGGGCCTTAAAGTTTCTTGACATTTGTCTTACAGGTGGGGAGAAACTCCGAAAAATCCATCACCCAGGAAACTTGTTACGACCGGGAATCGAACGTGGGCCCGTTGCGTGACAAGGCAGCACGCTACCTCGAAACCACAGCGGTGGACTATTTAAATATTTTACGGCTGGCATCCGACGTTATAAATATTAATTGTATTGTATTCATAACATGTAATCGTTTATGTATATTGTAATTTAGATGTAAGACTTTTTTTTTGTATTTTTTAAAACCTGGTTGAGTGGCAGACAAGGCCTTAAGGCCTTAACTCTGCCAGGTAAAATAAAGCTATTATTATTAATAATAATAATAATAATAATAATAATAATAATAATAATAATAATGATACTAATAATAAATTGCCCGCTGATATTGCAACAGCTAAAATTTCAACTATTGTCACTATTGTATTTTCGTAAAAATTTGTTTTCTTTCAACCATTAAGGCTCTTTTTTTTATTATTGATTTCGTACATCTCAATGATGGATAAATCATATTTGAAGAGAAAAATTATACGCTCAGACCGGGACTTGAACCCGGGACCCTTGGTTCTCTAGACCAAGTGCTCTACCAACTGAGCTACCTGAGCAAGTACCGATCTAAACGCAAATCTTTCTCCATATACATTGTAATTCCCATCCACCAAATGCTGTGAAGCCATGCTTCTATCTTGCGAATGGCGGCTCCTTTATTAAGAAGACATATTTGGGAATTATACATTACAGCCAGTACGGCTTTTTCCAAGTTTTTATTATTGATTTCGTACATCTCAATGATGGATAAATCATATTTGCTCTTCAAATATGATTTATCCATCATTGAGATGTACGAAATCAATAATAAAAACTTGGAAAAAGCCGTACTGGCTGTAATGAATAATTCCCAAATATGTCTTCTTAATAAAGGAGCCGCCATTTGCAAGATAGAAGCATGGCTTCACAGCATTTGGTGGATGGGAATTACAATGTATATGGAGAAAGATTTGCGTTTAGATCGGTACTTGCTCAGGTAGCTCAGTTGGTAGAGCACTTGGTCTAGAGAACCAAGGGTCCCGGGTTCAAGTCCCGGTCTGAGCGTATAATTTTTCTCTTCAAATATGATTTATCCATCATTGAGATGTACGAAATCAATAATAAAAACTTGGAAAAAGCCGTACTGGCTGTAATGAATAATTCCCAAATATGTCTTCTTAATAAAGGAGCCGCCATTTGCAAGATAGAAGCATGGCTTCACAGCATTTGGTGGATGGGAATTACAATGTATATGGAGAAAGATTTGCGTTTAGATCGGTACTTGCTCAGGTAGCTCAGTTGGTAGAGCACTTGGTCTAGAGAACCAAGGGTCCCGGGTTCAAGTCCCGGTCTGAGCGTATAATTTTTCTCTTCAAATATGATTTATCCATCATTGAGATGTACGAAATCAATAATAAAAACTTGGAAAAAGCCGTACTGGCTGTAATGAATAATTCCCAAATATGTCTTCTTAATAAAGGAGCCGCCATTTGCAAGATAGAAGCATGGCTTCACAGCATTTGGTGGATGGGAATTACAATGTATATGGAGAAAGATTTGCGTTTAGATCGGTACTTGCTCAGGTAGCTCAGTTGGTAGAGCACTTGGTCTAGAGAACCAAGGGTCCCGGGTTCAAGTCCCGGTCTGAGCGTATAATTTTTCTCTTCAAATATGATTTATCCATCATTGAGATGTACGAAATCAATAATAAAAACTTGGAAAAGCCGTACTGGCTGTAATGAATAATTCCCAAATATGTCTTCTTAATAAAGGAGCCGCCATTTGCAAGATAGAAGCATGGCTTCACAGCATTTGGTGGATGGGAATTACAATGTATATGGAGAAAGATTTGCGTTTAGATCGGTACTTGCTCAGGTAGCTCAGTTGGTAGAGCACTTGGTCTAGAGAACCAAGGGTCCCGGGTTCAAGTCCCGGTCTGAGCGTATAATTTTTCTCTTCAAATATGATTAAGGCTCTTGTTAAGTTGTTATTAGATAATTTCTGGGTGTTTGTTCATAGTAAAATACAAATTAAATTCAAATAATGTTAAAACAGTATCGAGTTTTACTCATTGTTATTATTCCATTATAAGCAATAAGTGTTAGGTATCAAATTCTCAGGTGGCTACCTGAATCGTGCCTACCTTCAACACTGGTTGTATTTTATGCTTAGGTTTAGGACATTTAGGTGCACATTTTTTTTCTTTGTAGAACAATTTAGAGCTCTCTGAAAGAAACCAATTTTTTTTCTTTGGCACCATTCTACCCATAGACCCAAATATCTCCCTTTTTATGATTTTATGCGTTATTTTTAATGTTTATACCTATTATTAATTAACCTCTCATCAGCTTCCCATGAACATGAGAGTGGTAAACCTTCTATCTTCAGTGAACAAAATTTAAATACAACTCTCATATCATAGAGGCAGCGTAACCCCGCTTTCCAGGCGCCCCAATCTCAGACGTGGTTTACAAGTACGCCATGCCAGGAGAGAACACCATAAATGTAGAAATGGAACTGGGGTATTAAAAAAATTAATACAGTACACCTATAACAATGGACATTTTTAATTTTTTTAATTTGGATTCAATATCAGTTAATTTACACATTCTAATCGTTGATAAGTCAGCACTGAATTTTACTTAGGTTCAGATTTAAAAACACCCTAAGAATGTTTTTCTTCTTCTCAGTTCGCTTCTCTTCGTGAATGTAAATTTCTTGCTGCATAACAAGTTCAAGCAGGATTTCATTTAAAGGGTGGAACCATTATATGATAGTCAATTTGTGATATATTAATTATGTTGAATGATAAACAAACGCGAGACCATATTATACAACACATTTATACTTCTAAGCATCAGTATCTACACTTGATTAAAATAATTTTATTTCCTTTCTTTAGTTTAACTCTCCCTTTGCAAATACTTTTACATGCCTTACGCCACCCAAGCCTTACGACCAGTTGTGAGAGAATTTTAAACTCTTGATCACAAGCATAACCTACTTTTTTTGATCAAACAATACGAACATTTAAGACAAGGCACAACCGTTGCTAATACTTCATAATAAAACAAGGCGAAAATTATACTAATGATTGTAATGAGTAATGACCATATGTCGTTCAGGAACTACCAGAGCTTTAACAAGGCAGAAGAGACGCGTGTTATTCAATCAAAATTATTGCAACGAATGACAAGTTGAAACAATAATATACCGATCGTGGCTCTGGAGGCTTTTATCAAAGTACATATTGGCACGTGAAATACGAAAACAGCTTTTGACAATGAAATTTAGGGTTAGTGTCAATAAGGTTTGTTTTGTTTTTATACTTATTTGTCCATTTGGTTTAAATCATTATTTGTAATAGCTGCCTTGGCACCTGCCTGTAGTTAAAAAAAACTGCTGATGGTTAATAAAGGACACTAATCCTTCTAATATACCGACTGGATCCGCGAATAATGAATTTTTTTACCGTGAATACAGGAAATCTGTCGCAATGTTTTAACCCGCGAATAAGGAGCTTTTACTGTACTTCATTTTTCAAAGGCAGCGGAACTACAATTAATCCAAGATCCGTAAATAGACGTACACGGTACTCTGTAACCTAAGATTGTTAATAAGTTTTAGTTTTTTTATATTGCGAAATTTTGTCTATTGTGGAAATAAATTGGTCCCATGCGATGCAGATTTGAGCAAGTTTTACTGTACTATGTTGCAATCTTACCTTTTATTACATACAAATCCGGACTCTACTAACAAGTAACTACTAAAAGTATAATTTTTATTAAACAGGCTCTAGGCCATGAAATAAAATAAACAGCTAATCAATAAAAAACAGAGAATTGACGATAATTTCTTGTATGTGCCTTGCTTGAAGTTGCAGACTAATTTCAGTTTTAGTTTATATTTGTAAGTTAAATTGTGTTTATCATAAGTAATGCCACGAGTGATTTCCAAATTATCGATAAATTCACGACTCACGAAGTGAGGAGTGAATTTATCTAGAGAATTTGGAAATCAAGAGTGGTATTTGTTAGGACTATTTAACGAATAAAATTAAGCTGTATACTCACAAATCATTATTTAACTATAGTTATTTTTAAATATTTATATATTTAATGTAAACGGTGATGTTTGAAAACAAATGAGAAACCATTGGTACGCTTCATTTGCTTCTTTTGTTCGATCATTGCAACCAGATCATATTATGTATTGCCAAAAGATCGCAATGTTGTAAGAATGCACCCTAGTGGAGAAATTTATAACCAACGTTATAGGTATTAATTAATTTCTGACGTCCTATGATGTAAATATGTCAATTATATTTTTCTGCTTCATTTCCTGGAAAATAATTCGTTTAAGAAAGTGCAAAAAGTGTTTTTTTGTGGTATAATCAATTGTTACAAATGTTTTTATATTATCTATCGCATGCTGTTTGTGCTGACATTCATGCACTATATATACAATCTGGTAGCCGTATTCCTTAGGGAGTCAGTCACTGCAAAATAATGCTACGACCTATTCAAAATGTTAAAAAGGAGGTGCTTTCTTTATTATGATAATCTTTAGTTGGTAAATTTTAGGCGAAACACGACTGTGATTGGTTGTAAATAAAAAATCATTGAAATGTGATTGGTCATTGACTCTCATTTGGGGCATGAGTTAAATAGTCTTGAGAACGGGGCTTTCAGCATCTATGGAGATAGAAATATACTGAAAACAAGTTACAAGACAGACTGTTCACTGTTAATTTCTCAACAGTGTGATATGTGACTACAAGATATTAACAAACTCGTACTAGAATGAACAACCTGCTGTATACCGTATTCAGGCCGTCCAACTTAAAGAGTGGCAAGAAATTGTAAGGCAGGTGGTATAGAATCTCAAATATCCGTAATTGTTTTTACATATCTCTATACTTTCAGGCAAGAAAATTTGCATTGTATACACATTTACGCTAGAATACTGAGGGTCGGTTTCACCAACAGAGGTAACTGTATTACACCAGTTTAAGCTATGCATTATACACGGGAAAAATTGGCGTAATACAGTTACCTCTGTTGGTGAAATTGACCCTGAATCATTCATTAATGAAATAAATAGAAGGGGATGGAATTCAGTAAAACCTTCTATGTGGGAAAGCGTTTTGAAGGGGGAAAGAAATATACCGCTATATGTGTTCTCAGACGATAGTAAGTTTAACATTTTCGGATCTTATGGAAGGAATTCGTGTGACAAAAATTAAGTAATGAACTTCTTCAGAATTATAATTAAGAATGTCAATAAAATGGAAATAAATTACATATTTATATAATATTATGTAATTCAATTTATTGTGTAGCAAGTTTTTAGTAGAACTGCCTTCTTACAAATCAAAAACATAAATTTGCGAGTAAGTTTAGACAATTTCCCAAAAACTGCGTATCATGTCTTGCTATCTTATTTTGACAGTATTTCAAAAATAGCCTACCGGTGATTATCTTGTAGAAGATTTCCGGGCTGTTGGCCGTGGTCTTGAGGCTTGTAGATCTTCGACGTTTCGCCAGAGACTACGTCTGGCATCCTCAAGGGTTGTCTTGAGTATGCCGGACGCAGTCTCTGGAGAAACGTCGGGGAACTACAAGCCTCAATACCACGGCCAACAGCCCGGAAATCTTCTACAGGATCATCATAATAACCCCGGCTGTGAAAGCCTAAGTCAAACTACCGATGATTGTTCAGACTGACAAGGGTTGTAAATTGTTATTGGTCAATATTCAATGGATAGTTTATAAACAAAATAGTCTTTGAAATTATCAAGAAAACGCTGAGTGTACAAATACTTTGTTGGGTGGCTGCATTAGTAATTAATAACTAACTTTGTTTTTATATTGCTTTTAGAAGTTTGAACATACAATTTTGAATAACTTATAGTGTATCCCGTGTGCTTTGCATAGAGAATGCTTCAAACAGGAGGTATTGTTTTGTAAATGAATGGAACGTCAGCAATACTCCGTTTAATACTGCAGAGTCGCGGTCGAGAGCTTCGTATAGTTTTAAACGTACAAAATGGAAATGTATTAATGGATCTCATAAATATTCAAGTGTAGGTTATACGCAGTCCATTACCCAGCAAAACAATGAATATAAATGTCACGTTTCAAAATATTCTTTAAAACTCCGTTTTATTGAAATTGCATCTAAACTTTTACTATTTTTTTCTATTCCATTTTGATTTTCACGCGCTTGAAGTCGCCTCTGGGATCTCTATGTACAGTGAAGCTATAAATTTGTCACCTTATACATTCTAATTGACTAACTAACTCACTGGCACTATCGAACCGTAGGTTCATAGTCGCGCGGACATAAGCTCTTAACACATCCCTATCCCTATCCAATCATCCCCTGTATAATATACTTCCCACAAATCACGGTTAATGCTATTCTCTCACCTCATTCTTAGTCTACCAACTGGGCGTTTTCCTTCTAGTTTTCCTACAAGAAGTTTCCATGTCCCTCTTTCATTCCCCATTCATACCACACCGTAGTCTACGAGAATAGACTGTTATTATATCTGGTTTCTAAACAAATCATCTAGGTCACTGTTATGTAGTCTTCTCCATTCCCCTGTATATTTATCTCTCTTTATTCATCTATGGCCCGACAGGCCTGGAAGGCCCTTGGCCTACAAGCCAGCTGCTGGCCTCACATCCACATGTGTTAATCATCCAATCAGTATAGGGTTGACATGTGGTTAGCATGTCGGTTCCCCCAGCCGTTATTCCTGGTTTTCTGAACTTGATGCCTCTACTTATTGTAGCTCTTTGGCCCAAACATTTTCAGTAGAACTTTATTCTCAAATACTAGTAATCTTTTTCCCTCACTTAAAGTAAGAGGCCATGTTTCGCATTCATAATTTAACGGGAGAATAACAGTTTTATATATTTTCAGTTTAACGTTTTTCGAAAGAAATTGGGACAGTAAGAGTGTCAAGGTGCGCACTGAAACAAACCCGTTCGTTGTTTATCTGTGCCGTCAGCCCTCACTCTGTCGTAGCAGTAGGTTTGGTTTGTTGTTGTTTTGAGAATTTAATCAACGTGCAGTACGAGTTGACTGGCTTATGTTTTGAATCTTTAGATGGGGACAAGCAACAGAAGACTCGACGCCTTCAGCCAATTTGTTGCATCAGAATCGACTGAATCATGGCTCATATGCATCATCAATATGTGATAGACTATTTTAAGTTATCATTTCATTGATTATGTATGTTTTAGAATATTTTTATATGCTTTTAATACTGTATTATTATTTTCATTCACCAAGAATAACATGCGTATTCAGAGGACATATTTTCAATCCAATGAAGGGAACTTTTTTTTTTTTTTTTTTTTTTGCGCGTACGTATTGCTTCTACAACGTACGTCGGTGTCCATAACCAATGAAAGCGAACAGGTCACATGATTTTGTTTTGATGAGGATCACTTTAAGAGCGGATACCCTTTAGGTATTGATTCCATAATTTCTGACAGTGTCTGTCCAAAAATAGTACATACTTTGTATACACATTTGAGGTTTATACACAAATTATTAATATATCCAGTTGCTTTACCTTTCAAGTTGATTTTTATCAACCTCTCATTTATAGTTAGATATTTTGACCACCATTTGTTCAAGAAGATGGATATTCCTCCTTTGCCGTACCGTTTTATCCACTCCACTAAAATAGTGGGAGAATTCTAGCAGTTTTTCACAACCAGAATTTTTCTTTTTTATCTCTGATAATACAGCAACATCGATAGTCTCCAACTCTTGTTGCTTATTCCGGATATTTTGTATATTCCAAAATCAGTCGTATAATATTAAAGCAGTCCGGCGTCTGATTGTGATTGGGTGTTATAGCAATGATTGTTTTTAAGCTGGCGGAGAGCAAACCCACAACCTGAAGGATTTTGAGGTCTCCTTCCCCTAGAGAGATTGCTTTCACCTCAGCTACAAGAGCTTTCTCTAATTCTTTCCTTCCTTTAGGTCCACATAGTGAAATGAAAATCTTCTGTAATTCCTAAGAACAGGAAGGGAGTCACTTAATACCGGCAGCCATTTGATCTCCAGAGCCGTGTTCTCCACCGTGGTGGAGGTACGGTTCCCTTGATTGAATTATGACACCATTCGGGCATTTCTCACACTCTCCAGTACTTTAATGGACTCGTATGATCATGGACTATTTAGAAAAATGTATAATATATTTATACATTAATGGTCGCACAATTTATATAAGTTAATTGGTATATTAAAAAATTAGAGGATGTAGTTTAAATTATTTATAGTTTCACTACATAAAACTGTTATCAGTTTACATGTGGTTTGGATTCACTTCTTAATACAATATTCAAGTAGAAGACGAATCTCGACGAAGAAAATAGCAGTAAAAGAAACCTAAGAGAAATAATGAAGTCTTCTCAAAGATGGAAATGTCAAGATCAATCCAAAGAATGACAGAATTGTGGCACAAAATTAAACTTAACTTTCAAGAAATTGTTTAATTTACCCCATCGATGGCTAAAAGGACAATAATAATGATGATGAAGATAATAATGATATAATATTAATCTATCTATGTATATATATGTAATAGGCCTATATGCCTAAGACTTAGTTGGATAAAGAAGATATTTATATAGGCTACGTGTGTGGATTAGGGTGCTCCCTTAGTGGGAGTGTTTTTAACCAAGATAATTTAGTTACGCTTATTTACCCATAGATGTCAATGAGTGATATGTGGTCGGCATATCGCCTCAATGAGACACTTAGTGGGTAACTAAGTTATTACTTGGATCGGTAACGGTCGGTAAATTCTGCACAGTGGTCTCTTTATTCAGGCTTGCGGTTCTTTAACGAACCTGAAAATCTTCAGACTCTGGAACCATGGCTCAAAGTCCCTTAGATTTTTCCATCATAAAAATCCATCGACCCCGGTCGGGTTTGAGCCCTCGTGCCTCGGAACTGGAGGCAAGGAACATAACCACTATCCCACCACGGCCGACTAATATGGTATTAAAAACAATAACAATATTGTAAAACATGCAGTCAGTATACCCAATTCACCAAATAAAAATTGAAAGAGTCAACATATTTCAACAGCGAAGCTGTCATTTTCAACACTAAATATTGACTGAAGACAAACATGGTAAATGAATAAACAGAATCCAATTAAAAACAAACTACGTCATATTTCTATGAAATCTATAAAAATAAGGGTAAAATTATGAATAAAGACAAGTGCCCTATTCCAACAGCGCCCTCTTTTCTTTAATCGAAAGAAAATATGATTAGTTTACGTGTAATTGATTATGTCATATGACGTAGTTGGTTTTTAATTGGATTCTGTATGTTCATTTACCATGTTTGTCTTCAGTCAATATTTAGTCTTGAAAATGACAGCTTCCTGTTGAAACATGTTGACTCTTTCAATTTTTAATTGGTGAATTGGGTATATCGGCTGCATGTTTTACAATTTTATCACCAAGAAGATCGTTGGTTTGTTAAATAACAATATTATTAAACTTTTCTGGTTAAGTTTTTATATCCCATCTTTAAGTTTTAAGCTTGAATTTGGAGATTTTGTTATTCTTGCAGGCGATAATTTTCACAGTGGATTTCATTGTTAGATTTTCTGTTAATACGTCCGGAATTGTAAACGTTACTCACATTCAATAAAGGTAAAAAGAACAATAAATTGTATGACTGTTAAATTTTACAAATGTAAATCGTTTGTATATGGCACTCTCTCATATTTTAATTAGCCCATATAATAAAATAAAAGAATGGGGTTACTATTCCGTTTGCTTTCATCCCTCATCAGATGTGGTATTGACCAATGTAGGAACAAAACCAGCACGCGGAACAAAGCCGGAATAGAATGTTCAACTTTGAGCGGTTGCCAACTTCTGATTATGTTGATTCAAAAAACATTCTTTGCGCATTCTGCACCAATCGTACCACGTATTTGTTCATATACCGAATTCATATAATTATATTAGATTTTTTAGTCGATTCATGGTGCCTATATCTAGATTGAGGTTTGCGGGTTCAAACTCGGACGGTTTCTATACATATATTTTAAAGGTGAAAAATCCTGCATGTAGCTTAATTTGGATTAAAATTAATTTGGAACTTCCATTTCTTATTTATTTGTGACAATTATATATGGGCGTACCTAATCAGACTTTACAGCACGTAAAAGAACTTAAAGTTTAAAATAGACATATCCTGATCAAAATGTCAGCCATTTTACGTCCAAATTGCGATACTAATTAATTATGATGTTAAAGAGTGTCTTTTATTAATACTGCCTATTAAATTATACTTAAGTTTTTGATACAGCAAATTCAAATTCCTTTGCATCATTCCAATTTAAACTAAATATGTTTAATTCATTTTAGGATCTAGACGAATACCTCGTATGACGGACCACTAGATAACAAATATAACGAATGTATACGCCTATACAACTTTCACAACAAGCTAAAGCAAGGGGATCCACTACCTCCTCTGCTATTCAATTTTATTCTAGAACATGTCAAATTTTCTTCTTCTTCCTTTCCAGGATTAGGCTAATGCGGCCTATTCCGATCACAAGTCCATCGTTTCTTTGGCCGTCTCAAAGACCTTTTTCCATGCGGTTTGTAGGTGTCGATCGTTTTGGGTAATCTTGTATTGTCCATTCTGTCTAAATGTTGTTTCCATCGGTATTTGTGCTCTTCTAGTTTATCGAGTATTTAAAATGTCTCCAGTTCATTTCTTATTGATTCATTATGTAATCTATCCATGCGTGTACATCCTTTTACGGGTCTTAAACATTTAATTTCAGTGGCTTGAATGTGCGAGATATCTTTTTTTTTGTAAGTACTCAAGATTCAGATCCATATAAAAGAACAGGAACACCATACTTTTATAAAACATGAGTGAGTTTCTCTTCGAGTCTTTCGAAGGGTTCTTCTTATGGTGCCACAACTCTATAGATGATAAAGATGCCGTAAGACGCAGTGATATTAATAAGCTGTTTGTATATGTTAATGATGTATTATTAGCAGGGAACGGAAGTTCATGCCCTAAAAACATGAAGAATATGTATGCATTTATGCCGTAAAAAATAGCTAAATATGCCACAAAATATGCTGGAAAAATTAGTAAATATGACACAAAATATGCATAATCAATCTGAGATTATTTTAACAGAATAATACGTTATAGGTTTATAGATAACTTACGTTTAGTCTCTGGATTTTGAAGTGCTTGCCTCATTGCTGAATGCTCCATTACTACTGTTGCAGTTCACAACTAACCAGTGACGTATGTTTTCTGTTGTAAATCTTCGCCTGTTGTCTCTCAGCATAGCTTTGTAGCGCGAAAAACTTCGTTCAACGTCGCAAGAAGTAAGAGGGGCTTGCAAAAAAAAACTGTGAGCTGTTCTATAGATAACTTTGTTGGTTTCTTTGGTGTTTTTCCTTCGAGAATATCTCGAATTTCTACAAGTTTATAATAGCCAGGGTTTTTGGAAATAATATTTTCTGTTTTTTCTTTCACTATATCTCCTACATATCCCGGAACTGATATTAAACTGGAGATCGTTCTATCGAAATCTGCTAAAGACTGCATTAAAGGAATACCAACTACTTACAATGACCTAATTGCTTTAGGGATAAAATGAAAATGAGATGATATGAATACTTACTTACTTACTCACTGGCACTATCGAACCCGTAGGTTCATGGCCGCACGGACATAAACTCTCCATACATCCCTATCCTGAGCTAATGCTTTCCAATCATTCCCTGAATAATCTACTTCCCTCAAATCATAGTTAATGTTATTCTCCCACCTCATTCTTGGTCTACCAACTGGGCGTTTCCCTCTGGCTTTCCTACAAGAACCTTCCATGCAAGTCTCCCATTCCCCATACGTGCAACATGGCCTGCCCATCGCAGTCTACGAGACTTAACTGTTCTTATTATATCTGGCTTCCTATAAAGATCATGTAGTTCATTGGTATGTAGTCTTCTCCATTCACCTGTCTGTTCATCTCTCTTTGGTCCAAAAATTTTCCTAAGTACTTTATTCTCAAATACTTGTAATCTTCTTTCCTCTCTTAAAGTAAGAGTCCATGTTTCGCACCCATATAATATAACTGGTAGAATAATAGTTTCATATATTTTCAGTTTAACGTTTTTTGAAAGGAGTTTGGACATCAAGAGTTTCTGCAATGCATAATAGCATGCATTTCCAGAATTGAGCCTATGTTTAATTTCTTTGTGCATCTCATTCCTACTTGTGATTATTGTTCCTAGGTATTTGAATTCAGCCTCCTCCTCAAAATTTCCCTCATTTGTCATTAGCTGTCCATTTCCATTATTTAATGAATTTCTACGTGTGACCATATATTTAGTTTTATTGATATTTACTTCCAGCCCTAATTTCTTAGTGTTACTCAATAGTGTGTGCGTGTTGTCCTTTAGTATCTCCTCGCTATCGGCCAACAATACTACATCATCAGCATAAACTAACAGCTTATTAATACCATTGAGTTGTAAGCCTTCCTCATTCTCTAAAGATTTAATGGCATGCTCTAGTACAAAATTAAATAGTAGAGGAGATAGTGCATCTCCTTGCTTCAACCCATTCTGGATTTCAAAAGTGTCCGAAAACTGTTTGCCTACACGCACCCTACTCTTTGTGCCATTTAGACACATTCGTATAAGTCTAACTAACTTTTTAGGAATTCCGAACTCCAACAGGATACTATACAACTTCTCCCTCTTAATTGAATCATATGCTTTTTTGAAGTCTACATACAGTTGATGTACAGTACCATTATATTCCCATTTCTTTTCTAAAATCTGTCTTATACTAAAAATCTGATCTGTTGTAGACCTGTTTCTTCTAAATGCACATTGATGATCTCCTAGAATGTCATCAATATAGGGAGTAAGTTGCTTACTAATATATTTGTTAGAATTTTGTACGAAGCTGAAAGTAATGAGATGCCCCTGTAGTTGTTGCAATCAGTTTTATCTCCTTTCTTATAAATTGGTACGATAATTGATTACTTCCATTCATCTGGAAGAGCTTCTTTTTCCCAAATCATACTAAGCAACCAGCGTATCTTGTCCATCAATTTTTCTCCTCCTGATTTTATCAGTTCTGCTGGGATCTCATCTGAACCTGATGCTTTATACATCTTCAATTTTTCAATCGCCATTTCAACCTCTAATGCACTTGGCTCTGCGACTAGCATTTCTGCCGTCTGTAAATTATCCTCCACAATGTCCTGTTCTGTATGTACATTTAATAGCTGATTAAAGTAACTTTTCCATCTATTTAATATACTCCTGGAATCTGCAATCATATCCCCATTTTCATTCCGAATTATGTTTGTTCTAGCCTGAAACCCTGTCTTCTCTATACTGATTCCCTGATATAATTCTCTAATGTTCCTATTTTTTGCATTCATTTCAAGATCATTAATCTTCTCTCTCAAATATTCCCCCTTTTTACTCTTTAGTAACTTGGTGGTTTCCCGTCTAATACTACCCAATTGCTCTAAATTTACCTCATTTGGCTCATGTAACCATTTCATTTTTGCTAGCTTTCTTTTCTTTACAATGTCGGCACATTTCTCATCAAACCATTTCTTGTTTTGCCTCTTTTTTAAACAACCAATGCTTTCTGATGCTGACAATTTAATAGTATCTCTTATAGCCTCCCATTCTTTATTTATATCAGTTTCTTCTTCGTTTGCCACATTGTTATCTGAAGATTCCAGTACTTCAAATGTATTAGTAATTTTGATTTGGTATTCTTGCCGCACTTAATCATTTTTCAAGTTTTTTATTTCAAATTTTACAGAATCATCTTTACCGTTTGTTCATCTCATAAGCGATAGCCGTTGTCTGATTTTCACTCTGAGCAGATGATGATACGAATTGCAGTCTGTCCCTCTAACTGATTTAACATCGATGCTGCTACTGTGCCAGCGTTTATCCACTAATACATGATCTATCTGGTTCCGAGTTTCTCCATCTGGGGACGTCCAGGTGTATTTATGAATATCCTTATGCTGAAATGTTGTGCTCTTAACAATGAGATTCTTCGATGTGGCAAATATGACTAATCTAACCCCGTTGTCGTTACTATCTTCATGAAGACTGAATTTGCCTATTGTTGGTTTGAATATATCTTCCCGCCCCACTTTTGCATTAAAATCTCCTAAGACAATTTTCATATGATATCGTGAAAGGCTATCAAATAAGCATTCTAATTCTTCATAGAACTCATCCTTGATCTTGTCATCTTTATCTTCTGTGGGGCATGTACATTTACAATTATAAAATCATGTTGTTTACCCTTTAGAATTATGTATGATACCCTATCACTAACAAACTTAATATCTCGGATAGCGGATAGGATCCTCCTCCTGACTAAAAAGACCCGTTCCAAATGCAGGTCTTTCTGCACCCCCGTAGTATAATGCAAAGCTTCCTGATTCCTGACTACCTTCTCCTGGCCACCTAACTTCCTGTAAAGCGACTATATCCAAGGGCGATTTATCTAGTTCCCGCGTTAATATCTCTAGTGCCCCGCTATTGTATAAAGTCCTAACATTCCATGTTCCTAGGAACATGTCCCTGTGTTTGAGCCTTTGGCATGGGTTCCCTGAAGTAGTCCCCGCCCGGAGAACCGAATGGGGGACTATTTGACCTCCGGAAAATTTTACCCCAGTTGAACCCATGTCCGCATTTCTTGACGGTTCTATTTTTTACGGTGAAAGATCGTCACTCTTTCGACCAAGGTACTTTTTTCGTCTGGCTTATCACCTTCGACCAGTCCGGCATGGGCAGCAATGCTACCGCCGGCATAGCTCTCAGGATAATTTAAGCACGCAAGCCACTCCACCACGACAAGGTAAAGATACCATGGAGGGATGATATGAATACAAGGTTGCTTTTTAATTCATTGTCCGATACAGTTTTCTGTGCTAATTCGATAGATGCTGCTTCACTTGAATCAAAAATATTTATAATTTCTTTAATTTTAGAAAAATGTTCTGAATAGTGTAGAGCAGTTTTCAGCCATGTGCCCCAACGGGTTAAAATTGGCTGTGGTGGGAGGAGAACGTCAGGCGCTATTGTTCTGAACTTTTGAACTCTGGACGGAGCTTTCTTAAATACTTCCTTAAAAGACGACACTAGCTTTTCCACTAAAGGATAACATGTTCGAATAGTCTCTGATATACGATGAAGGCCGTGTGCAAGACATGTTAAGTGAATCATATGAGCGAAAATACCTTTCAGTGTTGTACCTGATTTTATCATATAACTAGCAGAGTCCGTTATCAAGAGGAGCACATTATCGTACTTAATACCATCAGGCCACAATATTTTCAGCGAATCAATAACAAACTGAGTAATTGTTGCATTGTTAGTAACTTCTAACACTGCAACATTCAGAAGATACGGAGTTGTGGGATTTTCTTTACAAAGGGCTCCAACTATAAAATTCGCTATGTAACGACCTTCACAATCCGTCGTTTCATCGACACTAATCCATACAAATTGATTCCTAAGAGTATTCTGAATATTTGATATTACACTGTTGTAACACTGGCTTGCATATGTTTTTCGTAAAGTACTTTCATCTGGTACATGTTCATTGGTGTATTTCTGAAGAAAATTTCTTAGCGTTGGATTTTTGAGTTTAAAGAGAGGAATATCGCATGCTATAAAAACCTCTCACAAGTCTGAAGAAAACTGAGTTAACCTACTACCTAAACACTCCGCAAGTTTTTTTTATTTTTGCTTTGGATTATTTTCTGTTTCACGTTTTTTAATTACTAATTCCTTATGTTTGGATGTGTTTATATGCTTCAACACTTGAAACCGTTTCTCACTGCCTACTTTTTTCTCACATGCTTTACAAAATAAAATTCTATTATCCGCGGAAATAAACTCGTTACGAAATTCATTTACAAATGATTGAAGTCTACCTGAATTACTTAATTTAACTTTGGGAATGATTTAATAGCGGTATAGAAAGCCCCCTTAACAGTTTACATCCACTTCACCACACACAAAAACTAGACACTTGTCCAATGAACGAAGACACGTCTGCTGGTGAGTCCGATGCATTAGCGCGTTACTGTTGACCTTCGCTGCACGTGGAATACATACGGGGATTCACCAACGGACCGTGTGAAAAATTGACGTCACCTCACGAAAACTTGAGGGGCTCCCAATGGGTGTGCCATTCATCGTTAAACAAAATTCATAAACATATATTAATCATGTTTACTACGTTACATTTTTTAATCAACTATTTAATTTAAATTAATTAAATTTAAAAATTTAAAAACCTTTAAATATTTGAAAAATACAAATAAATATACCAAAAATATACCAAATATGCAGCTTCCCTGCATACATGTTAAAATATGATGCATTTATAAATAAAGGTAAAATATGCACTTTTATGCACAATAAAAACAATATTATTGTATTCAGAAATTTGCGATTCGTGTAGATAATCTTTCGGCATATTTGCACAACGAGAGAGAACAAATATGCAAATGCATGAACTTCCGTTCCCTGATTATTAGGCAGTAGTGAGGTAATACTAAAAGCCAACGCACATTCTGTTAAATTACATTAAGAGACTTGAGCTGGAAGTAAATATCAATAACACTAAATATATGGTAACACGTAGAAATAGAACATGATGCTGGAAATTAATAGTTAATGAAAAAAAAAGACATTTTGAAGAAGTGGCTGAATTCAAATACCTAGGAACAATATGTGAATAGTTGCCTCGAAAACAAATCTAACCCATAAACTGCTACCCATGACTTGACTAATTTCTTCTGCCAGTTTGTTGCATATAGATCACTATTCACTCGAATGCCAACTTTTAAAAATAAATAAAACAGGTTTGGAAGAGAGCAGGGATAGTTTTACGGGGTGAATCATAAATATGGCTATACGTTTGATCGCGTTGTCTGATGAAAATATTACCATTACAGGAAATATGAAATACCGTTGGAAAGGCAATTATTCTAATTACAACAATGGAATAAAACAAAACAGTCTAGAACTTACGTCATTAGTCAAAATGGCGTTGAATATGCAACAGCAAATTACAATTGCTGCATGGGCAATAACGTATGCTAATGATCGTGAGGCCGCAAGACGGGCAAGACGTGAGTTTAACGTAGCATTACAGCCGTTGACTGTGGGGAAGTGGAGAAAACGACTGCTGGAAACGGGAAGGATGCAGAAAATCAAACCTCCTGGAAGGCCTCGCATTAGCACGGTTGCAGAAACAACGAAGATAATTGTGGAGGCGTTCGACAGCCCACAAAAATCAACCCGCCAAGCTGTACGTGAGCAGTGATTTGTTTTGTTTTGTTCTATTGTTGTAATTTGAAAGATTCCCTTTCCAATGATAACATCGTATTTCCTTTAATAATAATAATAATAATATTTTCGTCGCAAAATGCGATCAAACGTATAGCCTAGCCATATTTCTGAATCACTCTGTACATTGCACCATGCCATTATATTCTCCGGATAGATCACCAGTCTACTGGAAACTCAATTTTCGAATTTTTGTGTGTTAGGTCTCTTTTCGGAGCAACTATTAAATTATAAAAATATGAATGAGGTGCAGAAAGAAATTAAACTAGACTCAACTCTGGAAATGCGTGCTAATATTCATTACAGAGAATCTCGTCATCCAAACTTCTCTTAAAAACACGCTAAACTAAGTATGTATGTTAAGTTATTTGGACGCGAAATATGGTCTCTTACTTAAAGAGAGGAGAGAAGTTTACAAGTGTTTAAGAATGAATTCTTAAGACATTTTTTGGACCAATGGAGAAGACTCATAACAGTGAGCTACATGACCTTTATGGGAACCCAGACATTAATAAGTACAGTTAAGTGTCGTAGAGTGCGACGGGCAGAACATGTGGCAAGAATAGGAAACGAAAGAGGAGCACGGAAACTTGTAGGAAAACCAGAGGAAAAGCGCCTAGTAAGTAGGTCAGGAATGAGCTGAGAGAATAACGGAGTAAATTACGCAGGAGATAATTGGAAGATATTAGCTCAGGATATGGATGTATGAAGAGCTTATGACCGCGCAGCCATGAATCTCCGGGTTCAATAATGCCAGTGAGTTAGTTACTTTATCGCAGAATGAAATTTTTCTACAATCTATCAGATTTTTCGTAAAGAATTATCATAAGTAATGTCACGGGTGATTTCCAAATCATCAGGAATCGCGAAGTGACGAGTGGATTTATCTAGCGGATATGGAAATCAAGAGTGGCATTTGTTAGGACTATTTAACGAATAAAATTAAGTTGTTTACTCGAAAATCATTATTTAAATATAGTTACCGTGATTTTAAAATATGTACACATTTAATGTAAACGGCGATGTTTGAAAACAATTCAGAAATATGTGGTTATGTGTAATTTATTCATTCACTGCAATTTGATCGTATTATTTATTGCCAAATAAGATCGCAATATTGTAAGAATGCACCCTAGTGGGGGAAAATTATATACATCAAATTGTATAATATAACCAACATTAGGCCTATAGGTTATTAATTAATTTTTTTAGTAAACAACTCAGTAAAATCATTTAAAACACAATTATTGAACACATAATTATCAAATGTGTAGTTTGAAGGAATCTGTTCATTATTTGCTATATTCAGTGTATTTGTTGGAGAGTCAGTCACTGCAAAATAATAATAATAATAATAATTTTATTGCAGCCAAATAGCCAGGATTAAAATAGAATACATTTTAAATTTACATATTTGCATATTCACACATTGTTTTTGTTCTTTTTGTGCATAGCTGAATGTGATATCGGTCACACGATTTTTCGCATAGCGTACATTGACAGTGTATATTTTCTTCATGAAATTTTGTGTTGTTGCATATCAGGTGGTGGAATCCATGGACTGCCAACCTAGTGATGACGTGTCTCATTTCGAAATTTTCTTTTGTCCACGCACGGTCCACCATTGCCCCGGTGCTGTAGAATTCTGGATGTATTTCTTCTCTTTTTCTGCAAAATAATGTTCCGGCCTGTTCAGAATATTGAAAAGGAAGAGGTTTCTTTGTCACAAAGGCAGGTAGTGGTAAAGAGAATTCGATAGTGATCGAGGTGAAATACAAACTGTCATTGGTTGTAAAACAAAATTCATAGAAACATGATTGGTCATTGACTGCCATTTGGGGCATGGTTAAATATTCATTAAAAATTAACAGTTAAATGTCGTCCTCCAAATGTTGTTTCCTCCTTCAAGTCATATTGCTTCTGATGTAATAATATCTTAACTGAATGATACGAAGATAACGATGGACTGAATGTTAACTTTCACTCCCACCTTTGCAATCATTCCTAGAGGTTAGAAATTAAATCAAACATTGAAGTGTTTCAACATATTTGTGGAACAATCAGGCGAACATTGAGGAACAAAGCAAGAAAGGATACGGTACGCAGCTCAGATTTTACTTAACGATGGCATTGCCAGTGACGATGTATGGAAGTGAGGCCTGGGTCGTGAAGGAAAAAGAAAAAAAAAAGTAAAATTGAGGCAGCGGAAATGAGATTCCTACGGGCTGTGAAAGGTTGTACAAGAGAAAACATATTAGAAATGAGAATATTAGAGAGGAACTAAAAGTACAACCACTTCTTTAACAAATAGAAGTACACAGGAACATTTGGATAGAATATCTGCAAAGAGTGACAGAGGATAGGATATCAAAGATGGCACTGATGTAGGCCTATAATCATGGAGGACGAAGATCGGTAGGAAGACCAAAAAAGCGCTGGACTGAACAGATGTGAGATCGGAACAGGCAAATACTTAATGCGTGAAGTTTGATGATGATAATGATAATTGAAGTCTAAGCTGGATTTTGTGTTCCAGATTTCCACGTTCTCTAGAACAAAAAACTCCTGGCGCGACAGGCCTAGATGGCCCTTAGCCTACCAGCCGGCTGCTGGCCTAATATCCACATGTGTCAATCACAGAGGTAGATGTTCATCAGCCAGTGTTGGGGTGACATGTGGTCAGCATGTCGAGTCCCCCAGCCGTTATAGCTGGTTTTCTCAACCTGGAGCCGCTACTTATTGTAGCTACCCAAATGCCTCACGATGCTGGGTGGGCACCGGTCCCATACTGGCCGAAATACCATGTTCTCTAGAACAAAATAGAGTAAATATCCATTCATAGTAATTCTGCCCGAAGGCAGGTCCTTCACTGTAATCATAGCATTTTCATGCTATGCTTGCAGCTTTACTAGAGAATTGTAGGTGTGGTAGTTTCCCGTTGCTTTCGACACCGGTGAAGGATGATGAATGATAATGATAAGGAAGATGATGATGATGGCCATATGATTTCGGGGACCATTTGGACCTTAACGTTTTCCTGACATTTCTCTTACAGATGAGGAAAAACCCCGATAAAAAAGAGTAAATATAATGGTATATATATCGGTTCTTTAAAGTTTGTTAACAATTGCTTAAAAAAGTCAATGCATGCAGTATATTATGAATTTATTAAAATGTGTGTTTACGCAATAATATACAAAAATCTAAATGTAATTTAAAGTGTACGCTCAGGTTGCGAGAGCGACTGTAAAGCTGTGCCACGATCCCTTCTATCTGTAGCCTATAATAAGATTGAACATCCGACCCAATACGTACCATAATAAAATTGAGCATTCCTATTGTTCTTGAAGAGTACAAAGAAGCTGACTCACACTTGGAATCACAAGTTTTTCTCCAAACTTCCTGAGAAATGTTTACACAAAATCAACTTGTTTTCCGTAGGACATTTTTAGATGTCAACAGGTGATTCGATTCGAAATCTTATTTCCTCTTCAACCCAGATTTATAGTTCATCGACAACTGCTCTCAATTTTAGAATTGAATCTCGGAATGTTCTCAATAAAGTACACATCACTAACCAACTCACTGGCACTATCGAACCCCTAGGTTCATGGTCGCGCGGACATAAACTCTTCATACATCCCTATCCTCAGCTGATGTTTTCCATTCATCCACTGTATAATCTATTTCCCTCAAATCATGGCTAATATTATTCTCCCACCTCATTCTTGGTCTACCAACTGGATGTTTTCCCTCTGGTTTTCCTACAAGGAGTTTCCATGCCCCTCTTTTATTGCCCATTCGTGCCACATGTCCTGTCCATTGCAGTTAAGAAACTTAACTGTTCTTATTGTACTATCTGGTTTCCCAAATAGATCGTGTTCATCTCTCTTTGGTCCAAAAACCTTCCTAAGAACTTTATTCTCAAATGCTCCTAATATTTTTCGTCCCTTAAAATAAGAGTTCATGTTTCGCATCCATATGAATTATAGCTAGGGGAATGACAGTTTTATAGGAGTTTTCATGTCCCTCTTCCATTCCTCATTTCTGCCACCTGTCCTGCCCACCGAAGTTTACGAGTCTTAATTGTTCCTATTATATCTGGTTTCCCAAAAGATCATGTAGCTCACTGTTACGTAGTAGTCTTTTCCATTCTCCTGTCTGTTCATCTCCCTTTGGTACAAAAACCGTCCTAAGAACTTTATCAGAGATTATCTGTGACTTTATTCTCAAGCAGTCGGAATCTTTTGTCGTCCCTTAAAATAAGAGTCCATATTTCGCAACAATATATTTTAGCTAGAAGAATAACAGTTTTATATATTTTCTCTTTAGAGAAATTGGGACGGCAAGAGTCCCTATAATGCATTATAGCATTTCCAGAATTGAAACTATGTTTAATTCGTTTGTGCACCTCATTCCTGTTTATAATTATTGTTCCTAGGCACTTGAATTCAAACACCTAATATTTCAAATTGGGGATAAAATAACCTGAAAGATGCCATATTAACAATACGGATTTACTAATAGAGTGAAAACTAAAGCTAGGATTTTTATATGATAAAAGGTAATATTGCAATGCAGATAGTATATATTATTCAACTGTTTGTGTGTGAAACAAAAACAAAAGTTAGTCTAACTTCTCATTATACTATTCAACTGTTTGTGTGTGAAACAAAAACAAAAGATAGTCATAAGTCTAACTTCTCATTATACTACTTTGCAATCTTAACTTTTAGTACATAAAAATCCTAGCCCTAGTGATAACCAAACAATTTCCACTTATCATTGTTGTAATAGTATATTGCGATACAAGTGAGGTAAGCACTTGTTACTGATCGAGAAAAAGTTTGAAAAGAACGAGGTGCTTGCGCCGAGTTTTTTCAATTTTCGAGATCTGTTACGTGCTTACCTCATGTGTATTGCATACTATTTTGTGGTCGATGTGACTAATTTTTATTAAATATACTAATAAATGAATTAAAATATGACTTCTATGAGAAAGAAACATTTCGTGATCGTTGTTATGTAACTTTTCATTTGTTTTATTATAAGCAAGGATTGTTGGCCGTGGAGACATTTTTATATGTAGTACCGTGATAAGAATCTGTTTGATAATTTTATTATGGAAGGAGTCATGGTGGGTGATAGAGAAATTGAAGAAGCCTGGGGAGTGGGATGTTCTGCATTAATTCCGGAAAAGTCTAAAGAAAGGCACGAGTTAGTGTACAAAACATTAAAGAAATGTTTTCATTTTACTTACCGAAAGTGTGCTTTTTGAGTCCATATCAGCATTGCGATTTCTTTTGTTAACAACCAGGTTAGATGTGGGAACGTTGACTTACTACCAGTAATAACAATATTGGTAAGTATAAGGAATTAGTCACATCGACCAAAAAATTTATTAATATAGTGACTCACAGTAATATAATGTACGGTTAAAAACTATAATATAGTTACCTTGTAGGTCCGTCTCCTCAACTTAAGTTCTTTTAAAACTCTGTAGGCCTTTCGGGACTAGTCCCATCATCAGCAGAATGCATTAGGTCCGTTCTTGTTGACCCTTGTTGAAGCACTGACTTGGTTGTGAGAATTTTGTACAGAGGATTGTGTGGATTAGGTGTGTATTCATTGAGAATCAGGTTGCTGTTGATTTCTCTTAAGATTGCGATTTCCTCCAGTATATTTATTCTCGTTGGAATGTTTTCTCTATGTACTATTGTGAGGGTGTTATCGATGTTATGCATATGGTGTCCAGCTTGAATTACATGTTTTGCGTAACTTGATTTTCCTCCATTGTAAACGAAATCTCTGAAATATTTCTTGAATCTAATGTTGATGCTTCTGTTAGTTTTCCCAATGTAGAATTTATTGCAGTCTGTACATGTTAATTTGTAGATGCCTTTATTGTCGAATTCATCTATTTCTTCGATGTTGTTGTTTATTAAATTGTTTAGTTTGTTGTCAGTTCTGTAGGATATATTAATATTCTTATCGAGCTTTTTTAGTGTGTTGGCCAATTTTAATGTTTCTTTACCAGTGTACGTGAGAGTTATTCATTTTTTGTTGTTGTCATTGGATTCTATTTCAAGTTTGGTTATGTTGGTAATGTTGTTTTTTCTTTTTTGTTTATTTATAATTCTATTTATTATTTGTTTGTTGTAGCCGTTAATTTTTGCCATGTGTTTGATGTAATTTAATTCTTTATTATAATTGTCTTTATTTAGAGGGAGTTTTAACATCCTATTTATTATGCTTTTGAATGTACTTATTTTATGTTGAAAAGGATGTCTCGATTTATTGTTTATATCTAGTGTGTTGCTTGTCGGTTTTCGATAAATGCCAATTTCTATTTTGTTGTTGGTGAAATAGAAATTGGCATTTATCGAAAACCGACAAGCAACACACTAGTCATAAACAATAAATCGAGACATCCTTTTCAACATAAAATAAGTACATTCAAAAGCCTAATAAATAGGATGTTAAAACTCCCTCTAAATAAAAACAATTATAATAAAGAATTAAATTACATCAAACACATGGCAAAAATTAACGGCTACAACAAACAAATAATAAATAGAATTATAAATAAACAAAAAAGAAAAAACAACATTACCAACATAACCAAACTTGAAATAGAATCCAATGACAACAACAAAAAATGGATAACTCTCACGTATACTGGTAAAGAAACATTCAAATTGGCCAACACACTAAAAAAGCTCGATAAGAATATTAATATATCCTACAGAACTGACAACAAACTAAACAATTTAATAAACAACAACATCGAAGAAATAGATGAATTCGACAATAAAGGCATCTACAAATTAACATGTACAGACTGCAATAAATTCTACATTGGGAAAACTAACAGAAGCATCAACATTAGATTCAAGAAACATTTCAGAGATTTCGTTTACAATGGAGGAAAATCAAGTTACGCAAAACATGTAATTCAAGCTGGACACCATATGCATAACATCGATAACACCCTCACAATAGTACATAGAGAAAACATTCCAACGAGAATAAATATACTGGAGGAAATCGCAATCCTAAGAGAAATCGACAGCAACCTGATTCTCAATGAATACACACCTAATCCACACAATCCTCTGTACAAAATTCTCACAACCAAGTCAGTGCTTCAACAAGGGTCAACAAGAACGGACCTAATGCATTCTGCTGATGATGGGACTAGTCCCGAAAGGCCTACAGAGTTTTAAAAGAACTTAAGTTGAGGAGACGGACCTACAAGGTAACTATATTATAGTTTTTAACCGTACATTATATTACTGTGAACTAATACCTCAACGGAAAATCACCATGAATTTTACTAGTATCGATATAGTGACTGATAACCAAAATATCGCTTAACCTTGCCCTACGTAATAATGTAAAACCTGCGTTTTTATGTAGTTACCAGCACTACAATAACTTAAGACTAAATTAAGAGTTCTTGTTTAGTTGTATAAAAATAAGAATACATTTTATTCACAAATAAATGTTATATACAGTATTGACACACGAATGAGCAAGTAGCTCGTGCTCGGGTGCTGTTCAGTTACACGAATAGTACAAATACAATATATACATTAAAAGTTGGGGGCCAGTTTCATTTTACATAAATTTATGACACATATAAATAAAAAATAATAATGTATTGGGAATAAGACTTATTCTTACAAAAGAATTAATGCAATGTTGAATGATATACATAAAATAATATAAACCATATAATGTAATTGATTAAAACCAATAATACAGAAGAAAGTAATTAGTAATATATTGATTTATAATAATATAAGCAAAAATAGATGTTTTATATTTATTATTTTAAAATATTCAGATGATTAGTTTTATTCACTTAATTAATTAATTAATTTAAAATAATTTAATTGTTTTTTTTAAACTAGCTGTGTTTAGTTTACTTAGTTCTGGGTTGGATCTAATTAATTCATTATATGATTCTAAATAAATTAAATTTGTAGGATAATCTAAAGGTTTCTGCAAGCAGATTTTTATGATTCGTTTTTGTAGTAATGTTAAGGGAGAAAGGATAGAATTTGCGATTCCACCCCAACCTAATATTCCGTATTGGATTATCGATTGAACCAGAGCTAAGTAAACGGTTCGCAATACATACATTGGTAAATAGTCCACTGCTGTGGTCTCGAGGTAGTGCTGCCTTGTCACGCAGCGGGGCCGGGTTCGATCCCCGATCGGGGCAGTTTTTCTGGGTGAGGTTTTTATCGGGGTTTTTCCTCACCTATAAGACAAATGTCAGGAAAACGTTAAGGCCCAAACGGTCCCCGAAATCATATGGCCATCATTATCATCATTATCAACCTTCACCGGCGTGGAAAGCAACGGGAAGCTACCACACCTATAATTCCTTAGTAAAGCTGCAAAGCATGGCATGAAAATGCGATGATTGCAGTGAAAGACCTGTCCTCGGACAGAATTACTATGGATGGATGGACATTGGTAGATATGATCGAAGGATGATAAATTTGTGGATAGTTTTACGTAGTTTGTTACACAGCAAGGAAACGTGTTTGTCGTATCTTGAATATTGGTCTATTATAATATCTAGATATTTCACTTGTGTTGATATTCTGCCAGAATAAATAAAACATTATTATTATTATTATTATTATTATTATTATTATTATTATTATTATTATTATTATTATTATTATTATATTCTTAAGGGTGGACATGTGCAATATGCGTTATTACAATATTAACATTCTTTTTATTTGAATGTAAAACTATGCAGTTGTGAAACCATAAACAATGCATCTATGTTAAATCAGAACTGTATTGTTCAATTCGAGTATCAGTTTTCTGAGATAATAAACATATTGCATTAGTCACATACATGGATCATATATTGGCATAATTATATCTTAAACTCCGATGGGCCTATTCATGTATGTACGAAATTTTCAGTGTAATTTCTGTAGACTTATTAATAAACATGTAAATCATAAATATATTGTTCAGTTCAAGTATCATTTTTCTTAGGATAATAAACATGCTATTTTGTTACTTCTCTGAAATGAGTATTGTATAATGGTGCTCACTTTAAATATATTCTTTGCAATTTAAAAATAATGATTTATGTATTAAATGATATGTACAAACAAAAGATACATGCATTTTTATTTTTCATGTAGAGTAGTACAGTACACCTACATTGTCTTTATAGGAAGCCAGATATAATAAGAACAGTTAAGTCTCGTAGACTGCGATGGGCAGGACATGTTGCACGTATGGGGAATGAAAGACTTGCGTGGAAGCTTCTTGTAGGAAAGCCAGAGGGAAAACGCCCAGTTGGTAGACCAAGAATGAGGTGGGAGAATAACATTAACTATGATTTGAGGGAAGTAGATTATATAGGGAATGATTGGAAAGCATTATCTCAGGATAGGGATGTATGGAGAGCTTATGTCCGCGCGGCCATGAACCTAGGGGTTCGATAGTGCCAGTGAGTAAGTAAGTAGTACAGTACGCATTCACAATATGTATTTAATTAGGCCTAATCGTTACATCAGTAACTAATACTTCCTACCCAACCCTGGACCTGAACCCAAGATACCCAATTCTTCGAGCTGGCGCTTTACCATCGAGTTATTTTGGCACACATCTCCTAGAGTAAGGGAAATGTTTCTTCCCTTCATTTATATAGTTATTATCATAGGTTATTAACATATATTATTATCTTGTCAGATAGACCACGAATAAAAAAATAATACTATGGAAATCAAAAATATTGAGAATTGTGAGAATTATGCCTAAAGAAACGTTCCGCCACCGGCTAATATTATTTTATGACATTGATCAAATATCTAGCTGGCTTTGAGAACCGAAAAGTCAATTTCTATCACAATAGAGCTCCCACTTCTTACGTGGAATTCAACATAAACGAATAGTTTCTCGTCTTTCGTTGTATTGCCCTGGCTCTCACGTCGTAAAGAAAAGAACTTCCAATTTCACAAAGAACTGACATTACAATTCGCTATCATACACTCATATATCACATTTCTGACATCTTCACACTTCGCACGGAATTTAATATACTCGCACAAGATCATATTACACAGAAATCCTTCAATTTCGCATTTTACATGCTATTCACAACTTGTTTATATATCAGGATTGTTTCTGTTATTTACACAGGTATCCTCAGCCAAGATATACAATTCTTTTTCTTCCACACTTCCCATTCTTGCGTGGCTACTTCTGTCATATTTCTCTTCTTCATGTTGTCTTGAATTCCCTTTATTCATGTTGGCTTTGGTCTACCACGTTTCCCTTTTCCAGGAGGTATCCATTTCAATACTTCTTTGTTTGTTTCTGTGTCCCTTCTTCTCATTATATGTCCATACCATCTTAGTTGGAGTTCTTCAATCTCTTGTACATTATCCTTTTCTACATTCATTATTTCTCTTATTGTATTATTTCTTACTTTATCCAATTTTAATATTCTTGCCGATATTCTTAAAAAGTCCATTTCTGTGTCTAATGATTTATTTCTGTGTTTTTACTTCAACATCCATGATTCTGCACCATATAATAAAATACTCTTCACAGTTGTGTTATATATAATTCTTCTGTGCGTATGCTTGTCACTGAACTCCTAAACGATTGGATCGATGTTGATAGAATTTTCTGTGTGTGTCTGATTGGGTCTCTCGATAGTTTAGATTCACAATTGGACTCTCTAAAACCATTAGGTGTAAGAGTTCACTTGAAGTGAACATTTAAAAATATCTCTAGCGTTCACATTGTTCAATATTTCACAACGAAACTCAGTATATCATATTAAAATAAGCCGAGGTATATATTATTTAAAAAATGAGCGAATCCGACAATTAGAAGTGGAGGTTTACTTGAAACCCGAAAATAAAAACTGCCTAAATAACTAGACCGAATTTTATGAATTTTTTTGTGTGTTTGAGTGGGCCTATGGATTGTTTAGATTAACAATTGAACTCGTTATGTGGCGCTGCGGGAATCGGGTTATAGAAATTTTTTATGTCAGATGTGTAGCCATCAGCATTATCGACATATTCTGTGCGAAAATAATGTGATGTCATCATGAACGCTTCTTGAGCCACAACAGATGGCAGTGAGGAGTTTCTTGCTAACTTATTTGGTAATATCTAATTAGGCCCTACGTCTTAATTAGTTACTTTTATGATAAAAAGTAGCATATTTTTATCATCCGGCTATGACAGGAGAGTTGAACGTTCGGGCAGGACAACGTCTGCAGGGTCCGCTAATATATATATATATATATATATATATATATATATATATATATATCCATCCATAGTAATTCTGCCCGAGGGCAGGTCCACACTGCAATCATTGCATTTTCATGCTATGCTTGCAGCTTTACTAGGGAATTGTAGGTGTGGTAGCTTCCTGTTGCTTTCCACACCGGTGAAGGATGATGGTGATGATGATGATAATGATAAGGATGATGATGATGGCCATATGATTTCGGGGACCGTTTGGGCCTTAAAGTTTTCCTGACATTTGTCTTACAGGTGAGGAAAAACCCCGATAAAAACCTCACCCAGAAAAACTGCCCCGACCGGGGATCGAACCCGGGCCCGCTGCGTGACAAGGCAGCACGCTACCTCGAGACCACAGCGGTGGACATATATATATATCCATCCATAGTAATTCTGCCCGAAGGCAGGTCTTTCACTGCAATCATAACATTTTCATGCTATGCTTTGCAGCTTTACTAGGGAATTTTAGGTGTGGTAGCTTCCCGTTGCTTTCCACACCGGTGAAGGATGGTTGTGATGATGATGATGATGATGATAATGATAAGGATGATGGTGATTATGATGGCCATATGATTTCGGGGACCGTTTGGGCCTTAAAGTTTTCCTGATATATATATATATATATATATATATATACCAAAATATCTTCACATTTCAAACTAATGTTTGTCGTACAAAGTAATAGAAAACATATGTTTTTTATATTGAGAGCACCAGGTTGACATTTCGACATTTTTTGTTCTTTCCTGCCATGGGCGTAATTATAACCCATTTCTGAGGTTGGGGCGTCTGGAAGGCGGGATTACGCTGATATGATGATGACTGTGGTGCGCCAGGAGAGTCCTTAATCCTAAATATAATCTAAAGCTAATATGAATGATGATGATAATGATCTGCTATGGGCAAGACATGTGGCACGAATAGGAAATGAAAGAGGTGCATGGAAGCTTCTTGTAGGAAAACCAGAGGGAAAACGCACAGTTGGTAGACCAAGAATGAGGTGAGAAAGTAATATTAACCAATGAATTGAGGGAAGTAGATTATACAGGGGTTGATTGGAAAACATTAGCTCAGGATAGGGATGTATGGATAGCTTATGTTCGCGAAGCCACGAGCCTACGGGTTCGATCGTGCCAGTGAGTTAGTTAATGATGGCCATATGTTGTTCGTGGACCGATTGGGCCTTAATGTTTCCTGACATGTGTCTTACAGGTGAGGAAAAACCCCGAAAAACCTCACCCAGGAAACTTGTCCCGACCGAGAATAGAACTCGGGCCCGCTGCGTGACAGGGCAGCGCGCTACCTCGAAACCACAGCGGTGGACGTGATAGGAATCGTTGCGTTTATGGTTGAGTATTGGTAATTTTATGTATTGATCCTGCACGCCGTAGCGTAGTGATTAAGGCACTGAGCTACAAGCCGGAGGGTCGAGGGTTCAAGTCCCGTTGGGGTCAGGATTTTTAAACTGACCCAAACCCTCTGGCGGCACTATGGCCCTGGGGTCGACTCAGCCTCTAACGGAAATGAGTACCAGACGCTTGTTCTGGGGGTAAAGGCGGCCGTCACGCAGGGCTGACAACCCGGCTGACATAAAGTGCCGATTGTCTAGAAAAAAAAGTGGGAGCCTTAACCTCCCACTACCCGAAGGGCCTCCGGGTCTGTTGTGGGATCACTTTACTTAGGGGGCACGCCGTAGCGTAGTGGTTAAGGCACTGAGCTACAAGCCGGAGAGTCGAGGGTTCAAGTCCCGTTGGGGTCAGGATTTTTAAACTGACCCAAACCCTCTGGCGGCACTATGGCCCTGGGGTCAACTCAGCCTCTAACGGAAATGAGTACCAGACGCTTGTTCTGGGGGTAAAGGCGGCCGTCACGCAGGGCTGACAACCCGGCTGACATAAAGTGCCGATTGTCTAGAAAAGTAGGAGCCTTAACCTCCTACTACCCCAAGGGCCTCCGGGCCTGTCGTTGGATCACTTTACTTTACTGATCCTCCATTCGTCCTGATCAGGTCATGGTCGCTCCCCTAGTAGGAGTTTATTAACCAGACTAATTTAGTTACGCTTATATCCCTACATATGTCAGTGAGTTACTACATCGCCTCAGGGAGACTCTAGTAGAAATATAATGCATTATTTGGATGTTGAAGAGCTATTACATTTGCACAGAGGCATTGTGTATGTTTGAGGTTTTTATACGAGCTCGAAAATCTTAAGATCGGGACCCACGGTATAAGTCTCACCGGAGGACTTGTCCCTTGGATTTTTCCATTATAAAAATCCATCGACGTAGGCCGGGTTTGAATCCAGTGGCAAGAAATATAACCACTAAGGTCGACATGGTTTAGTATACAGTACTCAAAATAACTGCCGATCAGCTGCATGTTTTTATGTAAGAAACTCATGATCATCCAAACTTAATTTTTTTTTGCCTGATTTTATTTTAAATATTTATTTATTTTTCAAATAATATTTGAATATATTTGGTTTCGTCAGTTTGGTATAGAAATAGCCTACATTGTGTAATGGAAATGGACACTTAATGATAAATGAGGGAAATTTTGAAGAAGTAGCTGAATTCAAATACCTCGGAACAATAATTACAAATAGGAATGAGATACGCAAAGAAATTAAACATAGACTCAATTCTCGAAAATTCGTGCTATTATGTATTACAGGGACTCCTGTCATCCCAACTTCTCTAAAAAAATTAAACTGAAAATATATAAATTGTTATTCTTTCAGTTATATTATATGAATGGGAAACATAGACTCTTACTTTAAGCAAGGAGAAAATATTATGAGCAATTGAGAATAAAATTCTTAGGAACGTTTTTGGACCAAAGTGAGACGAATGGAGAATACTACACAACATTTAGCTACATGATTTTTTATAAAGTAAAAGTAAAGTGATCCCACAACAGACCCGGAGGCCCTTGGGGTAGTAGGAGGTTAAGGTTCCCACTTTTTCTAGACACTCGGCACTTTATGTCAGCCGGGTTGTCAGCCCTGCGTGACGGCCGCCTTTACCCCCAGAACAAGCGTCTGGTACTCATTTCCGTTAGAGGCTGAGTCGACCCCAGGGCCATAGTGCCACCAGAGGGTTTGGGTCAGTTTAAAAATCCTGACCCCAACGGGACCTTAACCACTACGCTACGGCGTGTCCCCCATGATTTTTTTTATAGGAAATCAAATATAATAAGAACAATTACGTCTCGTAGATGCGATAGCTAGGACTCGTGGTACGAGTGAGGAATGAAAGAGGGGCTTTGGAACTTCTTGTAGGAAAACCAGAGGGAAAACGCCCAGTTGGTAGACCAAGAATGATTTGGGAGAATAAAATTAACCATGATTTGGGGGGGAAGTAGATTATACTGGAGATGATTGGAACACATTAGCTCAGGATAGGGATGTATGGAACCTTATGTCCGCTTGGTCATGATCCTATGGGTGCGATAGTACCAGTGAGTTAGTTAGTCAATTTGGTAGTCAGTTGTCTCCCTTGGAAATCATAAATCGATTTTGATAGATTAGGGCCTGCTAGCAAACATTAATAAAACAGCAGTCACTTTCTGACTTATATACTAGGTACTGTAGTATCACGAATCATAAAGTGAAGAAAAATATATAAACTAATAAATGATTAATGAAAAGTTATGTAATGGCCGACGTTTTTAAGAGCTGCTTTAAAAAATATCACAGTTTTGAACATTTCGATTTACACGAGGCTATCGAGAGAACACTTATTATTAAATTAATTTTATGAACTGCTAGCTGATTACCCGGTGTTGCCCGGGAATCTACTTTTTCCGACATTTTTAATCAATTATTTTATGTAAAGTTTGATTTCGATGAAACAAAAATTGGGGCCGTTAGAGCGTTAATAGACTTTGGCATTGCGAGCGATGTCCCGCTGCCTCTTATGATAGAGAATCCGGCGTTGCCCGGGAATATACTTATCCTCATCTTCTGGGCAGCAATGAGCTGAAAGTAAAAAATTGTTATTGTGAGTTATCCGTAAAGACAGACATATTCTGTTGCGGACATTTTTGTAGAATTTTTTGAGATTCAATTCTTTGTACATTAATTTGGCGTATTTGTTATCGTTTAGGGTGCGTAAGTCATTTAAGCGTCCAAAAAAGACTTTTATAGTACACCGATACACTTTTTTAATTTTTTTAAAGCTGCGGCCCTATAGTACGTACGGTGATGTGTTATGTACGTAAATTGTTGTAGAAAATTTCTCTAAATGATGGTGCAAAATGCTTAAAATTGTTCAGGTATTTTTTTATTTCATATAGGACAGACGAGACTCGCACTCATGTTTATATATACATATTACAGATAATATGAATTTGTTATAGGGTGACCAAATTGAGATGATGCTTGGCAGTTTCATGGTGCTCTCAACGATGGCTGCGGCTGCCCTGGGAAACACAATTTCTGATGTAATGGGAATAGGTTCAGCATGGTATGTGGAAAGACTTGCAATAAGAATAGGGATGCAACCTCCCAAACTCTCTCCTATACAACTGGACATGCCATCTTCTCGCCGAGCTGCAAATATGGTAAGTTCAGTCCTGTATTTTATTTGCAAAATTCAATAATTTAAGTTGTCTGTAACCCTACATTGGACTTCAGTATATGCTTGCAGGTTTACTAGGGAATTGTAGGTATGGTAGCTTCCCGTTACTTTCCACACCGGTGAATGATGACGATGATGATGACGATAATGATAAGGATGATGATGATGATGATGGCTATATGATTTCGGGGACTGTTTGGGCCTTAAAGTTTTCCTGACATTTGTCTTACAGGTGAGGAAAAACCCCGATAAAAAACTCACCCAGAAAAACTGCCCCGACCGGCGATTGAACCCGGGCCCGCTGCGTGACAAGGCAGCACGCTACCTCGAGACACAGCGGTGGACTATTTAACTATTATTTTAAAATATTTATATATTTAATGTAAACGGCGATGTTTGAAAACAAATGAGATACGATTGGTACGCTTCACTTGCTTCTTCTGTTCATCACTGAAACCAGATTATAATATTATTTACTGTCAAAGGATCGCGATGTTGTAAGAATGCACCCTAGTGGAGACATTTATAACCAATGTTATAGGTATTAATTAATTTGATGTCCTAGATGAAAATATGTCAATTATATTTTTCTGCAACGTCATTTCCTGGAAAATAATTCGTTTAAGAAAAGGCAAACAGTGTTTTTTTTGTGGTATAATCAATTGTTACAAATGTTTTTATCTATCGCATGCGGTTTCTGCTGACATTCATGCACTAGATATACAATCTGGTAGCCGTATTTCTTGGAGGGCCAGTCACTGCAAAACAATGCTATTACCTATTCAGAATGTTAAAAAGGAGGTGCTTTCTTTATTATGATAAACTTTAGTTGGTAAATGTTAGGCGAAACACGACTGAGATTGGTTGTAAATAAAAAATCATTGAAATGTGATTAGTCATTGACTCCCATTTGGGGCATGAGTTAAACAGTCATAAAAACTGAACATAACTGCAGTTGTACTGTGAGATAAAGGGGCGAGGAGCTGCAACCTTTCAAATAATTAATGTTTCTCAAACTACTTGTTATGTAGATTAAGAAAAAATGCCGACTACCTCATAATTAGAACTCTCTATACAAATAAATGTGTCAATTTATTCAAGGACTCTGGTAGTAATTCCTATATTATTAAAGGATTTCATGTACAATTCAATGTTTCTCAAGTTTAAAATGGAATAAACATTAGTATATACTCCAAAAAAATTGTACTTTCAATGGTATAATACCAAGTGATAGATTTTTAAATTAAATTTAATGAAAAATGTTAACTGATGGGCTATTTTAAAAATGTATCTTGAACTTAAGGTACACTTTATTCAAATTCGCTGATTTCTTTCTTAATTTGTCATGTAATATCTTTTAAAAATTCTGAAAACCTAAATTTATTAAAGTATTTCACTATTACGTTATATACAACATGAAAAATATAATATTCCCATTGAAAAAAAAATGTTGAACGGATTCTTAATCGGAGTAAAGAATTTTTATATTGTACCTAGAGTGGAATTTAAAAAATATAAAATTTAGTATGACATAAATAAACAAATTAAAGAAGTGTATGAACATTTTGAAGTAAAGTGCATTGATTTGTCATTTGAAGATAAACAATTAATGTTTGTTTGTTTGTTTGTTTGTTCGTTCGTATTTTATGCGCGGCCAGACCGTTCGTCCTATTTTGATGGGGCTTTTTGCAAAATGTTCAGGATATTCCTGGGATGAACATAAGCTATAAGACAGTTGTGATATTCAACCCCTTCACCCCTAAAAATCACTCTTTGTTGTGAAAAACGTGAAATAAAGTCCCTATTTTGACGCTTAAATGGCTTACGCTGCCTAAACCATAACAAATACACCAAATTAATGTACACAGAATTGAATATCTCAAAAAACTCTGCCATAATCAGGTGCTCATGGTGTTCGCAAAAACTTTGTTACAACCATTTCATCGAAGACCCTCATTATCACCATTGATGTTATGGTAAATCATAGTTTGTTTTCGTTACTCCAGCACACGAACCGATTCAGAATTTCGAGTAACAAAAAGTATACAGTGCTCTGCTATCTGTATAAAGTAATACAAATAGTTATTGGTGTTAACAAGGAGGGAAACTAATGGTTACGTTCTTCGACCCGCTAGCTGCACTTGTGCTTGAAACCAGCTGCATTGAGCAACCGTGCCGTTACGAACCGGTCAATGACACGATTGAAATTTAATGACAAATAACACGAGTTTTATTAAATTTGCAGCAAAATGACTAACTTCATCATGTTTAATGTGAATCAATTAACATATCCTCCAATTTTTGTTACAATCCAAATGGTCCAACGTAAGTACTTTCCTTGTAAGTTTAGGTTAACGGGGACTCAAGGGGCATACGGCGCCGTCCGTCGGGCCTGCAACTGTAAGATCACCATAAGTTTTAAGTCTATTTCGAGCCGTGTTTTGAAATGGATATATAATAATATGTAGAAAGTTACTAAATTAGTTATTAGCATTTTATGAAGTATATTCATTTATTAATTGCTAGCTAATACCCGGCGTGCGCTGTTACTCCTAAATAAAAATGTTAATGTGTTTTTACCACCAGCTGTGCGCTGTTACACTTGCCCGGGAATCTGCTTATCCCGTTCGTCTTGTCATTGTTGTGAGTTATCCGTAGAAGATAAACATATGTTGTCCCGGACTTTTTTGTAGAGTTTTTTGAGATGTTCAATCCTGTATACATTAATGTGGTGTATTTGTTATGGTTTAGGCAGCGCAAACCATATAAGCGTCAAAATAGGGACTTCATTTCACGTTTTTCACTACAAAGGGTGATTTTTTAGGGGTGAAGGGCTTGGGTATTATAACTCTCTTATAGCCTATATTCACTCTCAGAATCTCCTGAACATTTTTCAAAAAGCCCCATCTCAATCGGATGAACGGTATGGCAGAGCATGCTTGCCCGGAAATCTACTTATACCGATCTTCTTGGCATCAATGAAAGACAAAAATGGTTATTGTGAGTTATCCGTAAAATATAAACATATGCTGTCGCAGACTTTTTTGTAGAGTTTTTTTTTCCAGATATTCAATTCTGTGTACATTAATTTGGTGTATTTATTATGGTTTAGGCAGCGTAAGCCATTTAAGCTTCAAAATGGGGACTTTATTTCACTTTTTCACTACAAAGGGTGATTTTTAGGGGTGAATGGGTTGAATATCACAACTCTCTTATAGCCTATGTTCATCCCGGGAATCCCCTGAACATTTTGCAAAAAACCCCATCACAATCGGATCAACGGTATGGCCGCGCATAGAATACGAACACACAAACCAACAAACAAACATTGATTTTTATATATTAGATTGATGAAAGTTGTCAGCATTTTTTAAAAATATTACAATATATAATACTATATACTAATCCATTTTCTGCCCATTTTATAAGACTGTAAAGTACTGAAATTAGGTATGATATAAAATAATGCATTTTGTGTGCAGTTCATTGAAACTTCTTTTAGCTCTACACACTAGTCTTGTTGATAAAGGGAATTTATGGTTTATGTTTCTAGGGCAGAGCTCTGGGTGTAACACTCGGATGTCTGCTTGGAATGACTCCACTCCTGTTCCTTGGAAAAAGTAAGGACGAAAAACATGAAGAGGAGCCTACATGAATGCGAAGATAAAACTGTATTCAGTAGATTACTAATAGTATTTCTTCTAATTCTAACTTCGAAAAAATCGAGAATATGTACTTATAGGAATGAGATGAGTCTATATTTCTCTTTAAAGAATTAAAGGCAGTGATAAAATATAGGGCATTCTGGTGTGTGAATTAAATAACCACTTTATATTAACATTATCTGTATCTACTATTTATAACTTTGTAGGATTTCTTGAATCTAATTTCTTGTAAAAAGTGAATGTTTTCTCTATTTTAAAAATAATCTTTGCTTTACTTCTTTGTATAAATTTACACTCCAAACATATACATGTATGTCATTGTCTATAAATTAAGTTATTCTTTAAAAATACGTATTAGTTGAAAATATAATATAAATATTTTAAAATGTTTTAATTTTTTATGATATTAAGAGATTTTGAAATATATGCTAGAAGTTATTGTTTATCATTTTTAAAGGAAAATTGCTTAAAAGTTAAATTTTTATTTTCTGTAGAGGTTAAAGGAAATATTCTTAGATTCAGAGAAAGTCATATGTTGAGATGAAATTAATGCCTTTGTGATTTGCTACCCCTTCAAAGTGCATCTTATCCAATATAACAATTATTAAATATATAATTGATACTCTATTAATTAAATTATTGTCAAATAAGCTTATCTTTAAATCTATTCATATCTTAATAAAGATTAAAGTCTATCTGAATTTAAAATAAGGAAAGCAATTTAAAATGTTATAAAGTATACATGTAAATATTGTACAAGTATTATGATCAGCATTGTTACATATTTTCTTGTCAATATTTTGAGTAAATTCAACGTTTGCAAATTGAAACGTGGCATCTTAATAATTTATTTTTATTTCTAAAATTAAAAATAATTTTAAAAAATTCTCTTTAAAAGTAAATAACATTACTTTTAATTAATATTTGTCGTTCAGTGTGTTCATTTTCTTTAATCAGATTGTTAATTAAATATTGAAAATATTACCTTACCTCATATTTTGTGGGGGCACACCTTAGCATAGTGGTTAAGACACTGCACTACAAGCCGTAAGGTCGAGGTTCGAGTCCCGGTGGGATCAGGATTTTTAAACTGATCCAAACCTTCTGGCGGCACTATGACCCTGGGGTAGACTCAGCCTCTAATGCAAATGAGTACCAGACGCTTGTTCTGGGGGTAAAGGTGGCCGTCACGCAGGGCTGACAACCCGGCTGACATCAAGTGCCAGAAAAAGTGGCAGCCTTAACCACCTATTACCCCAAGGGCCTCCAGAGGCCTGTAGTGGGATCACTTTACCTTTTACCATATTTTGTCTTCTTTTTTAGACCAGTTCGGAATAATTATTCCATCTTCAGTATTTTCACAACTGTTGTTCTGTCGTGGTGATGCATTGCTTCCTCCTCCATCTGTTGGTTGATCGATGAACCTCCAAATCAAATCACATTCCCGGGAAATTCAAAATTCATTAATTTCTTCTTCTTATATTTTTGAATTTTGATTTCCCCCCCCCCAAACAGAGCACTCTTTATGTTTTTTTTGTTTTATTAATTTAGCCTTTCTTTCAATTTGATGTTTTGTCTGACCAGGTGCGAGCGGCTACTGCATATTTTTCTACTTCCCCATTTTTAACAATCCTAAGAAGTTACTTCACTCTGATTTTCAAACTTCTTTTTGTTTTCCCTATGTACTGAGGATGGAACATAATTAGGTTCCAAAACCGGTCTAATAAGTAGAAGGATATGAGGTGAGGTGATACAAAATTTGTTAAATAAATAATAATAAATTCAATAAACCAGTATTCTTATGTTTCTTAGATATGAAGAAAGCTTTTGATAGAGTACAGCTTGAAGATGATGTACATATCTTGAGAGAGAATGAAATTCCTAATGAACTGACTAAAGCAATAATATCAATTAGCACACTGCAAAACAGTAATCAAAGTAAAAGAACAGCAAATTGAAGAAATAACGCTCACAAAGGGCATCAGGCAAGGTGACTCTTTAAGTCCATTCTTATTTAATATTATAATGGATAAAATTATTGAAAACATACCACCATGTTTGGGTTATAAAATGGGAAACACTAGATTTCACTTAATATGTTACACAGATGATGTTGTTCTCCTATCAGAATCTGAAGATAATTTACAAAGATCTTTACATCAATTTAATATAAATACCAGAAAATACAATATGGAAATTAACATGAATAAGACAAAATGCTTAACAATATCAAAAGAACCAGTAAGATGCAAATTAGAAGTGGAAAGTAAAATTATAGAACAAGTATCAGCATTTAATTATTTAGGTGTATTAATAACAAACACTAAATATTTAATAAAAGAAGTAAAGAAACAAGCTGATAAAGTAATACAAATATAAGGATATATTAAATATTTAATTTGGCACAACAAACATATGTCAATAGAAAGCAAAACGGTAGTTCGACCAGTTATCGTACATGGAGCAGAAACTAGGGCTGATACAACAAAAACTAAACAAATAATAAGCACATGTGAAATGAAAATCTTAAGAACTATTCAGGGGAAAACATTATTTGATAAAATACACAACACAGAAATTAGAGACAAATGTCATATTCAAGACATAACCAAATTTATTATAGATAGACGAAAACATTGGAAGGGTATATAGAAAGAATGGAAGAAAACCGGCTTGCAAAAAGAGCTAAAGAAGATATAGACCAATGGATGGGAGAAGAACAAGAGGGAGACCAGCCAAGAGATGGATAGACAGTGAATACACATCCAATACGTCTTCCTCCGAGGAATGATTTTGGAAATAAACATGATGAAAATCCTACAAATTAAGTTTAAGAAGAAGAAGAAGAAATTTATACCTCATAATGCTAATTCCTAAAAAGTTGATAGAGTATAGTTTTGTGACATCCCTCCCTTGTAGTCAGCCTATTGTCAATCAATATCCAAAATGGAAGCAAGGAACTGAATTGTGATTGGGGTTGAGGATTTCCCCAAACAGCTTCTCTTGTCTTCACATACACTTTCACCCATCCTAGCACTGTGCAATAAGGCCACATGCTTCACTTAGTTCCTGTACTTAGATCTTGTGTACCATGACATCTCATACAAGTTCAATTTTGATTCATAAACATAGCTCCAGTTTCAAAATCATGTTATTTTGAGAACTTCCACTGCAGCATGCCACTGAATAATGAATAACTTTTGCCATTAACTGAAAAATCTCATTAACATTATATTCTCTGCTCCACAAAGCCCTGTAACTGTGACAAGACTCCTTTGTGCTGACAGTTTTGCCATTACTTTTTATCCAACCCTTGTAAATGTTAACTAAATAGCATACCATCTGCATCTGCATATGTGTATTCTTTTTCATCCACTGCACTTGTTCTTTGGGTTAATCCATTGATCGCAGATTAGTTGGACCTGTGTACCCTGGAATCAGAGACAAGCATGTTAACAACTAGTCCAGGAGGATTGACCAATGAATATTACCTAACAAATTTTATTTGAAGAGGAAAATGTACACCTGAATCGGGATTTGAACCCGATGTCTCTGGTTATGTATTCTATTTACTTATATTTCCCCATAGAAAAACATAGAATCGAAATGAAGGCCAAATTACTGAAATAGTTATATGAATGTAAGGAACTCACAATTTGGGAGAAATTTTACATCCACAAGAATAAAGAGAAAATAATGAATTTTGAAGTTCCAGGGGGATAAGAAAAAAAAATTGATTTGAAAGTTCATCGGTCAGCCAACAAAAGGAGCAGAAATCAACCTACAGGATCACCAACTGCCGATTCAACAATTAGAAAGAATTGATAATGACACAATGTTGAACCGTGGTATTCAAGAAATCTACAAATATGAGGTGAGTCATGAATATTCTAACTCATTTTAATTATACAAACATAATATTCTCTTATTGAATCAGCTTTGAATTTATTCACGCTTTAACCCGATACTCGGGTAAACTGTAAAAAAGGGGGGGGGGAAACTTCATCATGCAATAGACCTTGAAGACCCTTGACCTACCATTTGGATGCTGGTCTCATTCCATATGTGCCATTTACAGAGGTGGAAAATGGGTTCCCCAAGCCATTATAACTGGTTTTCTCAACTTACTACTTATTGTAGCCACCCAAATTCCCCGTGATACTGGGTGGACACTGGTCTCATACCGGCTAAATTTCCTGTGAAATTAATCTTCCCCAGGGAGACTCAAACCAGTGTATGTCCTGTAGCTGCTCAGTGATACCTTACACCATTCGGCTACAGTGTGTTACATAAACTTTAAATGTATGAATTAGAAAAAACACAAAGTTAATATTCCAGATTTCCTCATCTGGTACTGTTGAGAAAATTAGTTTGAAAGCTATATTGGTGAAAATATTTGAATGCCAGATGAGAGTGTAAACTCCACAACTAATAATTTTGTATTTAGTATCTCACTGTTGTATTTCCTATTGTTTTTATTTAATACAATAATTTTTTTGAGAAAATTCTTAATTCGTTCTAGTAAATATAAATTCAAAATGCATTCTTGTAATATTTAATTTTTTACTAATCATCCATTGAGTGCTAAAACTTCATTTTCATACATTGTAATTACTAGGGCTAAAATTTTTATGACCTAAAAATGGGGGGGGGGAAAGTATGCAGTTATGACCTATAATTTACAAAAAAATATGCACAGTAACATAAAAATGTGACCAATGATATTATAATTATGTAATAATTTCAGTTGTAAACTCAATTAGTAAGTCAGTTTATGACAATTAACCATTTATTTAAGAATAAAATGTAAATGAGAAGCAAACTATAGTATGGAATTTGATACTGTAGCAGGACATGTGGCACTAATGGGGAATGAGAGACTTGCACAGAAGCTTCTTGTAGGAAAACCAGAGGGAAAACGTCCAGTTGCTAGACCAAGAATGAGGTGGGACAATAACATTAACTATGATTTGAGGGAAGTAGATTATACAGGGGATGATTGGAAAACATTAGCTTAGGAGAGGGATGTATGGAGAGCTTATGTCCGCTCAGCCATGAATCTACGGGTTTGATAGTGCCAGTGAATGAGTGAGTTAGTTAGTTAGAGTTAGCATGTTTTTCATTTTATTAAAGGCTATCTACTTGTCACTAGACAATACATAAATATTTTCTCATGTTTATACGTAAGGTAAAAGTCCATACTGTGCATTGAAACAAAGTAAGAGAGGAAGATAGATTTCTACAAGAAACAATTCTGAGAAATTTAACAACTCAAATCAACATGGAAGAAAGAAATTTTATGATAAAAGTTCTTTAATTCATAAAAAGAGTGAAAATATGACCAATAAATTGTTATAATATGCTCTCTCATATGCAAATGGACAAATATGCATAAATATGACTTATCAATATCATAAAAATTGTCCACCGCTGTGGTCTCGAGGTAGATTGCTGCCTTGTCACACAGCTGGTTCGGGTTCGATTCCCGGTCGGGACAAGATCCTGGGTGAGGTTTTTTTTTCGGAGTTTTTCCTCACCTGTAAGACAAATGTCAGGAAGCTTAGGGCCCAACGGTTCCTGAAAATCATCTGACGATCATTATCCATATCATTATCATCATCATCCTTCACCTGTATGGAAAGCAACGGGAAGTTATCGCACTTATAATTTCCTAGTAAAGCTGCAAAGCAAAGCATGAAAATGCTATGATTGCAGTGAAAGACCTGCCCTCGGGCAAAATTATTATGGATGGATCATAAAAATCCTAGCCCTAGTAGTTACAATGTTTTTTGTACTTTTTAATAACTTGGATGATTTGCAGTAACCCTGTGCATTCTGATGATTTATAAAAAAATAATCATAATGAATCTGTATATAACACTTCATTCACTTAACAAAAAATATTAAATATTATAGGATATATAGACTAACAATTTTATTCTGCATTATATTCATATCTATTATAAATGTTAAACTTTCCAAGAATAAAGTGAATTTCCAATGGTATAATTTCAATTCTAAAACTGTAAACAAATTAAGAATTGTAGGAAAAATATGGATGAAGGAGAAATGTGGAAATTAGTAGAAAATACAGGAAATTTGGGAACTCTATTTTTTGTGTATTAAGTAATTGTATTCATGTTATATTTATTGCATTCAAAGGTGCTACTTTGTACTTACATGCAGTAATGTGTATGTTGTCTTTTCTTCATTGCAAATTTTTCTTAGGTTTAATTATTAAATATTTATCTACGTACACAATGATATCTTCAAAGTTCTACAGAACCGCAGTGCACATGTGCGAATGCTTAATCCAACTTCCACAGTGAAATCGGTGTTACCAGCATTCACAATTTAATTCCTCGCCATATTTTAAGAAATTAACATAATTTTGTTAGGTTAGTGTTAGTGTACATCAGATTAGTGTACACTTCATTAAATAAATATCCATGTAATTTATTTTGTTAAGTTAAGAAGGAAAAAGTTAGTGTACATCCGTTTCTAATAAATGTTTGAAAATTTATTGCTTTCACTTAGCATCAACTCAATAAATGTTGCACATACACACTGTTATCCTGTAGGACTTGGAAAATGTATGGTGGAAATCAAACTAAAGTTTTTCTCATACTTGTTCCTAAAGATTAAGCCATGTGTTAAGATGCAACATATATATAAAACCATTCAACATATTTTTTGAAACAAGATACAAATAATAAACAGTTGTCATTTATGAGGCAGTATGCATATTCTGATTCAAATTTGATTTATTAACTCATGGCATCACTTCTTATTAATTTACATAGTAGATTTCTGGAATCTTAAGTAGTTTCTTCTGGTGGACCTTTTCTGAGAGTCAAAGGTCTGGAGCACAACAAGTTTGCTGAAATGTCAGGTACTAACAATGGGGCATGTTGCAACCTGGCCAATGCAAGAAATTGTGTGAATATAATTTCCAGAAGCTTAAGAATGGAGGAAACAACTACTATAATAGTTTACCTACTATTATAATTAATTTAATCCTATCCATCTGGCATTTTAGAATGTTGCTAAATAGCACATGCTGTTTATTATTTTCAACTACATCAAGGCCTTCTGGCCTATTTTGTCTCAAAGTATTTGTTTATGCCATGTTTTCAAAGATTGGCCTATATTCCTATTTGCTTTTTATTCAATTATAGCCTAGTTATTGTTGTAAGACAATAATTGTTTTACTTCCTTTCATAAATTGGAGCTACATGCATATATTACAGTATATTTTTATTATATACCATTTCTGATACACAGTGATTATAATGATAATCTCACAACTTTGTTGACCACATCATGGGGAGTTCATAACTGAAGAAAAGAAAGCAAATACTTTCTTATGCAATTCAAGTTTCATATGACCTTCCAATAATCTATCAATAAAACTTTGTGTTTTGGAATGTCTGTTCCCACCCCTAATTTCATATTTTAGTTCATTGTTATTTCCATTGATTGTTATTTTGTTGCTGCAATTTTTATTCAGAAATTGATACAAGAACTTTTTAGTAACATTTTATAACATCATATAACTTTTTTAAAATTAGAATAACATTGCAATGGTTTATATTTTTATTAGAGACAGTGTCACTTTGAGGCATTCAATGCATGAAAGATGAGAATATTACAATTCTTTAATTTTTGTATAAACTAATTTTGTAGTTGCATTTTTGAGACATTTTTATCTGTTGAATATGAGATTTTTATGAAAAAGATACATTTTTATTAATTAGTTTTAATGAGTCATTATGGCTTACCTGAAGTGAAATATAATATGTCAAAATAATATAATAGTAAAAGTTCAATATACTCGTATGTTATTATTTAATAAGCTGAAAAAAAAAACTTGCAGAATAATATTATATTTTAAGAAAGTCTGTCATTCTGATAGTATTATTGTTGCAATATCTTCACTAACAATCAGCATATCAAAGTAATGCCAACAATGACAGTGGTTTCATGGTTTAAATTCTTCTTCTTCTTCTTCTTCCTTTCATGTGATAGACCTAGTGGTCTGTTATGGTCTCAATCCAACGTTTGAGGAGTCTGCCTGAAGATCTCTTGCCTGGTGGCTGGTAATTTAAAATTTGACGTGGTATTCTTGTTCTGCTCATTCTTCTTATGTGAGATTTCCAGTTGTTTCTGTATTTTTGTACATATTCCATGACTGATTCTGTTTGTAATTCTTTGAAAATGTCAGAATTACTTTTATGGCCTCTTCTTGAGTAACCTGCAGTACGTCTCATAAATTTCAAAACATAAATTGCAAAAGATAGTGAAGTGCATTCTATATAACCTCTATCTAAATCCCAACCCCACCTGCTAGTGGTGCAACCTGCCTAAAACAAACGGGGCACTGCGGACCGAGTCACGGCGGTATAAGCATTCCATCAAGATACAGAGTAAATGCTGTATCATAATCGCATCTGCCCGGAGGTCTAAGGTGGCAACCCCACCACTGGACTTGCTGGCTTCAGGCCAGTAACCTGTTGTGAGGACTTACCTTACTAAAAAGTCTGAAAGAAGATGTAAAAGGACTGCTCTAAATGATGGTTTAAATTTATCAGAAATTATGTGGTTTATATATCTTAGAGTTAGGTTGTTTCATAATTGACAGTAAATAAGAAATAGCTTTTGCAATGTTTTTGATGTTAGTTATACAATTATTTCATATAAAATAAGTACATTTTATCTAATTAAATTAACAACATTGCTTACCGTTCATCTGAAAAGTCCACTTGTTGACCAATGTTACCATTAAATGACTTACACTATAGCCTACTGAAATACTATTTACCATTTTACTTTTAATCCATAAGTCATAATATATTACATAGTTCCTCACATTACAACAACACTCTCCCATTCTTTCTTCTAACTTTTGATTTTGGACACACCAATACCATTTCAATGGAATTTAGATTAAAATGGTATGGAACAGCATCTCATTGCCAAAATCATTTGCAATTTTGTCAAAAATAACCTCTCTTTAGATGTTTCTTATTTTATCATTTAATGTAATAGATATTGTTAGATATCTCATTACACTCTACTTCAACTATTTCAATTATGAGCCCTATATAGTGTTTTGGATTTCATCATTTAGTCAAATCTCAGATTGCTTTGTAGCAGTGGCCTAAATATATCATTGTTGGACTCAAATTTCCAACAAGTGTTGCACATTTTAACACCCATTCTAATCTCACTTTAATTTCACGGATTACATTTTTAAATATTAACTATCGCTTAAAGCCTATTTTAAACATTTTCAAATTTTTTAATGTATTTTTCCATTTCTTATATTTTAATGGAATATTGAACTGTACACATCAGTTTGATGTTGCATCCATATTGTTTTTCCAGCCATTTTATTTCTTTGTTTGAATGCAGCCAACATATTTCAGAATTTCAGAAGTTACTTTTACAGTCAATACTAATAAAATTCATTGTTAAAACCATTGAGGTGGAGAGTCATAGTCCCAGACTAAACAACCCACTATACGATATCGTCAGGAAGAAGCTTTAGTCACGACAACACCACATTAGGACCAGCAGCATCAACCATCATACTGGATGTTGTAGCGAAGAGGGACCTGCTGAAGATGGAACGGATGTTCTGAAAGACCTACAGGCATAAAGAATACATACTTTATAAGTTGAGGACGACGGATCTTACCTAAGAAGGTATATTTTAACTTATTTTATTTTATTACTTTTACAGTACCTTTTTTCGGCATTGCATTACATGTCATTCTATTACATACTTTTACAGATTAGAGTACTTATATTGCATTAAGTTAGCTTTTAGGTTATTTTAGGCCTAAAATACTTTGTTTTAAATTATACAAACATTGTTGTGTATGTTGGCAGCATTGTGTGATTAAAAATTTTTCCATTTTCATTTGCTGGCGCATGCGGGTGGGTCTGTCTCAGACTTAGAATACTTTTAGTGACGCTTGATGGAAACTTTATCCCATTGTCGTGAAATCCACGGCTTGCTAGTGATTAACAAAGATATTGCAGCAATAATAATTTGTTTCAATTCAACCATTAATACAAATGTTTGTAAAGAAAATATTTTATTGTTTTATTTTATTTTTTGTAAATATTATTCCTATATTTATATAACTGTATAGTTTATACAATAATTTATTGAAGATTTTTCTGTTGCTGTTAATAAAGATAGTATAGAATGTCATTAAGGCCATACAACGGGTCATTTGAAGAATGCTGGTTTCATTAGACAATGTTCAGAGCTATTTATATGTGTTGCCCTGAAAGCTGTCTTCAAACGTTGCCTTTGCAAGTGGCCCTAAAAATTTAAATTTGCTGTTTCAAAAATACCATAAAATAAAATATATTGTTTATTAATTTCATTTAACATATTACATCGATAAAATTCAATAAGAATTGAGTTGATATATATAAAATTTGTGGGCATTTATTGCAATCTTAACGGATTGAAAAAAATAAAATAAATATGACGTAATTATGTTTTGTAATGTAATATTGCACAATTAATAACTGTAAAAATACACCAATACTAATTTAAATGTTAGTAAGTTTATGTGAAATGCAAAGCAATATTCCCCACACCAGAAGTCAGTAGGGATGTGTTAGGGTCCAAACAAGTCGAAATAAATTATTTGTTAGCTTTGTAGCTTTCTTGTATTATGTACAAATGAAATTAAAAAAATATATTGTATGTTAAATGAATCTAATGTTTTTTTAAACATGTATTTCTCCTGAACTTATGTTAATCTTTTTCAGCATTTTAATGGTTTTGAATTAATTGGGCATTTAGGGAAACAATTTACTAGCCTAAAGCTTACTTTCATTAACACTATGTATTAAGATATTAGATTGTTTTCACAACAACATAAAAACTATATTCTTTCGACAAATATATCGGTATTTTGTTTTTGTAGAATTGTGGACCCTATAAGAATTTTATAATATAATTCTAAATACGAGAGGGGCATGGAAGTTTCTTGTAGGAAAACCAGAGGGAAAGTGCCCAGTTGGTAGACCAAGAATGAGGTGGGAGATTAATATTAAAATTATTTGAGGGAAATAGATGTTACAGGGGATGATTGGAAAATATTAGCTCAGAATAGGGATGTGTGGAGATCTTATGTCCGCGCGGCCATGAACCTCAGGTTCCATAGTGCCAGTGAGTTAGTTAATTCTAAATACTGTAATATTAAACTGGAAGTTGACTTAGCATTATCTTTCCCTTGTATCAAAAGTTTAACAGTTGGGGAATTGTTGCCACAAATTGTGGATTTGATACACATTTTCTTTCTGTTTAAATTATTTATATACATTTCCAACATAAATATAGCTATCCAAATATATTATTTTTCAGAAATATAAAAAAAAATAATTTTCAACACAATCACGGTTAATTTATGTAACATATCAATCTATATGAAATAAGATATAAATGATATTAATAATAATGTTATAACCAGAGAGCGGGGTTTGAGTAAGTAAACAGACGCTTCATATTACCTGCCTCACGGAGTGTGTACTGCGCAGGACTCCTACAACAGAGTGTTTCTTAGCGACTGTTTCATTTATTCGCTGCATACAGAGTAGTAAAGGACTATACATTTCGGAAGTACGAGGGTGAATCAAATATAAACCGGAATTATTGTTTACAATTAATTTTATTGAATTAACAAAAAAGTACAAAACCACTACCTCATTTTTGTACATAGTCTCCTGCATTTCCAACATACTTTTGCCATCGAGTTGGCAACTTTTTGATGCCGTCCTTGAAGAATGAGGGATGACGTGTTGTCAGCCAGTTGCGCGCGAACTCCTCTACCGCTGCATTGTCACCAAACTGCCTTCCTCCCAGGTCTTCTTTCAGTGGCCCAAACAAATGGTAGTCACAGGGTGACAAATCTGGACTGTAAGGAGGATGTTCCAGACGTGTCCAATGCATTTTCGTCAGTTTTTCTTGTGTCAACCGAGTTCCTGGCTGAGGAGACGAGGAACCCACCTGGCAGACAATTTTCAGAATTTGATTTCATCACTGATGATGGCTTGAACACTTCCGAAGCTTATTCCAACGTTTGAAGCAATTTCAGAAATTATTACGTGCCGATCCTCCTCAATAAGGTCCCGTACAGCACGAATGTTGTCTGCAGTGATGCTTGTTCGTATATTATTGTAAAACTATAATCATGATCATATTTGAAGAGAAAAATTATACGCTCAGACCGGGACTTGAACCCGGGACCCTTGGTTCTCTAGACCAAGTGCTCTACCAACTGAGCTACCTGAGCAAGTACCGATCTAAACGCAAATCTTTCTCTATATACATTGTAATTCCCATCCACCAAATGCTGTGAAGCCATGCTTCTATCTTACAAATGGCGGCTCCTTTATTAAGAAGACATATTTGGGAATTATACAGCCAGTACGGCTTTTTCCAAGTTTTTATTATTGATTTCGTACATCTCAATGATGGATAAATCATATTTGAAGAGAAAAATTATACGCTCAGACCGGGACTTGAACCCGGGACCCTTGGTTCTCTAGACCAAGTGCTCTACCAACTGAGCTACCTGAGCAAGTACCAATCTAAACGCAAATCTTTCTCTATATACATTGTAATTCCCATCCACCAAATGCTGTGAAGCCATGCTTCTATCTTACAAATGGCGGCTCCTTTATTAAGAAGACATATTTGGGAATTATACAGCCAGTACGGCTTTTTCCAAGTTTTTATTATTGATTTCGTACATCTCAATGATGGATAAATCATATTTGAAGAGAAAAATTATACGCTCAGACCGGGACTTGAACCCGGGACCCTTGGTTCTCTAGACCAAGTGCTCTACCAACTGAGCTACCTGAGCAAGTACCGATCTAAACGCAAATCTTTCTCTATATACATTGTAATCCCATCCACCAAATGCTGTGAAGCCATGCTTCTATCTTACAAATGGCGGCTCCTTTATTAAGAAGACATATTTGGGAATTATACAGCCAGTACGGCTTTTTCCAAGTTTTTATTATTGATTTCGTACATCTCAATGATGGATAAATCATATTTGAAGAGAAAAATTATACGCTCAGACCGGGACTTGAACCCGGGACCCTTGGTTCTCTAGACCAAGTGCTCTACCAACTGAGCTACCTGAGCAAGTACCGATCTAAACGCAAATCTTTCTCTATATACATTGTAATTCCCATCCACCAAATGCTGTGAAGCCATGCTTCTATCTTACAAATGGCGGCTCCTTTATTAAGAAGACATATTTGGGAATTATACAGCCAGTACGGCTTTTTCCAAGTTTTTATTATTGATTTCGTACATCTCAATGATGGATAAATCATATTTGAAGAGAAAAATTATACGCTCATGATGTATGAGAAAATATTTCTGTACATTAAACCCTTATTTAAAATGAAGTAGTTTTATTGCACACTACAAATAACTAAACATACGATTGTTTGCTTCCTTCTATAATTCCTTACCCTGGTGTACTTGTTTTTGAAGCAGGGTGTAATGGCTTCCACCGGACATCATTTTGTTTATACTGAACACTGAACGGTCACAGGTGCGTCCTCCCTTCTTTACAGTCCGTGCATTCTTAACTTCGCTGTATACTTACTGGAACCCCGCTCCCTGATTATAACTTATGATGGTTTTATTATAATATTAAATTAAGAATTCTAGAATTGATTGGAATATGAATCAATATATCTTATAACTATAATACAAGATTTACGCATGAATAATCATTTCACCATGACAGATAAAATTCTTATAATGTCGATAACATAGGGAGGCAGGTTAAAAAAATTGAAGCCACTCAAATCATTTTCCATATTAAAAATCAGCAAGGAACCCACATTTTAATATATCTAGATTCTAAAAATAAAGAAAATAACCTGTCACCCCTATTCAAACTAATTATTGACAGTAGTATATGTTTATAGCCTTTGGCATGGGTTCCCTGAAGTAGTCCCCGCCCGGAGAACCAAATGGGGAACAATTAAGTCTCGTAGACTGCGATGGGCAGGACATGTTGCGCATATGGGGAATGAAAGACGTGCATGGAAGCTTCTTGTAGGAAAGCCAGAGGGAAAACGCCCAATTGGTAGACCAAGAATGAGGTGGGAGGACAACATTAACTATGATTTGAGGGAAGTAGATTATACAGGGAATGATTAGATAGGGATGTATGGAGAGCTTATGTCAGCGCGGCCATGAACCTACGGGTTCGATAGTGCCAGTGGGTAAGTAAGTATATGTTTATAATTGAATTGTACTATAAGATCATTGATAGACCTCATGATTATTTAGTGTACTGATATATATTCAATTTGGTACCATCGCAAAGATGCGACTGAAAAAGATGTCCCACAATTTCAAAATCTCCCAATAAAAACATTTGCTAAATATTTCAAAACTCCCCCTTAAAAATATAGCATCTGTATTATAGCTTTGGTTTTTATCCCATATAGTAAAGTAAATCGCGAGCCCTCGCTCTCATTCAATCTAAAGACTCCAGGACGCTGAAAGAATTACGTAGCCGAACGGCACGGGACATATCGGTCCTCGAAATTTAAAGATTTGAAATGTTTTAAATAAAGTGTATTTTTATATGTGTTTGAGAAAGTGGCTGAATTCAAATACCTAGGAACAATAATCACAAACAGGAATGAGGTGCACAAGGAAATTAAACATAGGCTCAATTCTGGAAATGCATGTTATTATGCATTACAGAGACTCTTGGCCTCCCAACTCCTTTCAAAAAACGTTAAACTGAAAATATATAAAACTATTATTCTACCAGTTTTATTATATGGGTGCGAAACATGGACTCTTACTTTAAGGGAGGAAATGAGATTACGAGTATTTGAGAATAAAGTTCTTAGGAAAATTTTTGGACCAAAGAGAGATGAACAAACAGGTGAATGGAGAATACTGCATAACAGTGAATTACATGTTCTTTATAGGAAGCCAGATATAATGAGAACAGTTAAGTCTCGTAGACTGCGATGGGCAGGACATGTGGCACGAATGGGGAATGAAAGACGTGCATGGTAGATTCTTGTAGGAAAACCATAGGGAAAACGTCCAGTTGGCAGACCAAGAATGAGGTGGGAGAATAACATTAACTATGATTTGAGGGAAGTAGATTATACAGGGGTTGATTGGAAAACATTGGCTCAGGATATGGAGTGCTTATGTCCGCGCGGCCATGAACCTACGGGTTCGATAGTGCCAGTGAGTTAGTTATTCTACTCAGTGGAACATCGTCATACAGCATTTTAAAGTAATCTACTTGATATCAAACTCAGTGTTAAATAAATATTGTATTTAGAAATTAGTACGAGATTATGTAGTGTGTTTGCAACTCTGAAGAATTTCATTTCAGCTCTGCCGCAGAAGAAAGTGGAGGACAAGTGGCCAAAAAATCAAGGGAGATAATAGGCCTACAACAAACAAAAAGGTGAGTTTGCCAAAGAATATTCCTGAACTAGAAATATTCCAGAAAACTGTAATTTACATAAATCCGTGTTCCTGTCCCCTCAAACCCAAATGCACTTCATATTATGCCTAACGTTCGACCACATCCATTACAGGTGTTATTGCAATGATGCAAATATTCAACTATGGCTAAGCAACATTTAGAGAAATGTCCTTCAATATCATCTGGACTAGTTTTACCATCTCTATTGTATTGGGAAGCAAGAATAAGAATGTAGATTATCCTAGTGCCTACGTATTTAATTTACAACTTTAAAACTACTATTACTCCTATTCCTACTCCTACTACTACTTCCTTCTGCTACTGCTGTTAGGGCTGTTTAACTACGACTACTGTTATCAATATTACTGTTAATGTTGCTTCTGCTCTAGATGATTCTTCTACTGCTACTGATGTTACTACTATAATTATACTCCGAAGATAATCTACAGAAAGGTCTGTATGAACTTAACAAAATTACAGAAGAATATGGATTAAAGATATCTACAGAAAAAAACAAAAATTATGGCATTTCAAGGTGTAGATCCTGTCAAGTAAAATTGTACTGGACAATAAAATTTTGGAGCAGGTGAATAATTTTACATATCTAGGATGCAATATCTCATATGAAGAAGAAAAGGATGTAAATGCAAAAATATCTAAATTTTTAAGAATTTTAGGGTTAATAAATTCTATCTTCAAGCCACAGTTAGTCCAAAAGCATTCAAGACTGAAAGTGTATAAAACACTGGCTCTTCCAACTCTTTTGTATGGTAGCGAAGTATGTACATTGAAACAGAAGGATATACAGAGACTTAGATCTGCTGAAATGAGATATCTTCGGAGGACTGCAGGATACACACTACTAGATCACAAAAAAAATGAAGACATCTTAGAAGAATTACACATGGAATCTTTAGAAAACAAAATTTCTGATTATAAGTCAAGATGGATGCAACATGTTCATCGAATGGAAGATCACAGAATACCCAAACTAATGTTAAGATATCAACCTGCAGGAAGAAGAAGACCAGGACGTCCACTCAAAAGACTTCTGGATGGTGTTTCTCTTGAGGCCGAAACAGGTCAACAAATGGCCTAAATTCGTGAATGTACTATGATGATGATGATGATGATGATGATTATACTGATACTACTAAAAAATGTTGCTATGCTACTGCTGTTACAACTACTACTATTATTATTACAATTACTACTAAACTTGGCGTTAATGGAGCTTTTGAAAATTTTACAGTATTCATCGAAATGTTGTATTTTTTTTAAATATTCGTAATTCAAGATTTTTTTCGAAATGTTGGATTTTTCAAAATGTTATAATTTTCTGCCTATTTCAAAGTCTTCAAAATTTTGGAACATTTTCAAAATTTACGTGTTTTTTACTTTTTTTTAATCAATTTCATATATAATATTGCAGATTTTCGCGGATATAAGTATGAATATGAAAGTTTTCTTGGGTTTTCCGCGTCTTGGATTCAAGTTCGGCCTCTGACCACTGATTCCGACGTTTTGGCATGATCGCACATGCCATTATCAAGGAATGATAAGTTCGAGCGTCTGAATATAATCTTGGTGGAAAGGCCCTGCGGCTAGCCAAATTAATGACAAGCGGTGAGCAATTCCTTTTGACTCTCCAGGATGTCCTAGAAAGGAGAGCCCCGGGTTCCTGCTTAAGCATTAGCCCCGGTGTAAATTAGAAAATGAATAAGTACCGATAGTTGATAATAAATTAAAACGAAAACCATCATTCTAACCTGCATGGTAGCGGCGATGTGCTCCGACTAGTGTATGAATTCGTAATTTTTGAATATGGCGCTTGTGGCCGTCAGCCAATCAGAGGCTGGTGATTTTTTGAAGCTTGATTTTTTGTATTAATTTATTAGGATATCATGTTCGAGTGATATCCATGGTGTTCTTAAAGCTTGTTTGATCTAATACCGAGATATTATTAGTTTAATTTATTTTTAAAAATATATTATTGTCACGAATTTGTATCAGCCATTCGCGTGGCTGTCTGGGGATGCCACGCCCCTTTTTAGAAAATGTTATATTTTAGACGATTCGAAATATATATTGATGTTATTTCGATTCTGTGATATAATAATGTGGTTCATGAATGCATTTGACGTGTTTTTAATTAAGTTTGATTATTTAAAGTGCCTAAAACGCAGGCGTGTCTCTGAGCCAATCCGGAGGCTGTGTGATATTGCCACGCCTATTTCGCGGTTTGTCTCGCGAGTTTGTACATTAGGAGCTCAAAGTCGATCCAGAGAAATTATGCGCCTATGATGGAATGTAGAAGTCCGAAAAAAACCAGCGCAAAGTCGAAATGAAATCTTTCTCATCCTCTTTACCCGGCTCAGTGAAAAATTGGGAATGAAATTTACTAGTGGGAGCTAGGGGACCACTCCGGCATTCGCCTTCACGCTAAGGAAACCACCAGAAACCTTTAGCAGAGTGGTTATCTGAAAAAGAAATGATAATTATATTTATTATATTTTCTAATGATATTCTATGACACAGGATGATGCCCATCGGTCATCCGTTGCGCCACGTGCCATAGATGTGTAATTTTTAATGTTAGAGGTATAATTTCGTTATATAGCCCATTAATTTTGAATTTGGAAAAATATGGGATTTATTTTTACTGGTGGAATCAAAGGGCCTACTCCGATATTTATCTTAGCGCTAAGGAAACCACCGAAACCTTAGCAGAGTAGGTTTGAAGTTAGTGAGATGATCGAAATATGGCCAAATCGGTCGGGCCTTCCAGCTTTTTAGAGGTGATTAGCTGGTTTTTCACCTGTTTATAGTTAATTAGGACGGTTCTTATAGGCGAATAGCCGTCAAAATCACCTGGTATGTCAAAATCGGGAATATTAATCAGACATTATTTGCGTCTATGAGATCTTTTGCTGTGATTGCCTACGACAGGCCATTGAGGTATCATCTCCTCGAGCCGGCGATTATTGGCGATCATTTCTGCCATGAGGGACTCTATATCCTCTCCATGACTGTGTGTCTGACTTTTCAGAGGAAAGTTGAAGTCCTCCTGTAGTCTTTGGCTTGTGGTTTCCACTAGGTTTATATCCCAACTGTCAATTTCACCTTTGCCCCAACCCATGGTCAGGGAGAGGTTAAAGGAACCTGATCTCTGTTCCTGTTGCAGTTGTTCAAGAAGTTGGCTAACAATATCGCCAAATTTGTGCATGAGATTTGAGTTATGCGGATATGTTGGGCAGTTTGTCCCCAGCATAGGCATTCTGATGGAGTGCCTATCAATTTATCTTCCTTCCTCACTGGGTTTTATTGATGCCCTGACACTTTTTATTTGCTTTCTGTGGAGGCAATATTTCAGTTTGTGTTTCTTGATCAGTAATGTATATGACATTTTGCTGATCGTCTACGATTTCCTCCTCTGACTGAGAGGGAACCGGATTTGTTTCCTGATGAGTTGAACTCAGGTTCTTTGCTATTAGGAACTTCAGTTGTCCATAGAGTTTCTATGTTTACTTTTCAGTGATTTTTTTGTCTCAGGTCGAGGAGTGGCTGGTTCGACTCTAGCTGGAGCTGTTTGTATTTTCCACAGCAGATGCCAGATGGCTCAATCTGGTGGAACTGTTGTCAGACCGTTGGATAGCAGTGTTTGAAATTGTCACGTCGATATAGCTCTATTTTTGACTTTTATAGTAATAGATGTTGTCTTCTTATTTTCAAGACATCCGCAGGGTTCGTGGAGTTCAGCAATCCATGGACTGCAATAAATGTTGGCAGAGGGCCTTTGGTCCTGTCCGTGAGGGTTCATTATGGACTACCTGTGTCATGGCTTGTGAACCCGCGACTTTTAAGGTCTTCCTGGACTCAGTGATGGCCCCACGTGGGAGTGCTATGCCTTTTATCACTATCCTTTTTTTGAGGCAATTGTGATTTTTTTTTGATTACATTCGCTATATGGTATCTGACGCCGCTGCAGGAGCTGTACGTATTTATATATGGGCTGACAGTGAAGTCAGTCAACCCTATTTCCCCCCCTAGTGACCTCACAAGTTAATGTGAGAGGGTAGTGATTGTTAAAACACTCTGTTAACAGCTGCCAGGTCCGCAGAAAATTCTCTACGAGTGAGCAGGGAAGGAGGTTTTGTTACGCTTTCGCGCTGGTTCGGGTGTCCCTGGACCTCCGGTGGGCCCCCGCTAATTTGCGGGGAAGCCACCGGAGGGTAGAGCGACAGTCAGTTTTGAACATTTTCGACAGTTGCTGCTGGCGATTTAGTTGTCGGAGAGACTTGTTTACTTATTTCAACAGCCGTTGCTGCCGTATTTGGATTCGAGGATTGATTACTTTTCGTATTATTGCGCGTACGAGTTCGCGATTGGGGGAGTCTTTGAAGACTTTCCTGTAGATTTTCCATTCCTAGCCATGTTGGAGCGTTCTTTGGAGTTTTGTTTGCAGGAATTTTGTGGTTGACCGGTAGGGAGTTGCCCTGTCAAAGACCCTGGGATCTGGGCCGAGCCTGAGGCCGGACGGGAAAGGCCTAGTGCCTTTTTAGGATTAGGTACTAACCAGGATGAGGGAGTATGATAGAACGCTCGACCTGAAAAGGAATCTGTCGAGACAAGTTTTGCTTTAGCCGCGCATGCGCAGGCAGATTTTTAGAAGCGGGAGTCGTTTCTCCAGCTCGGTAGCCGATGAGACGACTATGCTGCGAGGAGCGCTGCTGCGGGGTACGCCACTGTAGACTCCCACCCGCTGCATAAGTTCGAGTTACAGATTTAGGTCTTTTATAATAAAATACATAGAGTTTTCGTTGTGGTCCGTTTCCCGAAGACTTATACCCATCCAAGGTTTAGTTCTCATGTAGTTAAACATCTTCCGTTTTCAGTACGGTCCGTTTCGGAAGCCGTACACCCATCCAAGCGTTGACTACACTCCATATTGCCCAACCATGGTTCAAGACTTGGAATATACAATGGAACAATTTGGGATGTAGGCCGGATTTTTTGCGTTAGAAATCCCGGACACACACTAACTAACTCACTGGCACTATCGAACCAGTTGGTACATGGCCGCCCGGACATAAGCTCTCCATACATCCCTATCCTGCGCCAATGTTTTCCAATCATCCCTTGTATAATCTACTTCCCTCAAGTCATAGTTAATGTTATTCTCCCACCTCATTCTTGATCTACCAACTGGGCGTTTTCCCTCTGGTTTTCCTACAAGAAGCTTCCATGCACGTTTTTCATTCCCCATTCGTGCCACATGTCTGCCCATCGCAGTCACCCTGCAGACCGAATTTATCCAGTTTTAAAAATTTAGAAAAATTGGTATTTTAGTTTAAACGCCAAGACTATAGGCTTGGAATATATACAGTCTGGAAATTTGGGATGTAGGCTGGATTTTTTAAATTAAAAAATCCGATCACACTCTGTAGACTGAATTTGTACAGTTTTCAAAGTTCGGAAATTTTGACATTTTTAATAAAATCGCCAAAATTTAGTCTTAAAATATCAGTTTGGAATGCAGACCGGGGTTTTTTTTTTGCATTAGAAATACCAGACACATCCATAAGACTGAATGTTTGCAGTTTTATGGATTTCGAAAGTTTTTACATTTTTAGTGAAAACACCAAGACTATAGCCTCGGAATATAAATATATATATACGGAAAATTTGGGACATATACTGGATTTTTTAAATTACAAATTGACGAAAATAATTGGTACCCTACTCAATCAGAGAACATGGAATGTATACCGGATACTTTGCATTAGAAATCACGGACTAGTGTGTGTACTCGATACCAGTAAAATTCCACACAATCCTCTGTACAAAATTCTCATAACAACAAGTACGGACCTAATGCATTCTGCTGACGATGGGACTAGTCCCGAAAGACCTACAGAGTTTTAAAATAACTTACGTTGAGGAGACGGACCTACAAGATAACTATTTTATAGTTTTTAACCGTACATTATATTATTATGTATACTGCATTTATGTTCTTTTGAAAATTTCGAAAATGTTGGCATTTGTAATAAAAATACTTAGACTGTAGTCTCGGAATACACCAATCGGAAAATTTGGGACTTAGACCGGATTTTTTAACTACAAATTGATTAAAATAATTGTAGAGTAGAGCCTCGATTATCCGAGATAATGTGAGCCGAGGATACACCGGATAATCGGATTACACGGACTCTGTCAAAAATTGACAGGGAAATGTATGGTAAACTGGTGAAATTAATGAAAACATCAAATACGTGAAAAAGTCATCTACTGTGTTTTATATATATATTAAACACACTGTGTACATTATAATACAATTACTGAAAGTTATCTTCTGCATAGAATTTTAGAGGCTTTCTTCTTGCTGTACAGTCAATAAGGTGGTATTGTTGACATTTTTGGTCACATAGCTTGCAGAGGCACTGGTTCGATGCGAGGTGGAACCCTTTTTTGGTACATACTCCGTAGTAGAATCCATGTGTGGCGGTCCTCGTGAACACGTGTCTTAGGAAGAAATTCGGTTCCTTCCATTCTTCGGTGTGCTTCGTAGGCTGGGGTGTGTGGCATATATATTTTGACAAATTTGGGAAAAACACCAAGAATATAACCTTTTTGAAAACTCAATTCTCAAATTTTTTATTTAGAACGGATTTTTTGTATTAAAATCCCGGACACACTCCTCTAGATTGTATTTTAGCAGTTTTTAATTTTTTTGGAAAAATCAGTTCTGAAATATTGGATATAGACAGGATTTTTTACATTATAAATCCCGTAACACAATGCACATTGCTTTTTAGAAGTTTTAAAAATTTCGAAAATTTTGACATAGACTTGGAAAACTCAATTTTTAAATTTTGTATTTAGATCGGATTTTTTGCATTATATATCCCGGACACATAATCTAGACTGTATTTTAGTATATTTCAAAATTCCGAAAATTTTGACATTTTATGGAAAAATGAAAGGACTTCGCAAGTTCAATTCTGAAATTTTCGATCTGACAGGATTTCTTGCTTTATAAATCCCGGACACACCCTCTAGATTGTATTTAGCATTTTTAAAAATTTCGAAAATATTGACATTTTTGGGAAAAACGCCAAGACTATAGCCTTGGAAAACTTAGTTAAGATATGTTGGATTTAGACCGGATTTTTTGCATTATAAATCCCGGACACATCCTCTAGATTGTATTTTAACAGTTTTCAAAATTTCCAAAAAGCTTTAAATTTATGAAAAAAAACTCAATTCTAAAAGTTCTGTATTTAGACCGGATTTTTTGCATTATAAATCCCGGACACACCCTCTAGATTCTATTTTAGCAGTTTTAAAAATTTCGAGAATTTTGACATTATTGGGAAAAACACCAATACTAATCCTTCGAAAAGTGAATTTTTGGATTCAGAACTGATTTTTTGCATTATAAATCCCGGACTTACCCTATAGATTGTATTTCAGCAGATTTCAATGTTTCGATAATTTTTACTTTTTAGGATAAACATCATGGCTTAGAGCCTTAGAAAACTCAATTCTGAAAATTTGGATTGAGACCGGACTTTTTGCATTATAAATCCCGGACATAACCTGTAGATTGTATTTTAGCAGTATACAAAAAACCTTAGAAAACTTGATTCTGAAATTTTGTATTTAGACCGGAATTTTGCATTATACATCTCGGTCACACCCTTTAGATTGTTTTTTTAGCAGTTTTCAATATTTCGATATAATTTTGCCATTTTTGGAAAAATAACCAGTTAGAAAGCTCAATTCAGAAATGTTGGATTTAGACCGGATTTTTTGCATTATAAATCCCCAACACACACTCTATATTGTATTTTAGCAGTTTTCGATATTATTAACATCTTTATGAAAATACCAAGATTATAGCCTTGGAAAAGTCAATTCTGAAATTTTGGATTTAGACAGGAATTTTTGGATTGTAAATGCTAGACACGCGGTTTAGATTTTATTTTAGTAGTCCTCAAAAATTCGAAAATTTTGACATTTTTGGGAAAAACACCAATTCTGAAATTTTGGATTTAGACCGATTGTTTAGCATTATAAATCCTGGACTTACCGCCCAGATTGTATTTTAGCAGTTTTTAAAATTTCCATATAATTTTGACATTTTTGGGAAAAGCAGCAAGACTATATAGCCTTAGACAACTAAATTATGAAATTGTGCATAAAGACCAGATTTTTTGCAATGTAATTTCCACACAAACCCTCCAGATTTTATTTTAGCTGATTTGAAAATTTCGAAACTTTTATTTTTTGTTGGAAAAAACATTAATACTACATATTCTTGCAAAACTGAATTATGAAATGTTGCATTTAGGCCGGATTTTTTGCATTATAAATCCCGGACACACCCTGGTGAAGTGGAAGAGAAGACCTTACTGTCTTAACTCCATCGGGTAAAGTAAATGAATAATTAAATACATAAATAATAGTATTTTAGCAGTTTTCAAAATTTAGAAAATTTTGTCATGTTTGGGAAAACATCGAGACCATAGCCTCGGAAAAGATAATTATGAAATTTTCGATTTAGATCATATATTTTGCATTATAAATCCCGGACACACCCCTCTAGAATGTATTTTAGTAATTTCGAAAATTTTGAATTTTTTTGGAGAAACGCCTAGGCTTGATAACTCAATTACGAAAATTTAGATTTAGACCAGATTTTTACATAATAAATCACGGACACACCGTCTAGATTGTATTTTAGCAGTTTTCAATATTTCCAAAAAAAATAATCTTTGGGAAAAATACTAAGACTATAGCCTTGGAAATGTCAATTGAGAATTTTTTTAGACCAGATTTTTTTCCATTATAAATCTCATACACACCCTCTAGATTGTATTTTCGCAGTTTTCAAAATTTCCAAAAGATTAAAAAATATTGAGGGAAAAATCCCAGAACTATAGACTTGGAAAACTCAATTCTAAAATTTTGGATTTAGACAGGAATTTTTGGATTGTAAATCCCAGACACACGCTTTAGATTTTATTACAGCTGCCTTCAAAAATTCGAAAATTTTAACATTTTTGGGAAAAACACCAAGACTATAGACTCAGAAAACTCAATTCTGATACTTTGGGTTTAGACCGGATCTTCTGTACTATAAAATCCCGGACATACCGCCTAGTTGTATTTTAGCAGTTTTCAAAATTTCTAAAATTTTGACATTTTTGGGAAAATCACCAAGACTATAGCATTAGAAAACTCAATTGAGAAATTTTCATTATAGACCGGATTTTCTCATTATAAATCCCCGCCACAAACTCTGTATTGTATAATAGCAGCTTTCAAAATATGGAAATTTTTTGACATTTTTGGAAAAATACAAAGATTATAGCCTTGGAAAAGTCAATTCTGAAAATTTGGATTTAGACCGGAGTTTTTGGATTGTAAATCCCAGATACGCGCTCTAGATTTTATTTTAGCAGTTTTCAATATTTAGAAAATTTTGCCATTCTTGGAAAAAACACCACGAATATAGCCATAGATACCTCAATTCTGAAATTTTGGTTTTAGACCGGATTTTTTGTATTATTAATCCAGGACGCACCCTCTAGAGAGTAATTTTTGAAGTTTATGATATTTCGAAAATTGACTTTTTTTTGGAAAAACACCAAGACTGTATATAGACTTGGAAAAAACTCAATTTTGAAATTTTGGATTTAGACCTGATTTTTTGCATTATAAATCCCGCAGGCATCCTCCAGAGAGCATTTTTGAAGTTTTTGAAATTTCGAAATTTTTGACATTTTGTGGAAAATTATCAAGTCTATAGTCTTAGATAACTCACATTTGAAATTTTGGATTAGGGCCGGATTTTTTGCATTATAAATCCCGGACGCACCCTCTAGAGAGTATTTTCGAAGCTTTTAACATTTGGAAAATTTTGACTTTTTTTTAAAACACCAAGACTATAGACTTGAAAAACGCCATTTTGTATTTTTGGATTTATACCGGATTTTTGCATTATAAATCCCGGACGCACCCTCAAGAGAGTGTTTTTAAAGTTATTGATATTTCGAATATTTTGACATTTTTCGGAAAAAACACCAAGACTATAGACTTGGAAAACTTAATTTTGGATTTAAACCGGATTTTTTGCATTATAAATTCAGGACGCACCCTCTAGAGAGTAATTTTTTAGGTTTATGAAATTTCGAAAATGTTGACTTTTTTGGAAAAACGCCAAGACTATATATAACCTTGGAAAACTCAATTTTGTAATTTTGGATTTAAACCGGATTGTTTGTATTGTACATCCGGGCCGCACCCTCTAATGAATATTTTTGGAGTTTTCGAAAATTTGTAATTTTTGAAAAAAAAAAAACAAGACCATAGGCGTGGAAAACTCAATTCTGAAATTTTGGATTTAGACCGGATTTTTTGCATTATAAATACCGGACGCACCCTCTAGAGAGTATTTTTGAAATTTCGAAATTTTGACTTTTTTTAAAAAACTACTAAGTCTATAATCTTAGAAAACTCAAATTTGAAATTTTGGATTTATACAGGATTTTTTGCATTATAAATCTCGGACGCACCCTCTAGAGAGTATTATTAAAGGTTTTCATATTTGGAAAATGTTGACTTTTTTTTTTGAAAAACTCAATTTTGTATTTTTTGGATTTAGACAGGATTTTTTGCATTATAAATCCAGGACGCACCCTCTAGAGAGTATTTTTAAGGTTTAAGAAATTTCGAAAATGTTGACTTTTTGGAAAAACGCCTAGATTATAGCCTTGGAAAACTCAATTTTGTAATTTTGGATTTAAACCGGATTTTTTGCATTGTATCTTCGGGTCGCACTCTCTAATGAATATTTTTGGAGTTTTCGAGAATTTGTCATTTTTGGAAAAAAACAAGACTATAGCCTTGGAAAACTCATTTTTGAAATGTTGGATTTCGACCGGATTTTCTGCATTTTAAATCCCGGACGCACCATCTAGAGAGTATTTTTCAAGTTTTTTATATTTCGAAAATTTTAATTTTTTTTTGAAAAACACTAAGAGTATTGACCTGGAAAACTCAATTTTGAAATTTTTGGATTTAGACTGGATTTTTTGCATTATAATTCCCAGACGTACCCTCTGGATAGTATTTTTCAAGTTTTCTAAATTTAGAAAATTTTGACATTTTTTGGAAAAGTACCATGGCTATAGTCTTGGAAAACTCAATTTTGAAAATTTGAATTTATACCGGATTTCTTGCATTGTAAATTCCGGACGCACCCTCAAGAGAGTATTTTTGAAGTTTTTGAAATTTCGAAAATTTTGACAATTTAGGAAAAAAAACCTAGACTATAGACTGGAAAACTCAATTTTGAAATTTTGGATTTAGTCCGGATTTTTTACATTATAAATCCCGGACGTACCCTTCTTGAGAGTATTTTTGAAGGTTTTGAAATTTCCAAAAAATTGACATTTTTTGGAAAAGTACCGAAAACTCAATTTTGAAATTTCGAATTTATACCCAATTTTTTGCATTATAAAATCCCGGACGCACCCTGTAGAGAGTATTTTATAAGTTTTTGATATTTCGAATATGTTGACATTTTTTGGAAAAACACCAGGAGTATAGCCCTTGAAAACTCAATTTTTAAATTTTTGTATTTAGACCGGATTTTTTGTATTATAAATCCAGGACGCACCCTCTAGAGAGTATTTTTTGATGTTTGTGATACTTCGAAAATTTTGACATTTTTTGGAAAATCACTAAGATTATAGACTTGAAAAACTCAATTTTGAAATTTTCAATGTAGACCGGATTTTTTGCATTATAAATCCCAGAGGCACTCTCTAGAGAGTATTCTTGAAGTTTTTGAAATTTCGAATATTTTATCATTTTTTTGGAAAAACACTATCAGTTATCCTTGGAAAACTCAATTTTGAAATTTTGGATTTAGACCGCATTTTTATTTGTATTATAAAACAAGGACGAACCCCCTGGAGAGTATATTTGAAGTTTTCGAAATCTTGACTTTTTTTGGAAAAACTACCAAGTCTATTAACTTAGAAAACTAAATTTTGCAATTTTGGATTTAGACCGGATATTTGTATTATAAATCCCGGATGCAGCCTCTAGAGAGTATTTTCGAAGTTTTTGAAATTTCGAAAATTTTGACTTTTTTTGGAAAACTTAATATTGAAATTTTGGATTTAGACCGAATTTTTTGCATTATAACTCCCGCACGCACCCTGTAGAGAGTATTTTTGAAGTTTTTGATATTTCGAATATTTTGACTTTTTTTGGAAATACACCAAGACTATATACTTGGAAAGCTCAATTTTGAAATTTCGGTTTAGACCGGATTTTTTGCATTATAAATCCCGGACGCACCCTCTACGTAGTAGTTTTGAACTTTTTGATATTTCGAAAATTTTGACTTTTTTTTGGAAAAACATCGAGACTATAGACTTCGAAAACTCAATTTTGTATTTTTGGATTTAGACCGGATATTTTGCTTTATAAATCCCGGACGTACCCTGTAAATAGTATTTTCGAAGTTTTTGAAATTTCGAAAATGTTGACATTTTTTCAAAAAACACCTAGACTATAGACTTCGAAAACTCAATTTTGTTTTGGATGTAGACCCGATTTTTTGCATTGTGTATCCAGGACGAACCTCTACAGATTAGATATGAATTTTTTGAAATTTCGAAAATTTTGACATTTTTGGAAAAATACCAAGACCGTAGCCTTGCAAAACTCACTCTTGGAATTTTGAATTTATACCGGATTTTTTACTTCATAAATCCAGGATGTACCCTCTAGAGAGTATTTTTGAATTCTTTGATATTTCGAAAATTTTGACATTTTTTGGGAAAACACAAAGACTATGGACTAGGAAAACTCAATTTTGTATTTTTGGGTTTATTCCGGATTTTTTGCATTATAAGTCCCGGACCTACCCTCTAGAGAGTATTTTTGAAGTTTTTGGAAAAATAGCTAGACTATAGCCTTGAAAACTCAATTTTGAAATCTTGGATTTATACCGGATTTTTTGCCCCTTAAAGAGCATTTTTGAAGTTTTTTATATTTGGAAAATTTTGGTTTTTTTTTGGAAAATCACCAAGACAATATAGACTTGGAATTCTCAGTTTTTTATTTTTCGATTTAGACCTGATTTTTTGTACTATAAATCCCAGACGCACCCTCAAGAGAATGTTTTTGAAGTTTTTGAAATTCCGACAATTTTGAATTTTTTTGAAAAAGACCCTGACTATAGCCTTGGAAAACACAATATTGAAATTTTGGATTTAGACCTGATTTTTTTTGCATTATAAATCACGGACATAGAGTGCATTTTTGAAGTTTTCGGCATTTGGAAAATTTTGACTTTTTTTGGAAAATCACCAAGACTAAAGTCTGGGAATACTCAATTTTTCTTTTTGGATTTAGAACGGGTTTTTATATTATAAATCCCGGTCGCACCATCTAGAGTGTATTTTTGAAGTTTTTGAAATTTCGAAAATTTTAACATTTTTGGAATAATACTAAGACTATATAGAGCCTGGGAAAACTCAATTTTCAAATTTTGGATTTAGACCGGATTTTTTGCATTATAAATCCCGGATGCACCCTCTAGATGGTATTTTTGAAGTTTTTGAAATTTCGAGAATTTCGACATTTTTTTGGAAAAACAAGATTATAGCCTTGGAAAACGCAATTGTTAAATTTTTGGATTTTGAACTGATTTTTTGCATTATAAATCCAGGACGCACACTCTAGAATATTTTTGAAGTTTTTGTTATTTCGAAAACTTCGACATTATTTGGAAAAACATCAAGACAATATACTTGGAAAACTCAATTTAGTATTTTTTGATTTAGATCGAATTTTTTGCATTATAAATCCCGGACGTACCCTCTAGAGAGTATATTTGAAGTTCTAGAAATTTCGAAAATTTTGACATTTTTTGGAAAACTACCAAGTCTATAGTCTTGGAAAACTCAATTTTGGATTTAGACCGAATTTTTTGCATTATAAATCCCGGACGCCCCTCTAGAGAGTACTTTTGAAGTTTTTTAAATTTCGAATATTTTGTCATTTTTGGAAAAAGACATTATGGTCTTTGAAAAGTCGATTTTGAAATTTTGGATGTAGACAGGATTATTCGCATTATAAATCCCGGACGCACCCACTACATAGTATTATTGAAGTTTTTGATATTTCGAAAATTTTGACTTCTTTGGAAATACACCAAGACTATAGACTTGGAAAAATCATTTTTGGATTTAGTTCGGATTTCTTGCATTATAAATCGTGCACGCACCCTCTAGAGAGTATTTTTGAAGTTTTGAAAATTTTGACATTTTTTGGAAAAACACCGAGACTATAGCCTTGGAAAACTCAGAATTAAAATTTTTTATTTAGATCGGATTTTTTGCATTATAAATCCCCGACGCTCTTCTAGAGAGTACTTGTGAAATTTTTGATATTTGGAAAATTTTGACTTTTTTTGGAAAAACACATTTTTGTATTTTTTTATATAGACGGGATATTTTGCACTATAAATCCCAGACGCACCCTCTAGAGAGTATCTTTAAAGTTATTGATATTTCCAAAATTTTGACATTTTTGGTAAAAGTCAAGACTATAGCCATGGAAAACTCATTTTTGAAATTTTGGATTTAGACCGGATTTTTTTGCATTATAAATCCCGCACGCACCCTCTACATAGTATTTTTGATGTTTCTTATATTTCGAAACTTTTGACTTTTTTCGAAAGACGCCAAGACTATAGACTTAGAAAACTCAATTCTGTATTTTTGGATTTAGACCGAATTTTTTGCATTTTATATCCCGGTCACATCTTCTAGATAGTATTTTTAATTGACATTTCGAAAATTTTTACACATACTATAGACTTGGAAATCTCAATTTTGTATTTAGACCCAATTTTTTGCATTATAAATCCCGCACACTCTAGAGCATTATTGAAGTTTTTGATATTTCGAAAATTTCGACATTATTTGGAAAAACACCAAGAAAATAGACATGGAAAACTTAATTTTGTATTTTTTTATTTTGACCGAATTTTTTGCATTATAAATACTGGACGTGCCACCTTAGAGGGTATTTTTGAAGTTCTTGCATTTTCGAAAATGTTGACATTTTTTGGAAAATTACCAAGTCTATAGTGTTGGAAAACGGAATTTTGGATTTAGACTGGATTTTTTGCATTATAAATCCCGGACGCCCCTCTGGAGAGTATTTTTGAAGTTATTGATGTTTGGAATATTTTGATATTTTTGGAAAAAACACCAAGACTATAGTCTTGGAAAACTCAATTCTGTATTTTTTGGATTTAGACCGGATTTTTTGCATTATAAATCTCGGACGCACCCTCTTGAGAGTGTTTTTAATGTTTTTGAAATGTCGAAAATTTGGGAAGAAGACCAAGATTATAACCTTGGAAATCTCAATTTTGAAATTTTGGATATAGAAAGGATTTTTTGCATTACAAATACCGGACTCATCCTCTAACAGTATTTTTTATGTTTTTGATATTTGAAAAATTTTGACTTTTTTGGAAAAGCACCAAGACTATATAGTTTTGGAAATCTCAATATAGAAATTTTGGATTTAGACCTGATTTTTTGCGTTTTAAATCCCGGACGCGCCCACTAGATAGTGTTTTTTAAATTTCGAAAATTTTGACATTTTTTTGGAAAACACCTAGACTATAGACTTCGAAAACTCAATATTGACATTTTGGATTTAGACCGGAATTTTGTATTACAATTCCCTCTATGGAGTATTTTTGAAGTTTTTGAAATTTCGAAAATTTTGACATTTTTTGGAAAATTACCAAGTCTTGGAAAACTCAATTTTGAAATTTTGGATTTTGACTGGAATTTTTACATTATAAATCCAGGACGCACCCTCTAGGGAGTAGTTTCTGAAATTTCGAAAATTTGGACTTTTTTTGGAATAGCAGCCTTGGAAATCTCAATATTGAAATTTTGGATTTAGACCTGATTTTTTGCATTATAAATCCCGGACGCATCCTCTAGAGAGTCTTTTTGAAGTTTCTGATATTTCGAAAATTTTGACATTTTTTGGAAAAAGACCAATACTATAGACTTGGAAAACTTGATTTTGAAATTTTGGGTTTAGACAGGTATTGCGCATTATTAGTCCCGGACGCACCCTCTACATGGTATTTTTGAAGTTTTTGACATTTCGAAAATTTTTACTTTTTTCGAAAAACACCAAGACTATAGACTTGGAAAACTCAATTTTGTATTTTTGGATTTAGACCGGATTTTTTGCATTATAAATCCCGGACGCACACTCTAGAGCATTTTTGAAGTTTTTGATATTTCGAAAATTTCGGCATTATTTGGAAAACTCCAAGACAATAGACTTGGAAAACTTAATTTTGTATTTTTTTTATTAAGACCGGATTTTTTGCATTATAAAAACTGGACGTACGATCTAGAGAGTATTTTCGAAGTTCTTGAAATTTAGAAAATTTAGAAAATTTTTAAAAAATTGCCAATTTTATAGTCTTGGAAAGCTCAATTTTGGATTTAGACCGGATTTTTTGCGTTGATAATCGCGGACACCCCTCTAGAGAGTATTTTTTGAAATTTCGACATTTTTTAAAAAAAACACCCAAACTATAGCCTTGGAAATTTAGACCGGATTTTTGCATGCCGGACGCACCCTCTAGATAGTATTTTTGAAGTTTTTGAAATTTCGAAAATTCTAACATTATTTGGAAAAATACCCAGACTGCAGCCTTGGAAAACTCAATATTGAAATTTTGGATATAGACCCGATTTTTTTAATTATAAATCCCGGACGCCCATCTAGAGAGTATTTTTGAAGTTATTGATATTTGGAAAATTTTGACTTTTTTGGAAAAACACCAAGACTATAGACTTGGAGAATTCAATTCTGTATTTTTTGGATTTAGACTGGATTTTTTGCATTATAAATACCGGACGCAACCTCTAGAGAGTATTTTTTAAAATTTTTCAAATATCGAAAATTTTGACATTATTGGATATAGACCGGATTTTTTGCATTAAAAATACCGGACGCACCCTCTAAATATTATTTTTTAAGTTTTTGATATTTCGATAATTTTAACTTTTTTGAGAAAAAAAACAAGATGACTATAGACTTGGAAAACTCAATATTCAAATTTTGGATATAGACCCGATATTTTGCATTACAAATTCCGGACGCCCCTCTAGGGAGTATTTGTGAAGTTATTGTTATTTGGAAATTTTTTTGGAAACTCAATTTTGAATTTTTTTGATTTAGAACGGTTTTTTTTTGCAGTATACATCCCGGACTTACCCTAAGAGAGTATTTTTGAAGTTATCGAAATTTCAAAATTTTTTGACATTTTTTGGAAAATTACCAAGTCATGGCTAACTAAATTTTGTAATTCTAGATTTTGACTGGAATTTTTGCATTATAAATCCCAGATGCACCCTCTAGAGAGTATTTTTGAAGTATCTGAAATTTCGAAAATTTTGAAAACTCAATTTTGACATTTTGAATTTAGACCGGATTTTTTGCATTATAAATCCCAGGCGCACCCTCTAGAGAATATTTTCAAAGTTTTTGAAATTTCGAAAATTTTGACATTTTTGGGAAAAGAGCAAGACTATGGCCTTGGATAACTCAATTTTGAAATTTTGGATTTAGACCGAATTTTTTGCATTATAAATCCCGGACGCACACTCTAGACTATTTTGGAAGTTTTTGATATTTCGAGAATATCGACATTATTTGGAGAAAAAAAACACCGACAATAGACTTGGAAAACTCAATTTTGTAGTTTTTGATTTAGACCGTATTTTTTGCATTATAAATCCCGGACGTACCCTCTAGAGAGTGTTTTTGAAGTTCTTGAAATTTCGAAAATGTTGACATTTCTAGGACATTTTAGCAAGTCTATAGTCTTGGAAAACTTAATTTTGGATTTAGACCGGATTTTATGCATTATAAACCCCCCGAACGCACCATCTAGCGAGTATTTTTGAAGTTTTTAATATTTCGAAAATTTAGACTTTTTTTGGAAGAACACCAAGGACTATTAGACTTGGAAACTCAATTTGTGTATTTTTGGAGTTGGATATATAATTTTCTGTCCTGCAATTTATATCCAGGACGACGCACCTTCTAGAGTGTATTTTTTTAGTTTTTGAAATTTCGAAAAATTTTGATTTGGTTGGAAAAAGAACAAGACTTGAACCTTGGAATACTCGATTTAGGAATTTTGGATTTAGGACCGGATTTTTTCGCCATTATAAATCCCGCGACGCAACCTAGAGGATAGTAATTTTTGAAGTTTTGGATATTTCGAAAAATTTTTTTACTTTTTGGGAAAAAAAACACCAGGACTCCAGCCTTGGAAAATAAATTAAGGATTGTTCCGATTTAGACAAGGGTTTTTTTTTTCATTATAAATCCCGGACGCACCTCTAGAGAGTATTTTTGAAGTTTTTGTAATTTCGAAATTTTGACATTTCGGAAAATTTCAAGACCATAGCCTTAGTAAACTCAATTTTGAATGTTTTTATTTAGACAGGATATTTTGCATTATAAATTCCGGACGTACCCTCTAGAGAGTGTTTTTGAAGTTTTTGAAATTTCGAAAATTTTGTCAATTTTTGGAAAAACAATGCTATAGCCTTCGAAAAAGCAATTTTGAAATTTTTGGATTTAGACCGAATTTTTTGCATTATAAAATCTCGGACGCACACTCTAGAGTACTTTGGATGTTTTTTGATATTTCGCAAATGTCGGCCATTATCGTGAAAAAAAAACACAGACACTAGACTTGGAAAACAGAACTTGTAGTTTTTTTTATTTCGACCGGATTCTTTTTGCATTTAATAATTCCGGCGTACCCTGTTAGAGTGTATTTTTGAATTTTCTTGAAATCTCTAAAAGGTTTACAGTTTTTTTTAAATTACCGGGTCTATATTTCCTGGAAAAACTCATTTTTTGGATTGAGACAAAGGGGTATTAGTGCCATTATAAATCCCGGACGCACCATCTAGAGTGTATTTTTGAAGTTTTTGAAATTTCGAATTTTTTTTTTAAAACAGCCTCGGAAAACTTGTTATTGAAATTTTGGATTTAGACCGGACTTTTTGCATTGTAAATCCCGGACGCCCGTCAAGTGAGCATTTTTTGAAGTTTTTGATATTTCGAAAATGTTGACTTTTTTTGGGAAATCACCAATACTATAGACTTAGAAAACTCGATTTTGTATTTTTAGATTTAGACCGGATTTTCTGCATTTTATATCCAGGACGCACCCTCTAGAGAGTATATTTGAAGTTTTTGATATTTCGAAAATTTTGACATTTTTGGAAAAGGACTAAGACTATGGCTTTTGGAAATCTCAATTTTGTAATTTTGCATTTAGACGGATTTTTTGCATTATAAATCCCGGACGCACCCTTTAGATAGTATTTTTGAAGTTTTTTTAATTTCGAAAATTAAAAATTTTATTGGTATAACACATAGATTATAGACTTTGGAAGCTCAGTTTTGACATTTTGATTTAGACCGGATTTTTTGCATTTTATATTCCGGATGCACCCTGTATATAGTATTTTTGAAGTTTTTTTAAATTTCGAAAAATTTCGACTTTTTTTTTCGAAAAATACCTAGACTATAGACTTCGAAATCTCAATTTGACATTTTTTATTTAGACCGGATTTTTTGCATTATAAATCCCGGACGTACCCTCTAGAGAGTATTTTTGAGGTTTTTGAAATTTCGAGAATTATGACTTTTTTTTTGGCAAAAACAAGACTATAGCCTTGGAAACAGCAATTTCGAAATGTTTGGATTTAGACCGTATTTTTGCATTATAAATTCCGTACGTACTCTCTAGAGAGTATTTTTGAAGTTCTTGAAATTTCGAAAATTTTTAACATTTTTTGGAAAATTACCAAATGTATAGTCTTGGGAGACTCAATTTTGGATTTAGACCGAATTTTCTGCATTATAAATCCCGGACGCACCCTCTAGAGAGTATTTTTGAAGTTTTTGAAATTTCGAAAGTTTTGACACTTTTTGGAAAAACAACCAGACTATAATGGCTTGGAAAACTCAATATTGAAATTTTGGATTTAGACCGAATTTTTTGGGTTATAAATCGCGGACGTACGGTCTAGGGAGTATTTTGATATTTGGAATATTTTGACTTTTTTGGAAAAACACCAAGCCTATGGACTTGGGAAACTCAATTTTGAATTTTGGATTTAGACCGGATTTTTTGCATTAATAGACCCGCATCGACCCTCTAGATAGTATTTTTGATGTTTTTATATTTCGAAAATTTTGACTTTTTTGGAAAAACACCAACGCTATAGACTTGCAAAACTGAATTTTGTATTTTTTGATTTAGACCGGATTTTTTGCATTTTATATTCCGGACGCACCCTGTAGATAGTATTTTTGGAGTTTTTTAATTTTCGAAAATTTCGACTTTTTTTTTTCGAAAAATACCTAGACTTGGAAATCTCAATTTTGACATTTTGGATTTAGACCGGATTTTTTGCATTATAAATCCCGGACGTACCCTCTAGAGAGTATTTTTGAGGTTTTTGAAATTTCGAGAATTATGACATTTTTTTGGAAAAACAAGACTATAGCCTTGGAAACAGCAATTTTGAGATTTTTGGATTTTGAACGGACTTTTTGCATTATAAATGCCGGGCTCACACTCTAGAGCATTTTTGAAGTTTTTGATATTTCGAAAATTTCGACATTTTGAAAAACACCAAGACAATATACTTGGAAAACTTAATTTTGCATATTTTTATTTATACCGGATTTTTTGCATTATAAATCCCGGACGTACTCTCTGGAGAGTATTTTTGAAGTTCTTGAAATTTCGAACATTTTTGACATTTTTTTCAAAATTACCGAATGTAAAGTCTTGGAAGACTCAATTTTGGATTTAGACCGAATTTTTTGCATTACGAATCCCGGACGCCCCTCTAGAGGGTATTTTTGAAGTTTTAGAAAGTTCGACATATTCTGGAAAAACACCCAGACTATAGCCTAGGAAAACTTAATATTGGAAATTTTTTTGACTTAGACCGGGATTTTTTCCCTTATCAATCCGAGACGCAATTCCTATAGATATTATTGTTGAAGTTTTTGTTATTTAGATTAATTTTACTTTTTTGGAAAAAACACCAGGACGTATAGACTTGGAAAACTCAATTTTGTATTTTTGAATTTAGAGCGGATTTTCTGCATTATAAATCTCGAATGCACCCTCTAGAGAGTATTCTTGAAGTTTTTGAAATTTCGAAAATGTTGACACTTTTTGGAAAAACACCAAGACTATATTGGCTTGGAAAACTCAATATTGAAATTTTGGATTTAGACCGGATTTATTGCATTTTAAATCCCGAACTGCCCTCTAGAGAGTATTTTTGAAGTTATTGATATTTGGAAAATTTTGACTTTTTTTGGAAAAACACCAAGATTCTAGAATTGGAAAACTCAATTTTGACATTTTGGTATTAGACCGGAATTTTTGCATTTTAAATCCCGGACGCACCCTCTAGATAGTACTATTTAAGTTTTTGATATTTCGAAGATGTCGACATTATTTGGAAAAACACCAAGACAATATACTTGGTGAGCTCAATTTTGTATTTTTTGATTTACCGGAGTTTTTCATTATAAATCCCGGACGTACCCTCTAGAGAGTATTTTTGAAGTTCTTGAAATTTCGAAAATTTTGACAAAATTTGGGAAATTATAAAGTCTATAGTCTTAGAAAACCCAATTTTGAATTTTTGGATTTTGACTGGAATTTTTGCATTATAAATCAAGGTCGCACCCTCTAGAGAGTATTTTTAAAGTTTTTGAAATTATGAAAATTTTGACATTTTTGGAAAAAAACAAAGACTATAGACTTGGAAAAATCAATTTTGAAATTTTGGATTTAGGCCGTATTTTTTGCATTATAAATCCCGAAACGCACCCTCTTAGATAGTTATATATTGTTCTAAGTATTACTAAAAATTCGCCTTTTTGGTTATTAAAACAACAAGACTACAGACTTCGAAAAACTCAATTTTGACATTTTGGATTTAGACCAGATTTTTGCATTACAAACCAGGAACATGCATCTACTATGGGAGAACTATTTTGAAATTTCGAAGCAAAATTTTGAATGATGGGAAAAAAATCACCAAGGGCCATAGCCTGGAAAAACTCAATTTTAATTTTTTTTATTTAGACCGGCTTCTTTGCAGTATACACCCGGACGTACCCTCAAGAGAGTGTTTTTTAAGTTTTGGAAATTTCGAAAATTTTGACATTTTTTGGAAAATCACCAAGTCTATAGCCTTGGAAAACTCAATATTGAAATTTTGGATGTAGACTTGATTTTTTCATTATAAATCCCGGACGCAACCTCTAGAGAATATTTTTGAATTCTTGAAATTTCGAAAATTTTGACATTTTTTGGAAAAACAAGACTTACAAATCCTTGGAAAACGCATTATAAAATTTTTGGATTTAGACCGGATTTTTTGCATTATAAATCCCGGACGCACACTCTAGAGTATTTTTGAAGTTTTTGATATCTCGAGAATATCGACATTATTTGGAAAAAGAAAAAACAAAAAAAAAACACCAAGACAACAGACTTGAAAACTCAATTTTTTATTTAATTATTTAGACCATATTTTTGCATTATAAATCCCGGATATACCCTCTAGATAGTGTTTTTGAAGATTTTTTGAAATTTCGAAACTTTTGACATTTTTAGGACAATTACCAAGTTTATAGTCTTGGAAAACTCAATTTTGGACTTAGACCGGATTTTTTGCATTATAATTCCCGGACGCACCCTCTAGAGAGTATCTTTGAAGTTAGATTTTTTTTTGGAAAAACACCGAGACTCTAGCCTTGGAAAACTCAAATTTGTATTTTTGGATTTAGACTGGATTTTTTTGCATTATAAATCCCGGACGCACCCTCTACAGAGTATTTTTTAAGTTTCTGATATTTCGAAAATTTTAACATTTTTGGAAAAACACCCAGCCGTGGAAAACTCCATATTCAAATTTTGGTTTTAGACCTAATTTTTTGCATTATAAACCCGGGACTGCATTTTTTATGTTTTTGATATTTGGAAAATTTTGGCTTTTTTTGGAAAATCACCAAGACTATAGACTTAGAAAACTCATTTTTGTATTTTTGGATTTGTACCGGATTTTTGCAATATAAATCGCGGACGCACAACCTACAGAGTATTTTCAAATTTTATGAAATTTCGAAAATGTTGACATTTTTTAAAAAAGACTAAGACTTGGAAAACTCAATATTGAAAATACTGTTTTTAGACCGGATTTTTTGCATTACAAATCCCGGACGCACACTCTAGAATATTTTTTGAAATTTTTGATATTTCGAAAATCTCGACATTATTTGGAAAAATACGAAAAACTTGGAAAACTTAATATTGAAATTTCGGATTTAGAGAGGATCTTTTTCATTATAAATCGCGGATGCACCCTCTAGATAGTATTTTTATTTTTTTATATTAAGAAAATTTTCACTTTTTTGGAAAAACACCAAAAATGACATATTTTCAAAAATATCGAAAACTGCAAAAATACAATCTAGAGGGCTAGTCAGCGATTTATAATGCAAAAAATCTGGTTAAAATCAAAAATTTGAAAATCGATTAATTTTTTTCCAAGGCTTGGATTTTTTTCCCAAAAATGGCATAATTTAAAAAAAAATATCAAAAACTGCAATAATACAATCTAGAGGGCTAGCCAGCGATTTGTAATGCAAAAAATCCGGTTAAAATAAAAAAATTGAAAATCGAGTTACTTTTTTCCAAGGCTATAACCTTGCATTTTTTCCCAAAAATGACATAATTTCAAAAATATCGAAAACTGCAAAAATGCAATCTAGAGGGCTAGTCAGCAATTTATAATGCAAAAAATCCGTTTAAAATCCGAAATTTGAAATTCGAGTTATTTTTTTCCAATAACCTTGGACTTTTTTTTTTCCCAAAAATGACATAATTTCAAAAATACCGAAAACTGCAAAAATACAATCGTGAGGGCTAGTCAGCGATTTATAATGCAAAAAATCCGGTTAAAACCAAAAATTTAAAATCGACTTATGTTTTCCAAGGCTTGGATTTTTCCCCAAAAATGACATAATTTCAAAAATATCGAAAACTGCACAAATACAATCTAGAGGGCTAGTCAGCGATTTATAATGCAAAAAATCCGGTTAAAATAGAGAATTTAAAAATCGAGTTATTTTTATCCAAGGCTAACCTTGGATTTTTTCCCAAAAATGACAATTTCAAAAATATCAAAAACTGAAAAATTAAATCTAGATGGTTAGTCAGCGATTTATAATGCAATAGCGGTTAAAATAAAAAAAATTAAATCGAGTTATTTTTTTCCAAGGATTTTTCCTTGGATTTTTTCCCCCAAAAATGACAAAATTATAAAAATATCGAAAACTGCAAAAATACAATCTAGATGGCTAGTCAGCGATTTATAATGCAAAAAATCCGGTTAAAATCAAAATTTTGAAAATGGAGTTATTTTTTTCCAAGGGTATAACCTAGGATTTTTTTCCCAAAAATGACATAATTTCAAAAATATCGAAAACTGCAAAAATACAATCTAGAGGGCTAGTCAGCGATTTATAATGCAAGAAATCCGGTTAAAATCAAACATTTGAAAATCGAGTTATTTTTTTTCAAGGCTATAACCTTGGATTTTGTCCCCAAAAATGACATAATCACAAAAATATCGAAAACTACAAAATACAATCTAGAGGACTAGTCAGCGTTATATAATCCAAAAAATCCGGTTAAAATCAAACATTTGAAAATCGATTTATTTTTTTCCAAGGCTATAACCTTGGACTTTTTGCCAAAAATGACATAATTTCAAAAATATTGAAAACTGCAAAAATACAATCTAGAGGGCTAGTCAGCGATTTATAATGCAAAAAAATCCGGTTAAAATAAGAAATTTGAAAATCAAGTTTTTTTTTCCAAGGCTATATAACCTTGGATTTTTTTTTAAAAAAATGACATAATTTCAAAAATATCGAAAACTGCAAAAATACAATCTGGAGGGCTAGTCGGCGATTTATAATGCAAAAAATCCGGTTAAAATAAAAAATTTGAAATCGAGTTATTTTTTCCAAGGCTATTTTTTCCAAAAATGACATAATTTCAATAATATCGAAAACTGCAAAAATACAATCTAGACGGCTAGTCAGAGATTTATAATGCAAAAAATCCGGTTAAAATAAAGAATTTGAAAATCGACTTATATTTTCCAAGGCTTGGATTTTTTTCCCAAAAATGACATAATTTCAAAAATATCGAAAACTGCAAAAATTAAATCTAGATGGCCAGTCAGCGATTTATAATGCAAAAAATCCGGTTAAAATCAAAAATATGAAAATCGAACTATTTTTTTTCAAGGCTATATATAACTTTGGACTTTTTAACAAAAATGACATACTTACTTTCTTACTTACTTACTCACTGGCACTATCGAACCCGTAGGTTCATGACCGCACGGACATAAGCTCTCTATACATCCCTATCCTGAGCTAATGCTTTCCAATCATTTCCTGTATAATATACTTCCCTCAAATCATAGTTAATGTTATTCTCCCACCTCATTCTTGGTCTACCAACTGGTCGTTTTCCCTCTGGCTTTCCTACAAGAAGCTTCCATGCAAGTCTTTCATTCCCCATACGTGCAACATGTCGTGCCCATCGCAGTCTACGAGACTTAACTGTTCTTATTATATCTGGCTTCCTGTAAAGACCATGTAGTTCATTGTTATGTAGTCTTCTCCATACACCTGTCTGTTCATCTCTCTTCGGTCCAAACATTTTCCTAAGTACTTTATTCTCAAATACTTGTAATCTCCTTTCCTCTCTTAAAGTAAGAGTCCATGTTTCGCACTCATATAATATAACTGGTAGAATAATAGTTTTATATATTTTCAGTTTAACGTTCCTTGAAAGGAGTTGGGACATCAAGAGTCTCTGCAATGCATAATAGCACGCATTTCCAGAATTGAGCCTATGTTTAATTTCTTTGTGCATCTCATTCCTATTTGTGATTATTGTTCCTAGGTATATGAATTCAGCCACTTCCTCAAAATTTCCCTCATTTGTCATTAGCTGTCCATTTCCATTATTTAATGATTTCTACGTGTGACCATATATTTAGTTTCATTGATATTTACTTCCAGTCCTAATTTCTTAGTGTTACTCAATAGTGTGTGCGTGTTGGCCTTTAGTATCCCCTCGCTATCGGCCAATAGTACTACATCATCAGCATAAACTAACAGCTTATTAATACCATTGAGTTGTAAGCCTTCCTCATTCTCTAAACATTTAATGGCATGCTCTAGTACAAAATTAAATAGTAGAGGATAATGTGCATCTCCTTGCTTTAACCCATTCTGGATTTTCGATATTTTTGAAATTATTTAATTTTTGAGAAAAAATCCAAGGTTTATATAGGCTTGGAAAAGAATAAATCGATTTTCAAATTTTTGATTTTATCCGGACATTTTGCATTATAAATCTCTGACTAGCCCTCTAGAATATATTTTTGCAGTTTTCGATATTTTTGAAATTATGTAATTATTGAGAAAAATCCAAGATTAAAAATAACTCGATATTTCAATTTTTTTATTTTAACCGGATTTTTTGCACTATAAATCTCTGACTAGCCCTCTAGATTGTATTTTTGCAGTTTTCGATATTTTTGAAATTATGTAATTTATGGAAAAAATAACTCAATTTTCTAATTTTTTATTTTAACCGGATTTTTTGCATTATAAATCTTTGACTAGCCCTCCGGATTGTATTTCTGCAGTTTTCTATATTTTTGAAATTATGTAATTTTGTAAGAAAAATCCAAGGGAAAGAATAACTCGATTTTCAAATTTATGATTTTAACCCGATTTTTTGCATTATAAATCTCTGACTAGCCCTCTAGATTGTATTTTTGCAGTTTTCGATATTTTTGAAATTATGTAATTTTTGAGAAAAAATCCAAGGTTATAGGCCTTGGAAAAAAAAAACTCGATTTTCAAATTTTTTATTTTAACCGGATTTTTTGCATTATAAATCTCTGACTAGCCCTGTGGATTGTATTTCTGCAGTTTTCGATATTTTTAAATATTGATTTTATTAAACACAATGTGTACATTTAGAGTTTTCACCAGTCTTTTGTAATTTTGGTGAGAGGCTCAGTTCTGCTTTGGCATTTCATGTAGGTGTACCTGGAGCATGGCTCGTCGCAAAGCTTACCTCTGCCAGTCCCTCCTTCGGGTCGTGGTATGATGGGGATTCTGACATATTTTCCAGTGGAAACCATGCGCGGCGAAGCGTGTGTATAGGTGGCGAAGTTGGAAGTTCGGTCCTTTCCACACATCATTTTTCATCGTTTCTGTGTCCCATTATTTCCATCGGTATTTCATTGGCTTTGTTTTCTCTCTCTTTGATGGCGCGTCTTTATATGCCTGGGTTTCTGGTAGATTGAAGCGAAGCTTGATGTCCTCAATGAAGTAGGATTCATGTGCTATTCTGTAGGCGTAGCTGTTTCTTGTGTACTTTGAGAGTGACAAGGCCCTCTTGAGATATCTGCCTTTGACATCTCTCCAATTTCTTGAGTTTTTTCGCTGTTAGGTGAATCCAAATTATCTGAATACCGTTGTTGGCCGCTGGTGCTACCTTGAGTTGGAACAGTGCCATCGCCGTTGGCAGGGACAGCTCTCTCAAGCTTGGGGATGTCGAACATCGAATTATTGCCGCTGTGTCCTGTCTTGTATTGCATAGTGAACGTGGTTTCCAGTGGGCCTGCAGCGTCACTTCCCCCCAGTACTTAAAGTTGGGGACTATTTCTCTAGGGCTGAGTCGCCGCAATAAAAGTGGTCAATTTTTTGATAATCTCCCTCCTCTTCTAAACTTCATTACTTTTGTTTTGGAGCTATTGATTTCCATTGATTTTCTGACGCCATTTCTGGTATTCTTCATGGCCTCCTGCAGATCTTCAGACTCTTGGAAAGGATGGCCATGTCTCATCGGCATACATTAATAGCTTTGTATTTCTTGCGTGTATAGCTTGTCCAATATCGGCCGTCATAATGTTAAAGAGGACTGGGCTCAGTGGGTCTCCTTGTAGGACTCCTCGTGTTTTGAGCAATTTTCTTTTGACATTGATATGCCATCGTAGATTGCTACATAGGTTGGTGCTGAGAATCGATTTTATTGGTCTCCAGTTCGCGACTTGACCTGCCCATGTGCGTTCTCCAGCTTGTGGCAAAGTAACTTTCTGTTAATTCTGTCAAATGCTTTTGAATAATCGATGAATAATGCATACAGGGGGGGTGTTTGGTTGTGCCATGCTATTTCTATCTCAACTAGGATTTCTTGTACTGCCATGTAAAGTCGATCTGCCTGGAGTGAATCCGAATTGATTCGTGGGGATGTTTGCTCGTAATCTTAGCTCGATGCGCTCTAGTATGATTTTGGAGAATAGTTTTGAACATTGTGTTCTCCAAAGCGATTCCCCCTGTAACTGTTTGGGTCGTCCCCTTTCCTGCCTTTGCCCTTTGGTGAGTACCACGATATTGTCTTTCCTCCATTGCTGTGGGATTGTGCTGTTTCGATATTTTTTGAAATTATGTAATTTTTGAAGAAAAAATCCAAGGTTATAGCCTTGGAAAAAATACTCGATTTTCAAATTGTGATTTTAACCCGATTTTTTGCATTATAAATCTCTGACTAACCCTCTAGATTCTATTTTTGCAGTTTTCGATGTTTTTGAAATTATGTAAATTTTTAGAAAAAAATCCTAGCCTTGGAAAAAAATACTCGATTTTCAATTTTTTTATTTTAACCGGATTTTTTGCATTATAAATCTCTGACTAGCCCTCTAGATTGTATTTTTGCAGTTTTCGATATTTTTGAAATTATGTAATTTTTTAGAAAAAATCCAAGGTTATATCGCCTTGGAAAAAAATACTTCAATTATTTATTTTTTAGAAAAAATTACACTAATTTCAAAAATATCGAAAACTGCAAAAATACAATCTAGAGGGCTAGTCAGAGGATTTTAATGCAAAAAATCGGTTAAAATCACAATTTTGAAAATCGAGTAATATTTTTCCAAGGCTATATATAACCTTGGATTTTTTCCTAAAAAAATTACATAATTTCAAAATATCGAAACTGCAAAAATACAATCTAGAAGGCTATTCAGAGATTTATAATGCCAAAAAATCCGGTTAATAAATCAAAATTTGAAAATCGAGTTATTTTTTTCCGTGGCTATAAACCTTGTGATCTTTTCTCAAAAATTACATAATTTCAAAAATATCGAAAACTGCAAAAATATAATGTCGAGGGCTAGTAGTCAGAGATTTATAATGCAAGAAATCGGGTTAAAATCAAAATTTTGAAAATCGAGTTATTTTTTCTCTAGGCTATAACCTTGGATTTTTTTCTAAAAAATTACATAATTTCAAAAATATCGAAAACTGCAAAAATACAATCTATAATGCTAGTCCAGAGTTTATTATGCAAAAAATCCGGTTTAAATCCAAAATTTGAAAATCGAGTAATTTTTTTCCAGGCTATAACCTTGGATTTTTTTCTCAAAAATTACATTAATTTCAAAATATCGAAAACTGCAAAAATACATTCTAGAGGGGCTATCGAAGATTTATAAGGCAAAAATCCGTTAAAATCAAAAAATTTGAAAATCTGGAGTTTTTTTTTCCAAGGGTACTATAACCTTGGATTTTTTTTTCACAAAATGACATTTCAAAATATCGAAAACTGCAAAAATGACATCTTGAGGGCTAGTCAGAGATTTATAATGCAAAAAATCCGGTTAAATCAAAATTATTTGAAAATCGAGTATTTTTTCCAGGCTAAACCTTGATTTTTTCTAAAAAATTACATAATTTCAAAATATTGAAAACTGCACAAATACATTCTGAGTGCGGGAGAGATTTATAATGCAAAAAAAATTCGTTGAAATAAAAAAGTTACATAATTTCAAAAAAATATCGGAAACTTCAAAAATACAATCTAGAGGGCTAGTCAGAGGATTTATAATGCAAGAAATCCGATTTAAAATAAAAAATTTGAAATCGAGTTATTTTTTTGTGGGCTATAACCTTTGATTTTCTAAAAAAATTACATTAATTCCAAATAATGAAAACTGCAAAAATGACAGTATAGAGAGCTGTCAGAGCTTTATAATGACAAAAAATCCGGTTTTAAAATAAAAAATTTGAAATCGAGTT